>QLTV01002670.1:544609-554921 GCA_003457575.1 Thermophis baileyi
ATATAATTTAAATTAACTGCAATGCTATGGCTCAGAGGTAATTTGACTTTTTGAAACTGTGGAACCCCTGTGAATTTTCTTCTTCCCCTCTCTCTCCGACTGCCGTATCAGCTGATCATCCCCAGAAGAACAAAAGGTTTATCTGAAGCTATGAAGCATATATTCACCAGCTCCTGGCATCTAGATTAAAAAAAAAAAGGAAAAGGAAAAGACGAAGAGGAAAAAAAAAAAATCAAAGGGCTCCATTGAACATGTTAATACCGAGCAAAACGTACACAGCTAGTTAAGCCAAATCTTAACAGGGATTTAAGCCCTTGGAAAAGCGATCCTCGGATCAGGTCTTCTTGGGTCGGTTCCTCGTAAATGGGGAACTGAGCGGGGAAAGAATGGAGATAATAAAAAGGGGTTTTGAATAAAGAGGGTACTTATGTGCCTGTAGACGGGTTCCACTGATTGAATGATTGACTGGGTTAGGGAGTTGACAGGCTATTGAAGATGGACTACTAGATATGAAAAAGTGGTATATTTTTAGTAAGCTGAAAAATAGTGTTCACTGAGGGAGTCCAGGTAATCCTGGACTTACTACGGTTCATTTAGTGACCGTTCAAAGATACAATGGCACTGAATAAAGTGACCAATGACCATTTTTCACAGTTATGACCGTTGTAGCATCCCCATGGTCACGTGATCAAAATTCTGATGCTTGGCAACTGATTCATATTTATGACGGTTGCAGTGTCCCCAGGGTCACGTGATCCCCTTTTGCGACCTTCTGACAAGCAAAGTCAAGGGGGAAGCCAGATTCACTGAACGACCGGGTGACTAACTTAACAACTTGTGTGACTCACTTAACAACTGTGGCAATAAAGGTCGTAAAATGGGACGCAGTGCACTTAACAAATGCCTCATTTAACAACAGAACTTTTGGGCTCAATTGTGGTCATAAGTCGAGGACTTACAGTAATAATAGGCAAAGAAAACCACGGCACTGTGGCTGGTTTCACACAGTAATCTAAGCTGGAATATGGCTTGTTTGATTTGGGGATAGGACAGAGGATGAGATTCTTCCCACCAAGAGTGAGAAAGTGTTGGCCAGAAAGTCTTGAACTCTGAATTATTGTACAGGTGTCTTCTGAAGGACCAAGCATCAAGGATGCATTTCTTAGTCATGCTCACTCAGGATAGTTGCACACCTACTTATATTGTGCTAATTAAATTCTATGGGTTTTGTATGGTACAATTTAAAAGACTGTTTATAACAGTGGTTCCCAACCTTTTTTTGGCCATGTCCTACCTAAGCATCTCTAAAATCCTGATGCCCCCGCCCCCCTGTGACATATAATTCTTACTATTCAAAAAGTGAACTCCTACTCACACGGAGGAAGCCTAAAAGGCCATTAACTTGGTTTAAACAAGGTTCCAATTGCCCCCATTAAAAATCAAATTGCCCCCCTGTGGGGCGTGGGCCCCACGTTGGGAACCACTGGTTTATAAGAATGAGATGTACTCTGTATCCTATTCTTTCTCACAAGAGATAAAGCTGTTAATAAGAATAACAACAACAATAATAGACCCAAGTTCAACACCATTCATTCATTCATTCATTCATTCATTCATTCATTCATTCATTCATTCTCATTCATTCATTCATTCATTCTCATTCATTCATTCATTCAAAGTATTAATGTCTTGTTTTTCAGGTGGGCAACTCACCAGGTGCAGCTTAAAAGTTGCAAACAAAAATACAATGAATGGATCCAATCTGGGTCGGTCACCAGGAACAAAGGTTTATTCTTCCAAGCTTTGGGGCTCAGGCTGGAGCCCATCCTCAGGGAACTTGTCTCTGTCTCTGTCTCTGTCTCTCTCTCTCTCTCCCCCCTCTCCCTCTCCCTCTCCCTCTCCCTCTCCAGAATATTTTGGAGAGAGAGAAGTTCCTTGATGATGGGGTCTTGCACGAGATTGAAAGTTTGGAAGAGTTCCCGGTTGCCAACTCGGATTGGATCCTACAAAATTATCCTGGGATATATTTACTTTCATTCATGAGACATACGATGAATGTCATTGGAAAACAAATAGAAACACCCCTAATCACTTCTTGTGGATTACTTGATGATGTTTCAAAGGTTCTTCCTTCTTTGGTGGCCCAGGAAGGAAGAACCTTTGAACAGGTCCCTGTTTTGTTTCAGCCTTTGGATTTCAAAGAGGTGTTTTGATTGAATCATCCCCTTGAAGTTCTGTGCAGCTTTGGTCTTCACCTGTCTTGAAGGAAGAATCCAGCTGAGCAGGTCTCGTTGCATGGTCTTTCTTTGCCTTCCTCATCCAATCTCCAGGGATTTTTCCCACAGATGCTGATGGTTGTTGGACATAAATATGGAGGGCTGTAGCACGAATGCAAAAATCTGAATAGCACCACTCCTTACAGGCAGGAAGCATCGAATTCCATTTTCACTTAAAGATGGATCTTACAAGGCTAAAAGAGACCTCTTTCAATTTCAAAGCTTCTGCCAATCAGAATATCTCAGAGTCACTGCTGTGGCCATCTAAATAATTTCTTAAAAATATACTTATTTTTCCTCAATCGTTGACCTTTCTGAGAGTTTCAATCATTTCTTTCATAATTTGCTGTCAGAACAGGCTTTGGGCATGAAAACTGTGGTCCACACAAATATTGGAAGATACCACAAGAGGTGTCAAAGTGCTAGGGAAATCAGGAGATCCAGGCAGTTCCAATAGGTATAAAGATTTATTGTTTAAGCTTAAGCTCTCTACAAGAATCTGAACTACTAACGGTTAAAGCAAATTGGCGGCCGATAAGGAATTCATGGTGGGCTGGACTTAGATCTCTTATGGGCGCAAAGGGACTCGAGACTGTTGATGCATTTGACCCCCTCTCTTGGGCTCAGCCTGGTCATCTCCTACAAGATGGGCTATCTTCAGCTGGGTGGAGAAGAACAATGTGCAAATTCAGCTTTCTACCTTCCGTAAAAGCAACAGAGCTAGGAGTGGGTAGAAGTACAGCCTCTTTCTTCCAAGTGGCCCATTGCCAAGAATATTTGAAGAATGATGATGAAGGCATGACCGCCTTATGCCACATTCCTCCCATCGACCAGTGAGGTCGCACAGGGTTGGCCTTCTTCAGGTCCCGTTGGCCAGACAGTGCCGGCTGGCGGGACCACGGGGGAGGGCCTTCTCTGTAGCCGCTCCGACTCTGTGGAACCAACTTCCCCCCGAGATCCGTACTACCCCCACCTTACTGGCCTTCCGTAAAGCCGTTAAGACCTGGCTTTTCCGGCAGGCCTGGGGCCAATAGTTGCCCTGATTGGCCCATGCATGGTTGTGTGAGTGTTTTATTTTAAATATAGATTTTTTTTAATTGCTTTTATATGTTTTATTTTTTATGATGTAAGCCGCCCAGAGTCCTTCGGGAGTTGGGCGGCATATAAATTTTATTAAATAAATAAAATAAATAAATAAATAAGGCCTTTCTAGACAAAACCAACATTTTCCTTCACGGAGGGAATGGTGGCAACCTGCTGTTCGTAGCCACATACAACTCCTTCTGGGCTTTATGGCTAAATGTTACTATCTTGCCATACACACAAATCATAGCATATACCTACAGCTACACTTTCCCTTGTAAAGAGTCCCTTAGCTAAACTTTCAAGAACAATTTTCTGAGGACACAAAAGCATACTTAGATGTAGGAAACCAAGGAAGGCTTTCCGAAATAATTCCACCCACTACTGTACGCATGTCAAAGGCGAGATCTACCCATAGTGAAATCAAATTAACAAATCAAATAAAAAAAAATTAAATTCCTGCTTTAAGTAAATGACTAGAAACCAGTGGCTTTTTCTGCAAGACATTTATCATTTTACAGGTAGTCCTTGACTTACAACAATTCATTTAGTGACCATTCGAAGTTACAACGGGACTGGAAAAAAGGGACTTATGACTTGTTTTTCACACTTAATGACCATTGCAGCATCCCCGTGGTCACGTGATCAAAATACAGACGCTTGTCAACTGACTCGTATTTATGACGGTCGCAGTGTCACGTGATCCCCTTTTGCGACCTTCTGACAAGCAAAGTCAATGGGGGAGCCAGATTCTCTTAACCACCATGTGACTAACTTAACAACTGCGGTGATTCACTTAACAACGGTGGCAAGAAAGGTGGTAAAATGGGGCAAAACTCACTTAATAAATGTCTCCCTTAGCAACAGAAATTTGAGCTCAATTGTGGTCATAAGTTGAGGACTACCTGTATTGTCTCAGGTTATCTGCTTTTTCCCCTGGGAAAACTTGCTCTTCTAACCCTTTTTGAAAACCCTTCTTACTCTAAACAGAAAATCCTGTTTCACACATTTGCTTCTACTTAAAATTAGTGATTTGTCCATTGTAGGTCTACTGTAGGTATCACCCGAAACCATAACCTCTGATTTCCAGTCCTCCAGAGATTATCCAGCCCTGTCCTGCTCCTTCAAGATGGTCTCTAGAATAAATCTTGACCCCCCCAGAATATGCCTTTCCTTACAGCAATTGTGTCTCTAGGCTCCAGTCCTCCTCCCTGCCCCACAAAACCATGGAAAGGTGTGATTGTGTTAGCTGTCTTCTGAGATCCGAGATTCAGGTCAAAAGGGAAAACGCTTTTCCAGAGGAAATTGGGTTATGCAAATTGCTGCAAATATCCACACAGGTGTGCGTTTAAGGGACAGGGGCGAAACTCCCAGCTCGGCGAGGATTTATCATCTTTCATATCACTTGATATGATTTCTTTTGTGGCTTGAGGTTGAAGGGGAATTGGGTTAGTTTTTAATCTCTCTCTCTCTCTCTCTCTCTCTCTCTCTCTCTCTCTCTCTCTCTCTCTCTCTCTCTCTCTCTCTCTCTCTCTCTCTCTCCTAGAAGAGCAAATGGGGATGGGGAAGAGAAACCTTGCTGAATTCCATTCCATTCCATTCCCCTCTCTCATGCCATCCCATCCCATCCCATCCCATCCCATCCCATCCCATTCTCTCCCTCCCCTCCCCCCTCTCTCCCCTCTCCCCTCTCCCCTCTCTCCCTCCCCCCGAGAGAGAAAAGAAGAACAAGAGAGCTTTTTTCCCATTAAACTCAACTATTCAAGGGCTAAGAAGGGAGACCCATGTTGGCTTAAGATCGGTTGTCCTAAGAGTCATTCTGACATCTTCTGCTATGGAGCGCGTCAGCGAAGATGCCTTCTGAAGAGCTTGGAAGTATAATAATAATAATAATTTTCTGTGCGGTGGAAAAATAGCTTCCCAAGCATCGGGAGCTGGAAGGGAAGAAACTTAGGGTTCACTTTGCTTTTCTTTACAACCCACCCACCTCTCTGGTTTTCTGCTAGAGCTGCAGATTGGGCACTGGGCGCTGGAGGTGAAGTGGGGAGGGAGGGGAGGAAAGAGAAGTGTTTGAATATTGTGCTATGAAGGGAAGAGTCCTACAGAGAAGCAGTTGTGATATTAGAGCAGCACTCCTAAGAGATCCCTTGGCTCGTGTGTACCGATCGGAGTGGCACATTCCCAGACAGCTGGTCGCTCAGCATGGGTTGTGCACGCAGCAAAGAAGTTGGCACACTGGCAAAGAACAGGTAATGCTCTAATTTCCCCAGTGCAGATGCGGCCAGGAATATCTTAATTTATTGGTGTGCTGGCATGCAAGAGGGAAGGCTGGCTGTGCAGCCTCGCATAACTATTAGCAAAAGAAGCAGGGGAAAAAAGAGAGAGAGAGAGAGAGGGAGAGGAAGGGAAAAGATCAGCTCTTGCGAGGGACTTCTTGGGCTGAATGGAGGGTTAGAAATGGTGCCCCTCTCTTTTGTGGCATGTGGGGTGGCACGGAAGGGCCCTTAATTTTAAATCCACGAGCAGCGCTCCCGAGACAGACCAGCTATTTTGGGAAAACTGATTAGTCCAAAAAATTGGTTGCTTTGATTATTCCGAAAAATTATTCCAAAAAATTGATCACTCTATTTCTTTATTTAAAGTTGGTATATAAATAGGATCATCATTTACAACTTCTGTTGAGTTCCAGGATGATTGCTGACAGTTAGAAGAATGAATCAGTGGGACGACTTGCCTCCAGAAGTTGTGGATGCTCCAACACTGGAGTTTTTTAAAGAAGAGATTGGACAACCATTTGTCTGAAATGGTGTAGGGTTTCCTGCTTGAGGTTGGAGTAGAAGACCTCCAAAGTCCCTTCCAACTCTCTTATTCTGTTATTTTCCCTGTTGGCGTCACCATCTAGGGTCAAATTATTATTCTGTCAATAGTCTTGCCTTTTTCAAAAGAGAGCAAACCTATCTTCTGACAATTTTGGTGATTGTATGTAGGTGGTCTCTCTTGGTGTGTAAGTGGTGTTTGTGTTTGTGTAGAGGGCTGGGTATTTTTCTCCAAAAAGAATTTTTGGAAAATAGTTGGTCTTTTAGTTGTTTGCTCATACTGTGCTTCCGGGTGTCAAGCACCTTATCATTATTCCATTGGCACCCTTGGCGTATTCGCTGAGCAAAATTTGCTGGTCCTCTTGTGCTTGATAGATAGATTAGGCCCTTATATAATTCTCTTTATACCAGAAATTGAACTGCCTTTGAACAGGCCGACAGCTAATTGCTAGCAATTTGTGTTGCTAACAAGAGGCAAAATGGTAGCATAACATTAGGCTCAACAGTCTGTTAACTAATTTGCTGAATCAGATTTAAAAATATGCCCTTGATAGCAATGGCTTTCATGACAGTGCTTTAAGATCAATCATTTGAAGCTTTTGTAGAGTGCCTTACAACATACATACATACATACATACATACATACATACATACATACATACATACATACATATAAAATCTAAACCATGCCATAGCTATTATGGAATGCAGTATTGCAGTTATGAAAAATGCTCTTATTCCTTGAAGTGGCTGAAGTAGCTCAAACCTCCAGTGTTGTTCTCCAACAAAAAAACCACAAGACAGCATTATGGTTTCCTTGGGAGGAAAGCTATGGCAAACCTAAACAGCCATATTAAAAAGCATAGACATCATATTACTGACAAAGATCCATATAGTGAAAGCTATGGTTTTCCCTGTAGTAATGTATGGCTGTGAGAGTTGTACCATGAGGAAGGCTGAGTGTTGAAGAACTGATGCTTTCGAATTGTGGTGCTAAAGAAGACTTTTGACACTCCCAAAGATGCTTTTTCAAGAGGCAACTGGACTTTCTGGTTTTTCATTGAAGACATTTCACTTCTCATCCAAGAAGGTTCTTTATCTCTGAGCTAAAGAAGCTTCTCGGATGAGAAGCGAAACGTCTTCAAAGAAAAACCAGAAAATCCAGTTGCCTCCTGAATAAGCATCTTTGGGACAACCATGACCTGGATGACTGAGAATCTCCATAGACTTTAAGAGTCCCTTGGACAGCAAGGAGATCCAATTACTCAATCTTAAAAGAAAATCAACCCTGACTGTTCATTGGAAGGACAGATACTCAAGCTGAAGCTCAAATACTTTGGCCATGAAATGAGAAGATAGGACTCATTGGAAAAGACCCTGATGTTGGGAAAGATTAAAGGCAAAAGGAGAAGGGGACAGCAGAGGATGAGATGGTTGGATAGTACCATCAGCACAATGAACGTGAACTTGAGCAAACTCCAGGAGACACTGAAGGAGGCCAGGGAGGCCTGGTGTGGTATGGTCCATGGGTTGCGAAGAATCAGACATGACTTAGCGATGGAACAACAACAAAGCATTATGGTCTCTGTACCCCATTGTCCACCTGGAATGGTAGCTATCAGTAGATATATCTTCCATTGGTTAGTGCCAGGGAATGGAGGGGCAAAGATCACACATGGCTGCAAAGGTTGAAAGTGAGAATGATCCTAAATCATGATATGGATGCTTTCTTTTGTCTATTATGCAGAACCTAAGCTTTGTATGGAAGCTTGGTTTCACGCATTCTCACACACTAGAATAGAATACACAGGTAGGGCTATCCAGTTCTTCAGAAGTGTGACAATAGAGCATCCGATATCTTTAAAAAAATCCATGACAGGAGATGCTTGACTAGAAGATCAGGAATATGTCCTTAGTATCCCTGAGAGACAACTTGCTACCAGTGGTATGTTACAATGCATGGTCACAGGTGGTGTTGCATTGATATTGTAAGAACCACCCAGTGAAGCAATGTTAAGTTGCAATGATTGTTTCCCAGATTTTATTCTAGAAGACATCCCAACATCCTTGGAACATCCCAGAATTCCTATTAAGAAGATCAGATAACAGGCTATGGAAGATATCTTCATTTGACACCTAGAGAGCAAACACTGCTTTAATCATATTATAGGAGAGCATCAGAGGTGGGTTTCAGCAGGTTCTGACCAGTTCTGGAGAACCGGTAGCGGGAATTTTGAGTAGTTCGGAGAACCGGTAAATACCACCTCTGACTGGTCCCGCCCCCATCTATTCTCTGCCTCCCGAGTCCCAGCTGATCGGGAGGAAATGGGGATTTTGCAGTAACCTTCCCCTGCCACGCCCACCAAGCCAAGCCATGCCCACCAAGCCACGCCCACAGAACCGGCAGTAAAAAAAATTGAATCCCACCATTGGAGAGCATGGCATTTTTCTACATTCTGAACCTATTGAAGACATGCCTTTAACCTTTTGGAAAAGAACCTGGAAATCTGGAAGTTGTGGAGATTGGAAGCTATGTCCCTTTGCATACAACTGTCATGGTTCTTGAAGCATTTTTTTAAGGTCCCTTTTTCCAAACGACATAGCTCATACAGATGAAAATCTCGCCCCTGGCGGCTCCATTTTTAAGTCTGGCAAAACACACACACCAGATCCGATTTCAGCCCGACTGCTTGCATTCGGAGAGGCACGCTTAATAGGATTGAAAGGAAAGAAATGTTACTTTTCATCACACTAGACAACAAAGAGAACCAGGGAAAACGAAAATATTATTTCGTTTGAACAAATTACAGCTTGTCTCTCGGGCTGTTTCTTTCTTTCCAGGGCGTAGATGAAGAAAAGCACTTTAATATCATTCCATCAAACTAAAAATTTAACTACATTTTTTTTTCCTGTACAGATAAAATGTGTTCGGAGGATTCAAAGAAGATTAAAGATCACCTAAGAAAAGAGTATTCAAATTTGAACAGCTAATGGAAGCCTGGAAAAAAAAAAGTTAATGTCTATATCTTTCCTCTAAGGGACTTAGATTTCGGTATTCTTATAAAAACACATTGAGTTGATTTCATTTCTGTGTCTCCGCAGACTGCATTCTTGTAATTTCAGTAAGTGTTATAAATGTTATTTTAAGTATTATAATGCTAATCCCTACTGGCAATAAGGGGTTGGAGGCGCCATTTCCATTACTAAGGTAATGTTTACCTCAGATAGCGTATAATTGTTTTTTTTTCTCCTGCAGTAAACTCTCTGCTCCCAATTGCTTAATCAACCATGGAAAAAGAGGGGGTGGAGGTAGTAATAGGGGGGCGATACAACCGGTTTAATGTTTTGGTTGATCACACTAGAGGAGCCACATGGATGTTTCCATTCATGGCAGCTGACTTTGCTTGTGAATTTGACCATCCCGATGGCACAGAGTGGAGTTCTTGGCAATAGCTGGAAGGGTTCTTTATTAATATAAATATCACGGCCGTGGCATAAATCTTCTTTGAACTCGTGGGGCATTTCTTCATTGCCTGAGATCCAGCCAAGGCTTCCTAGAATCTTGCAATTGTTCAAACGGTTGAGTTGCATTCCAGTCACGGCGCCTCACGCCGCTCTTGCGAGTATCAAGAGATCTCCGTGTAAGTTTTCTTCTGCATCGCATCATTCTAAACAATATTTCATTATGCCTTATGAAAGTTAAAAACTTTTCTTCTTCCATTCTCTCTCTCTCTCCCTCCCTGTCTCTGTCTCTGTCTCTGTCTCTGTCTCTGTCTCTCTTTCTGTCTCCCTCCCTCTCTCTCGCCCCCCTCTCTCTGTCTCTCTGTCTTTCTCTCTCTCTCGCCCCCCCTCTGTCTGTCTCTCTCTCTCTCTGTCTGTCTCTCTGTCTGTCTCTCTCTGTGTGTCTGTCTCTGTCTGTCTGTCTCTGTCTCTGTCTGTCTCTGTCTCTCTGTCTCTGTCTCTGTCTCTGTCTGTCTGTCTGTCTCTCCCTCCCTCTCTCCCCCCTCTCTCTGTCTGTCTGTCTCTCTCTCTGTCTCTCTCTGTGTCTCTCTGTCTCTCTGTCTGTCTCTCTGTCTCTCTGTCTGTCTCTCTCTCTGTGTCTGTCTCTGTCTGTCTCTGTCTCTCTAGGTCTCAAGA
>QLTV01002670.1:555242-567050 GCA_003457575.1 Thermophis baileyi
CTCTCTCTCTCTCTCTGTCTCTCTCTCTCTCCTGCAGAACCATCTCCTGGGCTCCTTAGTTAAGGATCCAATCTTACTTTCCCACTTTTCAAAGAAGCGTCGCGCGCTTGGGTTAACGAATCTAGGCGCAGGAAAAAAGACATTACTTTCATCTGCTTAAAAACCAGGGCAAATGGCCTCCGCCCTTTTTATAAAGAGCCAATGCTGCAACTGCACAAAAGGGGGATAGGGAGAATTCTAGCATGAACTAAGATAAAATAATTGGAATAATAGTGTGCAGTGCTTCTGTTGCTCATGTACAAGCCTCAGGGTCCAATTATGGGGACTTCTGGCCCCTCCATCTGTTGCTTCTCTGGAATGTCCACACGGAGGAGATCAGCAGTTCCCAGTTTCACCTTTTTCTTTTGGTGTGTGTTTGTGTTTTCAGATACACACGCTTATATCTGGATCCTAAACTATGCCCAGCCTAATCTGAAGCTTATGTGTATATACAAGTCAGTTTGTCAATTACAGTATGAAGGTTGGCTTTCAAACTGATCATTTGACCAAATGGGTCATTCTTTGTTTAATTTGACATACTGTAGCTGCTTATTTCAGTTACGTTAAAGGAAAAATGGAACGTTATGGGATATTATTGGAGGAGAAGAGCTAAACATGCCTATGATTTGTTTAAAGCTAATTTATAACATAATACAGGTAGTCCTTGACTTACAACAGTTCATTTAGTGACCATTCAAAGTTACAACGGCACTGAAAAAGTGACTTGTGACCATTTTTTCACACTTAATGACCATTGCAGCATCCCCATGGTCACGTCATCAAAATTCAGACGCTTGGCAACGGGCTCATATTTATTACGGTTGCAGTGTCCCGGGGTCATGTGATCCCTTTTTGCGACCTTCTGACAAGCAAAGTCAACGGGGAAGCCAGATTCACTTAACAACCAGATTATTAACTTAACAAGGGCAATGATTCACTTAACAACTGTGGCAAGAAAAGTCGTAAAATAGGCAAAACCCACTTAACAAATGTCTCACTTAGCAACATAAATTTTGGATTCATTTATGGTCGTAAGTCGAGGACTACCTGAATATATCCAGATGAAGATATTGACTGAAGTAACTCATCTGGGAATCTAAAGGATCCATTGGCATCCCTTATCCATCTACAATCACATAGTCTATATTCCACAAATTGCTGAGAAGGAGAGAAGGAAGGAAGGGAGGGAGGGAGGGAGGGAGGGAGGGAAAGGAGAGGTGGAAGGAAGGAAGGAGAAAGGAAGGAAGGATAAAAGTAGAGGGAGGGAGGGAGCGAGGAAGATATGAAGGAATGGAGACCTGGAAGGTAGGAAAGAAGGAAGGAAGGAAGGAAGGAAGGAAGGAAGGAAGGAAGGAAGGAAGGAAGGAAGGAAGGAAGGAAGGAAGGAAGGAAGAAAGAAAGACATGGATGGATGGATGGAGGGAGGGAGGAAGAAAGAAAGAAAGAAAAGAAAAAAAGAAAGAAAGAAAGAGAAAGAAAGAAAGGAAAGAAAGGAAAGAAAGAAAGAAAGAAAGAAAGAAAGAAAGAAAGAAAGAAAGAAAGAAAGAAAGACATGGAAAGAAGGAAGACATGGAAGGAAGGAAGGCCCTGAAAGAATGCACTTTGCCTCAATAAAACATAACCCCTCCTCTTCCCTTCCCAATAAGGGTGCAAAACTTCCATTGCGCCGCCCCGCATCTCATCCCCAACCTTTCCTAACTGCCCCCCAAGTGAAAGGCTAGGCCTTCCGCCACCTTTGAAGGGCCACAAGTTGGCCATTGCTTGCATGCTTCAGGTTACCACTACATTCCCCACTATCAGCAGGAACAATGAGAGGGAGAAGGAGATTCTTCCTTGCAGCATAGAAGAAACAAGTCCAACAAAACAATATATTAAGGGGAGGGGGAAAAAGAGAAAGCCATGTTTTCAAAGGTTTCTGCAGTCGACGCTCCAGGGGGAAACAGCCACTCATCTATGACTGAGATTGCTTCGCAGACACATACTTCTGGGCCTGTGTTATCCCCACTCCACAGATGAGCAGAAAATACAGTTTGCTTTTTTTCCTCCTCTCTTCTTCTTTTTTCTTATTTCTGGTTCGGTGTCTGTGGTCCATGGAGTTCTCCAAGCTCTGCAATTTTATCAAGAAACCACAATGAAGGTTTTAATGGAGGCATTGCCTCTGCATTCCCCAGAAGGTCTGGGTAGACTCCTGCTTATACTATTCTTCAGTATCTGCTCACCGTTGCTGAATTTTAAGAATGCCTCCATCCTATCTTATCTGGTGGCACCAGTAGGGAAGAAACGTACCATGCTGAATTATTCATAGCATCCTAGATGGTGGAATCTAGGGCAGGGGGGTCAATCTCAAGGCCTGGGGGCCGAATCCGGCCCACGGGGTGCTTAGATCTGGCCCACGGGCCCTCCCTGGAAACAGCGAAGGACTGGCCTGCGGTGCCTCTGCCAGTGAAAACAGCTCGGGAGGACCGCCCGAGCTCCATTTTCACTGGCAGAGGGCTGCAGGAGGCTGTCGCGGCCGAAAACAGAGCCCAGGTGGGCCTCACGGGGCCTCCCTGAGCTCCATTTTTGATGGCAGAGAGCTGCAGGAGGCTGTCACAGCCAAAACGGAGCCTCGATGAGTGACGTCGAGCTGGCCACGCCTACCCTGGCCACGCTCCCCAGTCCCGCAAGGTCAAACACAACCCTGATGCGGCCCTCAATGATATCCAGTTTGACAGCATTGAACTGCGGCATTGTGGAATTTTTTTTAAAAAAAATACAGCTTCCCATACTCTGTCATTGCTGCTAAGTAAGCCATCATCAGGGAGATAAACAAGGTGGTTTTCATAAGGAAGAATAAGTAGACCATCTAACCCAAAAGTGTTTCTCTTTCCTACTTCTGCTCTTTCCATTTTTATGGAAGCCTGCTCTTGTCCTTTCCATTTCTGGTTGCAACTTGATTTTGATTTCTCGTTTCTTTTTTAAGAGCCCCATTGTTACATATTCGGTCTGTCAAGTAGAATTCCTTCTCGGTGTTGTGAAGAATATTGGGTCATACAAGAAGGGGCATGCCCCCTGATTCCTTCATCAGTGAAAAGCTACCGTATTTTTCGGAGTATAAGATGCATTCCCCCCCAAAAGAGGGTGGAAGTGTTGGTGCATTTTATACACCGAATACAGCCATTTTTTGGCTCCCGAATCCCCACCCCTCACGAAAACGGGGTGCACAGAGGGTTTGGGAGGTCTGCAGAGTGCTCCTGGGGGCTGGGGGAGGGCAAAAACACCCTTGTTTTTGCGAAAAACAGGCAAAAACAGCCCGTTTTTCACAAAAATGGGGTACGCAGAGGGTTTGGGAGGTCTGCAGAGTGCTCCTGGGGGGAGGGCAAAAACTTTTTTTTTCTTACTTACCTCTTCGAAATCTTGGTGCGTCTTATATACCGGTGCGTCTTATAGTCTGAAAAATACAGTAGTTGTGAAATTCCATAAGTCAATGTACAATTGCACTTTTAAATGGAAATATAAGTGTGGACGTATTTTGTGTAGCACTGAGTTTCATTGGAACATTCATGTCTCCAAGCCTACTTTACGTCCATTCTCCAGCTCCCCTCTATTAAACAATTGCATCTTGTGGGATTGTGGCTTTTGTGTTTTCTCCTGCCCTATGGAACAGTTTCCTCCCAAATCCTTGAGAGCTCTGATCCTCTTGAACTTCCAGAATGCCATAAAAATTCAGTTTTTCCCCCAGGCACTGTGCCAGGATGTTAGATAGGACCAAAATATCTGTGGTTTGTCTGACGAATCTATTATATAGTGTCTTGATTAATGTACATGGTTATTTTAATTCTGATTTCTGTTTGGTTTGTAGAGTTGATCACCCCAGAGTTCATATGTGAGATGGGTAGCCATATACATTTCCCACAGAAATAAGTTCTATTTCATTATATTTATGGTTATTTTAATTCTGGTTTCTGTTTGGCTTGTAGAGCTGATCACCTCAGAGTTCATACGTGAGATGGTCAGCCATTTTCTATAGAAATAAATTCTATTTCATTATCTTTTCCCTGAGCCTAAGGAAATGGGCTGGAAACTTGTAGGAATTTCCCTAGTGAATCAAGATGCAAAGCAATTGGCCCCCATGTCATTCAGGCAGCCATAAGCGTACCCCAAAACAGACCGCCACAAAATGACTTCCCAAGTGAAGGTTGGTGATATTTCTCTTTAGCACAATCTTTTCTAACAAGAGAAGCTGTTTCTCTCTCTCTCTCTCTCTCTCTCTCTCTCTCTTTTTATTCCTCTTGATTGCTAGGGCTGTTTAATATTGTGCGAAGAATCCCAATAGCAAATGGTGGTAAAGACAAATTAGAGACTTTTTGGCTGTCTTAGTGGGTCATCTCCCAGCAGACGTAGACAAGGGCACTGTAAAGAGATTCCATCTGCAGGGCCTGAAAATGCCATTTCCCCATCTGCTAGATGGATGGTGAACTCGGCACACTGTAGAGGAGGCAAACATACTTTCAAGCCAGGTTTTCAAATGAAGCTGTGAAGGAGGGGAGAAAGAGTAGGCTTGGGTTCAAATTTGGAACTTGCAGCTTTTTGCAAGCAACTCTGGAATGACCTTTTTGAAATTCCTTTAAAACGCTGGAGGAGTGTTCCCAATTGTGTGCTGGCAAATAGTAGAGGAATTAGATTGGTCAATGTAGAACCTAGGGATGGAAACTTCAGAATTATTATTAAACTTGTCTATTTGTTTGAGGTTCTGAATGCCGTTGAATATCACTTTTCTGTTTTGAAGAAAGAGAGTAAGAGGGTTCTTACTGATACCAGTAGAAAAGAATATTTGTAGCTCAGGGTTGAACTGTGGGGTCCTTAGCGCTCTCTGAGTTTGGTTGTTTTCTTGCAGACATTTCATTACCCAACTAGGTAACATCATCAGTGCTAGTAGGGAGTAGGGTTTGCTCTCTGTTCCTATGCAAGTAGTTTGCCCTGTCAGTGTTGGTGGGAGTGTTCTTGGTGGTCCTTGATTAGGCTGTTATTTGTGGTTTGTTGTCTGATTGGGGTGTTGTTTACTGACTGATTGTTGGTCTAGCATTAATCTTGGTGCTAATCTATGCTAATCCAGATGTTGACTGCTGTCAAGGAGGTATTTTGGCCTTTTGAGGGGATTATTATTTTAATAATAATATGATTTGATTGCTTATTTGTACCCGGACTATCATTAAGTGTTGTACCTTATGATTCTTGACGAATGTATCTTTTCTTTTATGTACACTGAGAGCATATGCACCAAGACAAATCCCTCGTGTGTCCAATCACACTTGGCTAATAAAGAATTCTATTCTATTCTATTCTATTCTATTCTATTCTATTCTATTCTATTCTATTCTATTCTATTCTATTCTATTCTATTCTATTCTATTCTATTCTATTCTATTCTATTCTATTCTTATTTTAATAGCAAGAGCAGGTGTGGGCTTGAATATTGAAAGCAGAATTTCAAAACCTGAAGTTTTTTTCTTTTCTTCCTGAGAGTTGATTATGTTCTATGATTGGCATATGTGTTCATCAAAGCCTCTTTAGAAATGTAAAATGGGGAGAAATATCAGAAAGCTGCTGAGGAAGGAGATTTCCCTGATCCAGTCATGTCATGTGTGTTTTTGTACATTGAGCTGGTTGTAACCTAATGGCAACAGATGAAGTAGAAAATATCAAAGGCATTAGGAAGAGTTTTGCTTTGACATACATACATACATATGTACGTACGTACGTACGTATATATGTATGTATGTATGTATGTATGTATGTATGTATGTATATAAATGTATACATACACATATAAACACACACACACACATTTTATGTATCACATCAAGCCTTGCTTTATTGAACCATTTCTTAAACTAAGTACAATTGATTTCACACTGTATGTCTAAATAATAACCAAATTAAGATTTAGGTCAGTGACTGGTTGACATCCCCTAGTACCTCTGCATATACTTGGAAACTCAAATGCTTTAATAAATGGAGTACTTGACCCCAAGGTCAGATACACGCCTTCTGTTACCTGCACAGTGCTACTTTTAAATGCTCATTTCCCATCCTCAAGGAAGTGATGGTGCCCTGAATACCACTTCCTCGTAGCTATTTGACTTTCAACGGAATATTTTTGCTTTCTCGCTCACTCTCTTCTTGCAAAGCATTAAAAACATGTTTGCAGAGTGAAAGGATTTGTCTGGAAATGCTCATGGTTTCTTTCCCCCCCCTCAAGAGTCATGGGAGATGTGGTTGGGTGCTGAGGAATTCATTACCTCTCACATATAATGAGGGTCAGCGATGAGGCTGTCTTAATAATTTCCTGGTCCCTTGTTGTTCTCCGAGACCCATTACATGGGGAGCTCTGACTACTCCAAATACTCAGTGCAATAAAGATGCTGTGGAAGCAGAAGACCGCCACTTTAAGGTGGGAGGGATGTCAGTCCATGAATGGACACCAAGGCATCAGAGCAGCTTAATCACTTAAATGGAGCCTATTAGTAAATTTAGTGGAAAGGTGTTAACAGAGAAGACTTCGCTGCCTCTGCCTTGGCGTGTTTGGAAAGGAGATCAGTTACGAGACTATTAAAATGTTATTTTGATAATTAAACCCACAGCTGTTGTGAGGGCATTGGGGGCAGGAGCCAATGAAGCAGCAGACTGCACAATGGATTGGCTAAATAAAGGCGGGGGGGGGGCTGGAGAGAGGAAGGAAAGAACAAAGGAAACACAATAGTCCCACCATGGTGCATCAGAGAGGACGTCTTGCTGGCCTCCCATTTTGATGTTCCTCTTCAGGCTAAAGAAGACATTTGCAGAAATGGCGTTTGGAGGAAAGAGAAGGTCTTCAGCAGTCGTGTAACAGAACGACGGAGTTGGAAGGGACCTTGGAAGGTCTTCTAGTCCAACCCCCTGCTCAAGCAGGAGACCCTATACCATTTCAGACAAATGGTTGTCCAATCTCTTCTCTCTTCACTCTTCACTCCAGTGATGGAGCACTCAAATCTTGGCAAGTTGTTCCACCGATTAATTGTTCTCGCTATCAGGAAATTTCTCCTTTTCTTTTTTTTAATAAAATTTTTATTTTATTTTAATACAAACAATCCATCTTCCATTACACAGTGTGTCATCTGGGTACAAATATCTTGTGCAATAACAATTAGAATTTACAGCCATATTTATTATTTGTCTACTCTTAACTTAATACTGATATACATAGCATGTCTAATACCGTAACAATCCTTTCCTTAGCTCATTTAATTCTATTAATATATTTTCTATATTTCACTAATCTACTTTTATTTCTAACTTTCATATTTATTATCTAGCCATCAGTAGAATAGTCCCCATATAATATAATATTCAGTTTGTTCCCTCTCTTTAATCGCAAGTGTTAACCTATTCATTTCTGCACATTCTAATATTTTCCTAATCACATTTCTCCTAAGTTCTAGGTTGCTTCTCTCCTTGATTAGTGTAACTCTTGTCCCACGACAAGTTGGCCATAGCAAGTTGGCTGTGGCAAGTTGGTCATGGCAAGTTGGTCATGGCAAGTTTGCCATGGTGAGTTGTTGTAGACCCTCTGTTGCCTCATTCCTCTTCCTCATCTCTCTTCTTCATGGCAGCCACTCAAATACTGGAATACTGCTATCATGTCACCCCTAGTCCTTGGTTTTTTTAGAGTTCTTAAGTATAAATACTCTTTCAGTATTTATTTATTTTATTTATTAAATTTGTTTGCAGCCCATCTCGCCGTAGTAAAAGCAATAAACCCATACAAAAGCATATATCCAACTGCAATAAAAATACGAATTGCAAATTATTTATTTGTAATGATAAATTACAGACTGGCACTGAGAACAGTTAAAGTGGCCTTACTCTACGAGAGGTGGGGATGAGAGTGAGAGGGGAACAGAAACACTGCTGGAACAACAGCTGTTGTAGAGAGTGTCGAACTAATTTTAAAAAACCTCCTTCGGTGAACTCTCCAAGGTCCTGATACTGCCAGATCCCAGATCTGTTTCTACTTTTCCTTATTATTTATTTGCAAATAAGTCTTCACAAAACCGGTTGGCTTTTTTTTTTTAGGGTTCCCAGCCAGATCAGAGTGATACTTCTTGTGGGGGGAGAAATGGAATAGCCTCGGTGCTCTTGTGCTAAACTAGGAAATCCATGTGGTAGTTTGCATACAATGAACAATTCGCATAGGCCTGTTTTGCATGCCGTAGTAAGCTGTCATGGCTGGGAAGAGCCAGTGCAAAACATCCAAAAGAGGATTGTGTCAACCTCTTCAATATAAGAGCAACACAGTACTCTTTAGGGGAAGAACGGAAGATGTTGGTTTCCAGAAGTAGCTTGGTGGCTGAAGGTCTCTCCCTAAACCAGAGGTGGGTTCCTCCCGGTTCGGACCGATTCGCCCAAACCAGTAGCGACCCACTGGTGATGTCATGGTGATGTCACAGAATCGGTTCTGTCAGTGCCGGTCCGTGGGTGCCACCATCTTTTTTTGGGGGGGATTATTATTTTTTTGAATTTATTTTTTTGGGGGGGAATTTTTTTCCGGGTTTTTTTTCTTCTGTGCATGCGCAGAAGCCGAGTTTCCAGCACTGTGTATGCGTCACCATCTTGTTTTTGGCTTTTTTTAAAAAAAAAATGGGCATTTTTTGGGGGGGAAATTTTTTTCCAGGTTTTTTTTCTTCTGCGCATGCGCAGAAGCCGAGTTTCCGGAACTGTGTATGCATCGCCATCTTGTTTTCAGGGGGAGGGGTTTGGAATTTTTTGGGGGAATTTTTTTTGTTGGAATTTTTTTCCGTTTTTTTCCCCTCTGCCCCACAAAATTAGCATCTAGCAATAGCAATAACACTTAGACTTATATACCGCTTCACAGTGCTTTACAGCCCTCTCTAAGCGGTTTACAGAGTCAGCCTATTGCCCCCAACAATCTGGCTCCTCATTTTACCCACCTCGGAAGGATGGAAGGCTGAGTCAACCTTGAGCCCATCAGGATCAAACTCCTGGCTGTGGGCAGAGTCAACCTGTAATATGGCATTCTAACCACTGCGCCACCACGGAAGGAAGGAAGGAAGGAAGGAAGGAAGGAAGGAAGGAAGGAAGGAAGGAAGGAAGGAAGGAAGCAATAATTGTCTGTGGAATAGCCATAGCACTTAGACTTATATGCCACTTCACAGTGCTTTACAGCCCTCTCTAAGCGGTTTACAGAGTCAGCCTATTGCCCCCAACAATCTGGGTCCTCATTTTACCGACCTCAGAAGGATGGAAGGCTGAGTCAACCTTGAGCCTGGTGAGATTCGATCTGCCAAACTGCTGGCAGCCGGTGATCAGCAGAAGTAGCCTGCAGTACTGCACTCTAACCACTGCGCCACTGCGGCTCTAAAGTATAGAGAGAACTTTTGTGGGTGATACTCTTATGCATCCAGCATGCAAGCAACCTCCATCACAAGATCAGAACTAGCATCTACTTCATGTCATCATATTATCACCCTTATGGACAACTATAGGTATTGTTTTTAGTTGTTGCCTCTTTAGGTCCTTCGTCTGTAAATGATAATCTTTTGGGCATATATTGTCAGCACAAGGTGGGCTAAACCCCCTTTCCAACTTCACTTCTATACTTCTATATTTGTGCTGTAGATGGGAGGATTTGAGGTCAAGAGAACAGATAGGGTTTGATTGTCCAATTGTACTTTTATGGAACATTTATATTGCTTTCCAGAGTTTGCAGAACATGCTAGAAGTTCTCACCAGTGAGAACTTCCCAGCTGTTTAGAACAGACTGTGCTTGCAACACATGTGCTCTGAGGTAACATCAGAGTTACCCAGTAGTGTTGCTGCATCTCCGTTAGCTCACTGCTCACTAGCTGCGCATCACCACCGTAATCATTTTCAGATTTACAGGCATTAAATATTTTAATTTAATGCCTTGGTTGTCTAGTAATTCATGCACTTAATTATATGATAATTACTCAAATTAAAGAGGTACAGCTGCTGCTGTATTGGTTCTTTAAGGGATCTGAGGTTGGGGGTTTTTTTTTTTTTGGAATTGCCCTTTAATTTCTTACTTGCATGGGTACGTTTGTGTGTGTGTGTGTGTGTGTGCATGTGGGAGCCACAACTGTGGGTTGTGTTGTCTTGGCATCTCCCAACAGGTGAAAACCCTGTGCTAAATTTAAGAAGCGTCTAACAAAGACAACATACAGATGTAATTATTTCACTCTTCGCTCTCCCGTTGTCTCACCGGAGAACAGAATACGTTGACAGCTGGGCATTGGGCTCGGGCACTGGCTGTTCTTATAACTCCTTGCAGATTTATGTTCATAAAAACACAAGTCTAAGCTGATCTCTCTACCTTTGGACTCCAGGAAGAAAAGCATGCCGGTTTGGATGGATGACTGCTTGCGTTGCCCTGTCTGGCCTAATTATAAGCTAAGCAATTTTATCACGGGCTTATCGGAGTCTGTATAAAAAGTCCATTTTGTGGCATGAGAGCCTATTTCTATTTAGGATGTTTGTCCACATTTGAAATTACGTTCAAACCCCCAAGATTGCCAGCTCTTAAGATGAAAAAAAAAATGGCTGGTTCTCTGAGTAAGGCTGGAGAGTCAAATTCAGCGGGGACCCAGGGAGTAAAGTCCAATTATTTCTGGCAGATTTGGAGAAAGAGACCAGAAGAAAAGCTGGATATCTAATACATACTGCTAAAAAAAAAAGGGGGGGGGAGAAAGAAACAGGCGGGGCTATCTTTGCCCATTGCTTTTCTGGCCACTAGACTGGGCAAGTTTGTAAGCTACTAATCCATGTTTCTCTATTTTATATTTGGAGAAAAGGTTGTACAATAAAGTGATGATGAAGATACCTATCTAAGGTAGCTTCCCATGGTAGGAATATTCAACTATTTTGAATATGGCTGTGACTGAATGAGTTTGCATAGGAAGCAACATCTCTGGATATCCTGACCCCAGCCATGCTGGGTAACTATGGATTTCATTCCTGACCACCGATGGCCATTAGAAGCTCATGTCATGTCAGTTTAACCATATTTAGATTGGGTGTGATGAGGGAATATTCTTCTCTTTTTCTCCCCAAGAAGCTCAAGTTTTCTTACAAGGCTTTTCCAATCATCCCTTTTAGTTTCACAATCATACCCCAGGGTAGAAGAGAGAAAAAGAAACAATGGTTATCTTAAGCTGACCTAGATGGCAGAATCAAGGCTTGTATTCAGTCATTCTACTCTAATATCACATCCCAATAGTTTTCTTGCAGATGGTAGCTTACTTTATTGTAGCTAGATTCATTCATCATTTCCTGAGACAGCCAACCTGAAATTGATTTGAATTTAATATATCTTCTGTTCAAAATTACCGTTGTTATTAATGTTATTGGTCACACAGTCAGCAGATGTTTAGACTGGATTTGATATTTTTATTCATCTTATAAAATCCTTCCCAAGGACCTGGGATAGGTAGTTGTTCTTGTTTGATGGTGTTAAAGGTATTATTGCAGGATGTAAGCTGTTCCGAGTAAAGTTGCCTTTTGCAATTGACCAATGTGGATTTTGTCAATGCCAGTGGTGCTCAAGGGATGCTCCAGATGTTTTGCCACAGTTGTTCTACTTGTATTTGCAGTCTTGGTAATTTGTGATCTTCTTCTTCTTTCTTCTTCTTTCTTCTTTCTTCTTTCTTCTTTCTTCTTTCTTCTTTCTTCTTTCTTCTTTCTTCTTTCTTCTTTCTTCTTTCTTCTTTCTTC
>QLTV01002670.1:580773-599193 GCA_003457575.1 Thermophis baileyi
ACGCCCCCTTTGTCACCTCATCCCGCGCGGGGAGGGGGCGGGGAGGGGGTCGCGGTGGCAGGGGGGTTGCGGTGGCGGTGGGGGGGGGTGTCGCAGCGGCGGCGGGGGGGGTTGCGGGGGGGTTGTGCCATTAGAAAGGTTGAGAACCACTGGTCTGAATGTTTGAATGGTCTTGAGTATCTAGTAGAACTTTTCCAATAAAAAAAGTGTGTGTTATTTAGAAGGAGGCCTCTAAAGTAATATTCCTGCTTTATTGACATGTAGCAATCTAAGGATTAGCTAGGGAAAAAAAAAACTAGAGAATGTGTATGCATGTAAGATCCTTCTGACCCAGATTTCCTTTCTCTTTTCTTTTCCCATTGTGTCTGAATCTCAAGTAAAGTAATATTCTAGCAAATGCAACTCACAGGTGTCCTCTTACGGGCGTCCTAAGGTTTGGGAGCCATGCCCAGAAACATCTATGATGTCTTTTTTCTGAGCATTTCCATTTCATTCAACAGCATGTCCTTTGTCCCTCTCCAATCTGGTTGAATCATCTAAAGGAGGAACACAATTTATTGCCATTAAACCTCTCTCTTTTCTCTCCCTCTCCCTCCCTCCCTCCCTCCCTCCCTCTCTCTCTCTCATCACTCAACTTGCGGGTTGCAAGAGGTGTTTTAAAAAAAACCCAACTCAAACAACAACAAAAACCCAACTGGAGGTTGAAGTTGTGAGGGAATTTTTTTCCCCTCTCCACACAAGCCTGCAATGCAGTCAGTCATAACCCCAGAGGTGAAAGATGGAATGTTCTAGAATAAAGGCATTAGCAAGAGATTTTTCTGTTTCTTTTTTTTTCTTTGTACGCAAGTCCAGGGGAGAAGAGTTCCTTTCTTCTTCAATCACTTTTTCCCTCCTGGTTTTTGTATGTGAGCTTGTTTGGCCAGAAAGGAGCAAGGTTATTCCTACTGCGATGAGCCTATGCTTTGAGCCGGGTTCAGCTATGCCTTTTCTCCTGTTTTTTTCCCTCCCTCCCTCGTTCTCTCCTTTCCCTTTTTCTCCTGAGGTGCAGATGGCCACATTTGCAGGTTAACTGGAACAGCTGGAAGCATATTATTAGCTTCCTGCTGCTTCCTCATATTTGCTTAGAATATTTCTTTATTTTTTTTTTATAACAGCGACGTAATTTACAACTAGTCAGGCCACTGACAAAAGCAGGCGTGTTCCAAATCCGCCTCAGATTTATGTAATGCTGTGGCTTATCAGCGAATGAAGTCATAATTATTGCTTTGTACCATTAAATAGCATAAATATATAAACCGTTATACAAATTGCAGCGAGGGTTTCCACGAGGGAGCTCTAGACCAAATTTTAATGTAGTGCATTTGTCTGTAGTGGCAGTTTCTAAGGTGTATAATAATGTTGATAAATTTTACTGGGGCAAGTGACAGTTTGCCACATTAATCTTGGTTTTTTTTTAAAAAAAAAAGAATAGGAAAAAAAGGCAGCAATTCTTGCTTGGCTTCACAAAGGAAGGGCAAATGGCCTGAAATCTTTGTTTTTGAGTCTAATTCTGACTTCCTTTTAAAGCTTTCTTTTTACTACCACTTCAGGATTACAGGTAGTCCTTGACTTACAACCATTCATTTAGTGACCGTCTATGCTTTTCCGTTCATTATACTTATTATAAGTCCTTATACTCATGTGAATTAGGGGGGTATCGGTCTGAGGTATTTAGACATACCTTCAGAGGTGGGTTCCTCCCGGTTCGGACCGGTTCGCCTGAACTGGTAACGACCCGCTGGTGACATCACAGTGACATCACAGATCCGGTTCGGTCGGTGCCGGTCCGTGGGCGCCGCCATCTTTTTTTTTTTTCTTCTGCGCATGCGCAGAAGCTGAGTTTCCGGCACTGTGCATGCGTCACCATCTTGTTTTTGGCTTTTTTTGGGTGGGGGGGAAATTTTGGGGGGGTTTTTTTTGCACTGTGCGTGAGCGCACGCGTGAAGCATGCGCGTGCTCACGAGGTGCGGCCATGCGGCGCGGGAGGAAGCGAACCGGCAGCGAGGTAAGTTAGAACCCACCCCAGCATACCTTCCTCTTGTTTTGGATTCAAACCATGTTTTTCTCCTTGCTGCTTTCTTAATGGATCTCTCTTTTCTCCGTCAAGGTCATCCTCTTTGCTCTATCCCATCTGGAAACTCACGAGGTCTACTCTGGTTTTCAGTGGAGGAGGAAGTCCATGTTTTTGATCTCACTTGCTGGGTTTCCACAGGTTTTAAGGATGGGTTGGTCTCATCTCTGTCAGTTTTGCATGTGTTCTTTCTCAGCAATTGTGCAGATATGGCCAGGTTGAGCATAACTTTTGGTAACCCCTCAAACTTGTCCATGTAACTTCCTTGGCAACAGAAATAGCAATAGTACTTAGCAATAGCACTTAGACTTATATACCGCCCTCTCTAAGCAGTTTACAGAGTCAGCATATTGCCCCCAACAATCTGGGTCCTCATTTTACTCGGAAGAATGGAAGGCTGAGTCGACCTTGAACCGGTGAGAATTGAACTGCCGAACTGCAGCCAGCAGTCAGCAGTCAGCAGAGGTAGCTTGTAATACTGCATTCTAACCACTGCACCACCATGGCTCATTTTCAGTATTTCAATTTTGCCTTCTTTGGGAAGGATTTAAAAAAAAAAACAACTTTGCACAGTAGTCTACACCTTTGGTATTGCCCGAAGATCTTCCCTGTTTAGCATTTTAAGATCAATCAAGGTCAGCAAGGAGTTGCCTACCTATCAACTTCCACATCATCACTCAAAACGAAGGCTTCTTTCTTAATATATTAACACGAATCTCTTACTGCATTATTTAGGCAGTCTGGCAAATCAATGAAGCCCCAGGCTTGCAAGTAACATCATGCAATACAATATCCTTTCCCTTCTTCATGCTACCAACGTGATAAAAATTCCTGAAACTGGTATGGTTTAGTTTAGTTTAGTTTAGTTTAGTTTAGTTTAGTTTAGTTTACTTTACTTTACTTTACTTTACTTTACTTTACTTTACTTTACTTTACTTTACTTTACTTTACTTTACTTTACTTTACTTTACTTTACTTTACTTTACTTTACTTGTCATTGCACCTCGTACAACGAAATTAAATGCCATTTTCAGTGTACATTATAATTATAAAAATAAAACACAAACACACATCCTTCACATTCTATACAATTGTATTAAAACCCCCTGATATTGCATTAATATTGCACTATACAGTAGAATTCAATATAGTTACTGCCCTGGGATAGAAGCTGTTTTTCAGCCTATTTGTCCTTGTTTTTATTATCCTGTACCGTCTGCCAGATGGCAATAGTTCAGAAAAAGGGTGCCTAGGATGAGATGGATCTTTAAGGATGTTTTGAACTTTCTTAAGGCAGCGGGAGCTATAAAGCTCTTCTAAAGAGGGGAGAGGGCAACCAATGATCCTCCGAGCAATGACAATGGTGAAATTCAAAAGGGGAACAGGAATCACCAAATAAGATGGGGACCTCCAGTAGAATTTGACCATCCTTGGGAGGAAGTTTGACACTTGACTTCTCTGCGTCAAACACTGCCCGAATTTTGATTTTTCAAAGCCAGAATAATTGTCAGAGTTTGTTCTATGAGATTCAGAAATGATCTCCCTCCTGGAATCGATTAAGGATGAAAATGCTGCTGTTGTGGCCACCGAGATATCTCTTATCACCATCTGCTGGAAAGGTTGGAGGCGGCCAATAACTTTATGACTCCTGTTAAGTGGATCCATCGTCCTAGACCACAAATAAGCTCTTTGTGTAAAACTCTGCTGGGTGCCTTAAGTGTGTGTCCTTTATTAAACATGTCCAGATAACCCCCAATAATGGTTTCACCCAATAAATACGGGTGCCAAACAGATCTACCTAATGCACTCATTACTGTGCAGATCACTTAACTTGCATTTATGTGAAAAATACCCTTGTGCCAGCTCCCACCTCTCCATACACAGCTTGTATTAACATGCTGATTATGAGCCTGTTGAGATATGCATGTTTTTGTGTATCTCTGTATAGACATAAAGAGTTTTCTATCCATGCATCTAAGATACTGTCCAACATTTCATCATGATTTAGTATAAGCAAGAGACAGAAACCATGGGACAACCATGTAAATGAAGGTTGGGGTTAGGGTTAGGGTTAGGGTTGGCTAACTCTGTGTTGAAGACCACCTGCTAAAGAGCCATGGTGGCACAGTGGTTAGAATGCAGTATTGCAGGTAAACTCTGTCCACAGCCTGGTGTTCAATCCTGACAGGGCTCAAGGTTGACTCAGTCTTCCATCTCCACCTCTATCTATCGTAATGTCAAGCCTAGGAAATCAGAAAATCCAGGCAGTTCAAATGAGTATAAAGATTTATTGCACGTTTAAGCTCTCTACAAGAATCTGAACTACTAATGGTCAAAGCAAATTGGTGGTAGATAAGAGTCAATGGAACTCAAGGTAGGCTAGACTTAGATCTCTTTTGGGCATGAAGGAACTCAAGACTGATGAAGCATTTGACCCTTCCCTCAGGCTCAGCCTGGTCATCTCCTACTCGTATACCTTCCTGTCTCTGCCTCATTCTCAATGGAATGGGAACCCCCTTTGCAAATTATCAATAAAGACCTCTGGCAAGAGAGAGAAAGAGGGGAAGAGAGCTCCAAAGGTACCCCCTGCAAATGGCAGACAAAGAAAAAATGGTGGTTGTAGCCCTAATCACCACTGGCATGTCACTCACTCACAGTAGCCAAGAGAGTATTTGGCCTTGGCAGAAAAAAAAAAGTTGAACCAACTCTGTTCTAAATGTCTTGGAAAGACATTGTACCGGAAAGAGCCTCCAATCCTGCACTTTCCCTCTTGTGAAATTCTAAAATTCCAGACGTTTTTGTCCAAGATTACCAAAATTGTGGGGCGGGGTGGGGGAAACCCATGGCAATCTTTTGGAGTTTGCAGATGCTGTATGGCCATCCATGCTCCAATTGCGGAAAACTGGGGTTATCTCCATCTCTCTTTAGCATTTCTTAGCCATGTTCCCAAGAAATACGGTTGAGTTTGGCCAACAGGCTTTGACAGTGGGGTAAAGATTGGAACCATCCAGGTCAAACCCTTGCACGGATCCAGATTTTTCTTCATCCCTGCTTGTATCTTTTGATTTCGTGCAGCTTGTATTGTTCATCCAGTCATGCTTGTTTAGAGGACGGCATGTGTGTTTTCTCTGATGCCTCTTAAGACTGAACAGTCCCTATAGAGCTTCATCATTATGCAGATTAGCGTGATTGGATGTGCTCCCAGAGACTGCTCTCCAAGCAACGTAAGGGCAGGAGGCAGGAGAAGGTAGCTGGTCCTTTGCTTCTTGAAGCTAGGATAATCTCCTGTGTGCTTAGAAAGGCAAAGAGGGAAAAGCAGATCAGGAGTCCAGGCTGAATTGGTGGGAAATTATTCTTTGTCCATGAAACAGGTGAGCTGTAAGATTCACATAATAAGTTGCAAAGCTTGCAGGATAGATGTTACCCATCAAGCCGGAAGCAAATCTTTTCTGGAATTTATTATTTGTGTATTGAGGCCTTTTTATGATTCATCAGTAAGTAAATATAAGCTAAGGGAGTGATTTGTTCCTAACAAGCTTATAAAATACTGGAGTCATTTGTTAGTTTATTGGTGTTCTGATTATAAACATTCCCTCATGCGCACTTCTTTTTGTCAAATTAACATTCAAAATACAAATACAGTTGCTGTGATTTTTTTTTTAAAAAAAACCTTCCTTATTTTTGTAATCTAAAAGAGGGAGCGTGGTCTAGCAAAATATTTTGTGTAGCATGCGTTTGGCAAACCATCGGCCCTCGGTCATCTTTCAATGAATATTCTTCAAGCTATTTGGTAGCGACCTGAGTTCAGTTTCTCTTCTGTTCTATCTCATCCATTGTTGGAGATGATTGGGCTACCATGAAGTTATGGGGGAACAGCATTGCTTTGGGCCCCCATGTACAGATGCTGTAGGGGAGGGGTTTGAAAATATACACATATAAAAATAATGCAGCGGGGAACATGTCTGAAGTTCCGGACTTCTGTTTTGAAGGTTGCCTAGTCTTCTGTCTGCTTCTCTTCTGGTTTTTTTTAGGTACAGTTTCTCGCTGCAACACTAATCTTCGGTATGCAAATGTTCATAAAGGTGCATTTAGATAACTGACCCATCCCTTGGGAAGTCCTCTTAATGAAGTCCCTTTTTCCACCTAATTGCTTCACCGCCCGATCCAGTCAAATAATTTAAGTCCGTTCAATTTTTAGCACTCATCCCTTGCATATTGCTTCTCGGGCTGGTGTTTTTTTTTTTTTTTTTACTAATGGAATTAATATCATCTATTTCATCTTTTCAAAGCTCCTTAGTCTTAAAAATAGCAATATTCGGTGTTTTATAGATATCTAAAAGCTTCGAAACGGTCAGGCTAAAGTTCTGGGAATCCCATAAGCTGTTCTGAGATCCGTAGTCTCAGTACATCTCCTGACGCAGGAACCTCGCCAGATCAGAAGCAACTCAATTAAAAATTAACTTATTTTTTTTATAGTCTTGTAGGGAAGGACCTGATCCTGAACTCTCTAATGGCTAGGATGATCAGATGGTAGCTGTCCAGCAGATACAGTGATACAGTTCTCAGCTGCTTTAAATGAATCGAAACACACACTTAAATATAGTTTGAGAGGTTCATTTTTAATGTGGATGAATAAAATAAAGCAGGCACTGCATGGAGCAATGGGTAAAAACCCAGACCCCCCAAATTGGACCCCATATACTTTCTCCAAAGGGGAGATTATAAGCTGCCACCTTTCCACCCCAAGTTTTCAGCAGTTCCTCAGAATTAATCTTGGCACCAAAGCTTATGAGCTGACTGCAAAAAAAAAAAAAAAAAAAAAAAAAAAAAAAAAAAATAAAAAAATATTAAAAAAAAAAGCAGTGACAGTTGGTTTGTTACCTACTGTGAACACTGAATGGTGGTTTGGGGAATAGTCTCTGTGAATATCATTTACCCTTTTTAAAACTAGCTTTTCGGTCTTGGTTGTCTGAGCATCATCGTTGAAGTTCTGGTCAACAACTCTAATGGAAGGACAGCCCAGAACAAATAGGCAAGAAGAAAGAACATATATATATATATATATCAGTTCCCCCTTCCACCACAAAATAGTTCCAAAACCGAATGCGCCCTTTGAAATTCCAGCTCATCTTGTTGCCTTTTTAAAAAGTAATACCTAGACGTAGCCAGCTCCCAGTGTTATCATTTTTCATTAAAATGATGTTTCTAACCACCGCAGACAGCTTTCATATCCCTTGAAAACATAAGAGTAAAATTGTCATAAGAATGAAGCCGGCTTAGAAGATTTTATTAACCAATCTCCAGTTCATAAAAGACATCAGCCTTGTGCCACTCTAGATTATATAAATGTATTTTGAAAGCGAAATTCTATTTCTGAAAGGAAGCGAGACAATAATGATAAGCACCGAGTTGCCGGTGGAAAATGAGAGAGGAGAGAATGAAGACACAAGGAATGAAGGGTAGACAATGGGGTGCTTCCCAGATGTTTTAGACCGCAATTTCTTGTAATTGACACATCTGGCTGGAGCTGATGAGCGTTACATCCAAAATATCCGAAGAAGACCTACTTCTTTTCTGCCTTGATGAAGATGACTACAAGATATTGTCGATTTATTTATGATCAATTTTAGATCGGGGGTTCTGGAATTGAGCTGGATAGTAAACAAGAGACATGGGAAGATACAATTTCTTCTTACCTTCTCCTAAGAAGAGAAGATTTCTAAAACATTAAAAGTAACTTAAGATAAACTTGAATTCATTCTTACCATTTCCACATCACAAGTTAGAGACTCAAAATGCTTCACTAAGTTTCATGTCTTCCAAGGCATTTGAATTCAGGTCATTCCGACACCTGACACTCTGTTTATAATGGCAGATAAAATTTCCTTGAGTTCAGAATGGCTAAGTCTAACTTTCAGGCTTATAATTAAGTAGGAGAGAGAGAGAAAGTTGAACGTTGATATCTGTGAGTACAGTATTTGAGGAATTATCTCTATTTAAAAATGAATCAAGCCCTTTACTATCGGATTACTAGAAAATTGCAACTTGAGGCACCTAATTAAAACAGCAATCAGGTGGAACTTTAGAAAACTTTTTGGAATAAGCTTTTGTGGACTTGAAATTACTCCAGGCATTCAGTCGAATGAACTCACAAAAAATGTGTGAGTCCCTGAGGTGCTGCAGGATTTCTCCTTGGCTTCCTTTGTGTGTGACCTTTGTGTCATTGCACTTTTTCGACCATGCACAGCATCTGTTTATCCAAATGACTCTTCACATGAAACTCTTTCTTAGCCCCTTACTCATTTTTCCTACCATCAGAGGTCAGTTGTGCGATCAGCACAGAACAAATAACTTCTCTTTAGTGGTACCCCGTTTGTTAGAAGTGCCTCCCTTCTTCCTTCTCCCTTCTTTCTTCTTTTTCTCCCAGCCATGAAGCTAAGACCCAGAATTCCCCAGTGAGAATTGCACCAGTCCACCCATTTAAAGTTGCCAAGGTTGAGAAACACTGACTTAAGGTGGGCAGCTAAAAAAAATGCCTGAACTAATTAAATGTAAAAACACACAAGCAGGAATTGGGTATGTCTACTTTAGTGAAAAGAAGGACCAGGGGTGACATGATAGCAGTGTTCCAATATTTGAGGTGCTGCCATAAAGAAGAGGCAGAGAAGAGAACCTTTCCTCCAGAGCACCTGAGGGTAGGACAAGAAGCAATGGGTGGAAACACTAATCAAGGAGAGAAGCAACCTAAAACAAAGGAGTAATTTCCTGATAGTGAAAACAATTAATCAGTGGAACAACTTGCCTCCAGAAGTTGCTCCAACACTGGAAGTTTTTAAGAAGAGATTGGACAGCCAATTGTCTGAAATGGTATAGTGTCTCCTGCTTGAGCAGGGTGTTGGATTAGAAGACCTTCAAGGTCCCTTCCAACTCTGTTATTTCATCAAGTGATGTGATAATTCTTAAGTTGTAGCTCGTTGCCCTGCTCATTCTCCATCTATACCTATTTTTATGCAACAACCTTGTTGTATTAACCATTTATAGTCATGTTTGACTCTTGGTGTCTTTATAGGCAAGTGCTGTCCATGCTGCCCTGTCAAACACAACTTCTTTCAATTGTTGTATGTTCTAGTTTGCATCAGATTTGATGTTATCAAACCAGCCTGTTCTTTGCTTGCCCCTTCTTCTTGTTCTACTAACCATTCCTGACATCATCACCTTCTCCAATTAATTTGTAGGCATGATATGGCCAAAGTAAATCAGATGTAGTCTTATGATTTTAGCTTCTAGTGATGTGTCTGTTTTTATTTATTTTTATTTTATTGATGCAACAACCTATTTTATATTATTTTTAAATTTTACATGGCTTACTTTTATATAGGCAGTCCTCGAATTACGACCGCAATTGAGCCCAAAACTTCTATTCCTAAGCGAGACATTTCTTAAGTGAGTTTTGCCCCATTTTACAACCTTACTTACCACAGCTGTTAAGTGAATCACTGCAGTTGTTCAGTTAATAACCCGGTTGTTAAGTGAATCAGGTTTCCCCATTGACTTTGCTTATCAGAAAGTCGCAAAAGGCATTCACATAACCCCAGGACACTGCAACCGTCATAAATATGAGTCAGTTGTCAAGAATCTGAATTTTGATCATGCACCCATGGGGAAGCTGCAGCTGTTGTAAGTGTGAAAAAACAGTCATAAGTCACTTTTTTCAGTACTATTGTAACTTCGAACGGTCACTAAATGAATTTGTTGTAAGTTGAGGACTACCTGTATTACAGATTGTGATTATTATTATTTTTTTTTTAAAATTCAAGGGCACAATATAGTGTGATGAATCCAGTGGCATCTACATTTAAATGATTAAAATCTTCCCCTCACGAATGACTCCAGCCCTCATTTTCCGGTTCAAAAAAAAACCTCCCCAGATTTTAAAGCCGGCCTTTGAGGTGTCTGTGGGGTTATTTGACTGGGGGCTGGGCAAAAAAAGGCAAGCTAAATTTCAACATCAAAAGAGGGAGGGGGTGGGGGGGAAAGCCCAAATCTCTGCTTTTCTTTATTATTAATTGGGTCTACGCGAGGTTGCAAAGCGGTGTACCGTCATTAAAGGCAGGCGTGCAGCACGATTGCCTGGGTTAAAAAAAAAAATCCTCCCTCTGTTTGCGTAAATAAGTATGGATAGTTTTCTTTATAATATGTGACTGGATTATTTTCCAGCTGATTTCCAGTTCTTGCCCCAAGTGGCCAACAGATCAAAAAAAGATAAGGGTCAGTTACAAGGTTGAGCTCATTCTCCGTTGCTATGGTAACTGACCTCCGGCAATCCTCCGAGGATCTACACCCAGTTCCCCAGGTGATGCTTTGGTTGCCCATGCCATCAATCCCAGCCTTTTTCACAAACCCCGGCCTCCTTAATTGTCGGGGTGTGCGGTTCCAAAGAGTTCCTTTTGTCCCATTTCTTCCCGGGGAAAGAACGCGCAAACTCATTTGTGGGTCCCCAAGGTGTCTGGGGTGAGAAAACGCTTATGGGGAGGTGCAAGGAGGAAGAGGAGTGGTGGGGGGGGGGGAGAGAAGGAATTCTCATTTGTCCAGAAGGATACAGGAGAGCATTCTCTGGAGGACACGGTTGTAGAAAACGATGACGAGTTCCAACAGAAGTGCTGTTTTCTTCCTGAATTTCCGTGACACACAAAAGGATGGTAAAATCTTGGCAACTTCAAAACAGGGATGACAGGCCAGGATTGAGGTCCAGATGATGTACAAACCCAAGGTTTGCTTCCTTGGCACGTGAAACGGAGGCTGTTCTGACCTGAGAGGGGCTGTTCAATTAGCTGAGGAGGCAAGATCTGCTTTCTGGCTGATGCTCTCGACAGTCCTTTGCCTGGAATTTGGTCCTGTTATCTTCCCCGCAGTGTTTAATCACAAATCAATACTGTAATTGTGTTGTCTGTCTGAGGTGTGGAATGAGCGCCTTCCTCGCCCTCGCTAAATTAGAAAGGCAGGGAGGCTCCTTTGCGATTGGAATAAGTTCAGCTGTTCCCCTCCTGCCTTTTTAGAAGGTGAAGTCATGAATAAACAGTGTTGTGGTATGGTGAGATCCAAAGAAGGGCGTAGTGGGCTAGGGTGTGTTGTTGTGGTGATGGTGGTGGTGGTGGTGAAAAGATGTCTAAAACACAATGCCTCTTCTGCAAAGCCTTAGCTGTAATTTTACAAGGAACAACCCTTTATCCATTTTTTTCTGTACCACACCTATTACAATATCTAGTAGGGGTATCTATTTGTCTGTCTGTCTATCATCTGTCTGTCTGTCTGTCTGTCTGTCTGTCAGTCTATCTATCTATCTATCTATCTATCTATCTATCTATCTATCTATCTATCTATCTATCTATCTATCTATCTACTATTTTCATCATCATCTCTATCTCCATCCATCCATCCATCCATCCATCCATCCATCCATCCATCATCATCTCTATCTCCATTCATCTCTCCATCCATCCGCCCTTCCACCCATCCATTCGCTCTCTCTCTTCCAACTGTCTTATTTATCTATCTATTTTTGAACCACCCATCTCCCTCAGATAGGGAGTCTGTGTGCCATAAAATCTCAAGGTATAAAAACAGTATATAAAAATTAAAACTTTTGGAAGGAAGCAAAGATCATGAAATGCTCTTAAAATAGGTTAAAAGGCAAAGGCAAGGCTCTCGGGGCACCAGCCAGCCCCATGGCTGTGTGCTTCTCTGCATTCCCCATGCAAGGCAGAAGAGCCATGGTTTGACTCTTTTAGAGAAGGCCAGGAGAGTGGGGGGGGGCTGCCTCACTCAGGGGGGGGGGGGTAGAGGTAATATTCCACAGGGTGGGGCAGATAGATGCCTATTAAAGTTGAACTTTTGTTGAGGTGGAGAAGAATGGACAGATAAGATCACCACGTAGGTGGAGTGGAAGAAGGAAGTATTTAATATTTGCACCAGATTCCAATCTCTAAGGGGGAACCCTTAACGAAGGGTGTGATGCATCCTCTCCTTGTGTATAAAACGTGTCTACGGTGTTATTGCATCAAAGTAGAAATGGGTCACTCTGGCCAGAGGAAACGGTGGGGTTTTGCCTGCTGAAGTCACCAGCGAGGCTCAAAGACAGGGGAACATGGCTCTCCTACTCCTCCTTCGGGGAGAAATGTCGCCATTGTGAAACTGAGCCGTAGAAAGATTGGCTTCCTTTTGTGTCTCAGAAGCCGCTCAAATAGCCATGGTCTTTCCCCTTCGTTTACCCAAAATAAATACGCGGTGCCCAAAATAAATAAGTGGAAGCATGTCATCCTGTATTAGTTACTCAGCGGGGTGTCCCTTTTATGTTGTCATTAATATAGTTTATAATTGTAATCTGAATAGTTGCTAGGACCGAGGCTTCACACCGCATTATCCATAACAGAGAGTCCAGTCGGGGAGGGTTTGCTCCTATCTACAAGCTCATTTGTCTGAATGCCCTTTCTCTGCGAGACAATGCCTAAAGTGGCTTGCAGTTCATCAAAGGAAGCCCGGTAAAGATAATAGTTTTTTTTTTTTAAAGAGAGATCACCCAATGGGAACAATTATGAATATTGAAGTGTCAGTCGGCCTCTTCTCTCTTATGGGAGAACAGTGCTGAGTGTAATTCTTATTAAATACACTGGAAACAACATGTGCTCAGCTGACAGGCAATGTGAAAAAGGGAAGTGAGCCAAGCCATGGGAAACATGGGGCTTTTCCACGGGTTGTTTGTGTGTTTTTTGTGGAGCCGTTGTGGCGTAGCGATTAGAATGCAGTATTGCGGGCAAACTCTGCCCACAGTCTGGAGTTCGATCCTGACCGGCTCAAGGTTGACTCAACCTTCCATCCTTTCGAGGTCGGTAAAATGAGGACCCAGATTATTGGGGGGCAATATGTTGACATTGTAAACCCCCCAGAGAGTGCTGTAAAGCACTATGGAGTGGTATATAAGTCTAAGTTCATGTCAAGTGTGGGAGTCCAAGCAGTTCAAATGAATATAAAGGTATAGAATGGAATGGGATGGGATGGGATGGGATGGGATGGGATGGGATGGGATGGGATGGGACGGGACGGGACGGGACGGGACAGAATAGAATAGAATAGAATAGAATAGAATAGAATAGAATAGAATAGAATAGAATAGAATAGAATAGAATAGAATAGAATAGAATAGAATAGAATAGAATCTGGAAGGGACATTGGAGGTCTTCTAGTCCAGCCCCCTGCTCAAGCAGGAGAAACTATACAATCTCAGACAAGTGACTATCCAGTCTCTTCTTAAAAACCTCCAGTGATGGAGCACCCACACTTTTAATTGGTTGGTTAATTGGTTAATTCCACTGCTTTAGTGCAAGCTTAAGCTCTGTACAAGAATCTTAACGGTCAAAGCAAATGGGTGGGAGATAAGGAATTCAAGGTGGGCTGAACCTAGAACTCTTGTGGGTGCCAAGGGACTCAAGACTGATGATGCATTTGACTCCTCCCTCGGGCTCAGCCTGGTCATCTCCTACAGCGCTATGAGTATTGCTGTTGAACTGAAGATGTTGAATTTCACCATTGTTGCTCAGCCAATGGAATGGTATGCGGGAAGGACCTTGGGAGACGGGATGAAGGGGTACTACTTAAGGAACAGTCAGAGAAGAGACAGCTTAGCCCTTAGCTGGCCAATGGGTGGGGCAAGAGGCTCAGAAGGGATCCTCCCTATTTTCTCAGGGTGTAAAGGAGAGAGAGGGAGATCTGTATTTGCAGGCTAGCCAGATTCTGTTAATCTAGCATTCCAATAAGTAGAAGTAGCTCATCTGGTCATGTTTTCTGTCTGGTCCATCTGGTCAGGCTGACAGCCTCCTCAGTAAAGAGCATAAATTAAGGGATCTCCAAATCCCAGTCTTTGGGAAACCGTGGGCACCACCCAGGTTTCACCTCCAGCATTCACATAATCAGCTCTAGCTCCTAGTAGCTTCCCCCAGCCCCCCAAGACTAGTATGGAAATAAGTATATATGTCTGGAAGGGATCAAATGCTTTTGGAGACAAAAGTAGGTACCAGGAACATTGCAGAATGCTCTTATCTCCCCATGATACTTTTACACAAAGCATTCTGTTTCTCTTTTGGCCTGACACACTTTCTGCCAGATAAAATCCCGCAGGCCTCCTTGGTTTAAACAAGGACTGCGTTCTTTCCCTCTCTTCCTCTCCTCTCTCTCTCTCTCTCTCTCACTTTCTCTCTCTCTCTCTCTTTGTATGGAGAAATGAAGTGTAAAATTAATGCTTATTATTCCGAACTTGGGAGACGGAGAAAGAGACTTGAAGAATCTCTGATTGGAAACCGTGTTTGTTCAGCTCTGAATCAACAGATCCGCAAGCAGATTGCGGGTTTAAGGGGAGGAACGCTGGAAGGCAGGCACAGTGAGGGGGTAGAAATCTGCTTTTCATGTCAAAAATGAGAGGGATTGCCTATCATTCACCTATTAGGTTGGTCTCTCTTCTAAGAACCTGCTGAGCTGGCTCTTCTCCTCCTGCTTTCCATACTTCTCTCCCGGTTAGGGGAATAAATAAGGAGGCAATAATAAAGATGCCCCTTCATTTCACATTCAGCTCCTAAATTTCCAGTACTGTTAAGTTAACTTGGACTCCTTGTAAGCGAATCTTCTCTTATTCGAACCAAACATCCCCCAACAACCTGGTGGTTCCTAGACTTTGGGTTTTCTACTGATTGGATGATCTTGGTTAGATGGTTCTTCTTTCAAGATGTTGGAGCACATGGATCTCTTGATCTCTGTCCCACCTTTGTAATAATTCGGTGAGGTGGGCAAGCTGGGTGATGTGGCAGTGCCTCAAGTATTGGAAGACTGCTCTCATGCCACCCCTGGTCTTTCTTTTCATTAAACTAGACATACCGAGTTCCAGCAACCGTTCTTTATATGTTTTAGCCTCCAGTCCCCTAATCATCTTTGTTGCTCTTCTCTGCACTCTATCTAGAGTCTCAACATCTTTTTTATATCGTGGTGACCAAAATTGGATACAATATTCCAAGTGCGGTCTTACCAAGGCCTCATAAAGTGATATTAACACATCACCTGGTCTTGATTTTATCCCCCAGTTGGCGTTGATAAGGCTAGGAAAACCTTCGGGTGATTATTGTCAATCAGGGTGGCAATATGACCGCTAAATAATGTGGTTTGGTACAACTCAGCTACCTAGATTTTTCTGTCTCTTTCTTTGGCCCTTTGGGGAAATATAAAAAGGGAAATATTTCCATGCTGAACCCTAGTACTTTCTGGTTCCTTTCTCTTTTTTTCCCCTCCCTCTTTCTCTCCCTCTACTTTTCTCTCTCTCTCTCTCTCTCTCTGTATATGTATTTCTTCTTAGATGGTTTCATTGACATAGAAAATATATAATGGAGTCCTAGGGGGATGCGAAAAAGAAAAAGAAAAGAACGAAGAGTGCGAAGAGGGCCTTATAATTCAGAAGTGGATTTGCAAATCAAAATGTCTTGCCTCTCTGGGATAAATTTCCACATCTGTGGGAACCTCTTATATTTGTATTATGCTTTTTTTTTTTTGGTTTGAGTTTTGTTTGGCGTGTCTTTAACTCTTTGCAGTACTTCCATACTCTGCCTAAAAGGACATACAATTTACGTTCTCCCAAAATGAGAAAATACAGGAATATAATTCTCCAGGGTGTATTTGGTGAGTGCTGATTGTGGTGTAGTTGGTTAAAAACTGTGTTGTGAAACACGAAGGGTTTGGGATTAACCCTTCCTCAACCATGCAGCTACAAAAAAGTCAGCTTTATATATGCCTACCACACCCCCATGTGCAAATTAGGGTAATAATACTGCCTTACTTTGTGTGTGTTAGCAAAACAGAGTTGGCAGGGACCTTGGAGGTCTAGTCCAACCCCCTGCTCAAGCAGGAGACCCTATACCATTTCAGACAAATGGCTGTCCAGTCTCTTCTTAAAAATCTCCAGTGATGGAGCACCCACAACTTCTGAAGGCAAGCCCTTCCACTGGTTAATTGTTCTAACCATCAGGAAATTTCTCCTTAGTTCTAAGTTGACAATGTTTTCTATTGTCTAGGTTGACAATGTTGTTTTCTAGGAAAAACAACGTAAAGCAAGGATGTTAAACTCAAGGCCCAGGGGTCGGATCCAGTCCGTGGGGTGCTTAGATATGGCCCATGGGGTCACCCTGGAACAGGGGTGGGTTCTAACTTAACTCGCTGCTGGTTCGCTTCCTCCCACGCCATGTGGCCGTGCCTCATGGGTGCGCGTGCACTTTGTGCACACACGCATGCGCAGTGCCGATAAATAAAAAATAAAATCCCCCCCCAAAAAGCCGAAAACAAGAAGGCGACGCATGTGCAGTGCCAGAAACTCGGCTTCTGCGCATGCGCAGAAGAAGAAAAAAAATTCCCCCCCCAAAAAAAAAATTCCAAAAAAAAGATGGCGGCGCCCACGGACTGGCACGACCGAACTGTCTCCGTGACGTCACCGTGATGTCACCAGCGGGTCGCTACTGGTTCGGGCGAACCGGTCTGAACTGGGAGGAACCCACCTCTGCCCTGGAAACAGCAAAGGAGCAGCCCGTGGTGCCTCTGCCAACATAAACAGAGCTCGGGAGGGCCGTGGGCAGCCCTCCCAAGCTCTGTTTTCACTGGCAGAGGGTTGCAGGAGGCCGTCGTAGCTGAAAATGGATGTCCACCACAGGCGCCCCCGACACGAGTGATGTCGAGCTAACCACACCCACCCTGGCCATGCCCCCCCAGTCCTTCCCCCCTGAAGTCAAACACAAGCCTGATGTGCCTCTCAATGAAATCGAGTTTGACACCCCTGACATAAAGTATGCAAAACCCATTCTTTGGTGAAAGGTGCTGCTTCTGCAATTGTTCTTATTTTTATTTTGAGCTATGCTGCTTCCCAAATTTGAGGCCAGTTGTGCATCCTTTTAGTTGATCTCTGTGCTGTGTTAAATTATCCCACCACCAGATCTACGGATCGGTAGCTCTATGGTTAAGCCCATCACTCTGGTTATTGCTAACCAGAACATGAAATATTGGCAATTTGCCAGCTGAGTGCTAACCGAAAACAGCAGCTGCTCCTTATTTGCATATTTAACCAAAGAGCTGTTAGCTGTGATTAACAGAGGAATGAAGAGGCGATGCGTGCATTCACACCAACCACACAAAGTCGCTTAATGACTAATGTGGGTCTGCCCTATATCTATTGCATTTTGGTTTTACCGTGTCAGTAGAATAAACCTTTAAGCTGCCAGAGAGCCCTGATTTGAAGCAACGGAACAAAAACCCACTGTCCAGGTCTATCAATTTTATGGCCTTCCAAAATGAGTGAAACCAACATTATTGGCTCCTTGGAGCATGTTGGGTGTTGGGTGGTTTTAAGGAGCAACAGGAATCCTTTATACATTTATACTTAATGTGTCCATTTCATGCCTTACAATTTCTAGCCCCTCACCTCACCCCCACCCAAAATACCAAAAATGGCTTGCTTTTGTGTTCACTTTTTCTCTCCTAAAGACTTAAAGATGACCTAAAGATGCATGACGTAGTTCTTCTGATTAGGGTGATTAGAAGAAGACTTCTGGTATGAACTCAGCCTGACTGAGCTAGCTAAAGTCATTGTGAAGTTTCCGAGAGACGCCCTAATTAATTCATGAGCCATGATCCAAAGTCCAAAAGAAATATAAAGATTTATTAGGAGCGCCATTCCGGCAATACTCCGATGCAGTTAGAACTCAGTTCACCCAGGCTGCATGCCCTCGTGACCCTGTTTCCCCCCTTCTCATTGGACATGTCATAAATCACATTCTCCAATGAATCATGTTGGCGGGTTGTAAACCCCACACCCCTCCTCCTGACTCCGGTAGCCTAGGACACAATCAGTAAAAGAAACATTTGTGGAATGTAGTTTCAGTTAGAGCAGTCAGCCCCTCCTTCAGCTCCTCCCCCTCCATTTCATGGCAACTTGAAATCTTTGCAAGTTGACATTTGTATTATTTTAATACTGTTTGGAGTGGCTTGGGAGAAGACAACTCAAAAGCTTGCAATGCAAGGTGATACAACAAATAGAGCCAACAGCAGACATAACACTTGCCTCTGTAGTTCTTGCCTCTTCTTCTTCTTCTTCTTCTTCTTCTTCTTCTTCTTCTTCTTCTTCTTCTTCTTCTTCTTCTTCTTCTTCTTCTTCTTCTTCTTCTTCTTCTTCTTCTTCTTCTTCTTCTTCTTCTTCTTCTTCTTCTTCTTCTTCTTCTTCTTCTTCTTCTTCT
>QLTV01002670.1:616889-653988 GCA_003457575.1 Thermophis baileyi
CGAGGGTAAAAGCACCCAAATGGCGGTGTCCGGACGAAGTCTCCCGCTTCCACGCTATCAGCTGTCCGGCGACCCGCAGGCAAGCCCGAACCTGGAGCATTTCGCCCCTGGTGCCACGCCCCCTTTGTCACCTCATCCCATGCGGGAAGGGGGTTGCGGCGGCGGGGGGGGGAGTGTCGCGGCATTAGAAAGGTTGAGAACCACTGTTCTAAGTTTTCTAGTCCCAACATTTCAAGTCTGGTTGCATAAGGTATTCTGTTGCGAACAGAGGAATGTAATACTCTTCTAGTGAAATATCTCTGGACATTCTCAATTGTGTTAATGTCTGATATGTAGACAATACATTTTCTATGGAATGAGATCTCCTTCTCAGTGGGCAATGTTGGGTTTTTTTTGTTTGTTTTTTTGCTTTTCACAGGGTTGCTATTTTTATGTTAGTTATTTTTGCAGTTCTGCTGTTGGGTATGATTATTTTTAAAATAGATTATGAAGGCTATAGGTTATAATCCAGAATTGCACTTGGGCATTGCTCTTGTCAAGAGTTGGGGGCGGCCTTTCTCTGCTTTTCCTGTTGAGTTCCCAATCTATTCACTTGGTTGCACAGAACTCAATCCTTGCATAATAAACCAGCCTCTGTAAAATCTATTTTGGTTTTATTTTTTGACACATTGGAGAGGGATACAAGATTTCAAGAACTGTTTTTTTTTTTTTAAAAAGGAAATTCTTATTTGTTTTTAAAGATTACCGCTTCTGGTAACACCTTTTTCTTATCAAAAAAATTTTTTTTGATTAAAAGCTATAAGCTGTCGTGATCTACAACTCACAAAAGCATGTGTCTTTTAATAACATTTGCTGGTTTATAAGGGCTTTCTCTTTTAAAGCTACATTTGATTGTCATAGCAATATAGATTCTAATGAGATTCCTGGTATATCACTCATCCCCCAACCTGGAAAATTCCAAATAAGCCTTCCAACTGCTAGACAGTTGCACAGCCAACACCTTTTTGCTTAGATATTCCAGTGATTTTTAGAGGCTGTTGTCATATTTTAGTAATTTGCAGCTTTTGAGAAAATTTAAATTGAAGGGAAGAGTTACCTGAGACAGTTGCTCGGGGTCTTTAATCAAAAGGGTGGACCCAGACTTTCTTAATTATCTAAAAACTGCATTAAGCAAATTGTGAATGAGCATGGTGAAATTTGCAAAGATGTTATAGGAGAGTTGTTAGACTATGAGCCTCTTTCCCCCCACTGTTTTGTGACGAGCCATCACCTAACGACTGAAATATTTGTGTTTAAAAATTAGTTCCTACTGTTTGCTTGCATGCTGCTAATCATACCGTTCCGTTTGAAATGACGGCAACCAAAGGAAAAGTAACTCGAGGAATAGAACAGCCAAAAGATGTCTCAGGTAAGGAGGAAGGTGTTTTCCTCCTTAGGAAGAAGGAAATAGCTTTCTTCCTTCCTTCTTACCTGAGCCATCTCTTCCCTAGTTCAGGAGTTTTCTTTTCTTTTCTTTTTTAATGGTTTGTGGGAGGCAGTAAATTCAGTCTTTATTCAGTGTTGGAAGTAAGTCAAACCACCAAATTGTTGGAGCCTTCTCTAAAGGAACCTAGAACCATCCAAGGTAGCATATTGTGGGGAATGATTATTTTATTTGTATCCCACCGTTAGGATTTTTATAAATAACTCAAGGTGGCAAACCCATCCAAAATATTTTCCTCCTCCACTTTTCTCCACAACAATCTTGTGAGGTGGGTTGGGCTGAGAGAGAAACGGGCCCAAGGTCACTCAGCTGGCTTTCATGGCTGAGGTGAGACTAGAACTCACTGTCTCCTGGTGAGTGGCCCGAAGTCACCCAGCCAGTTTTCATGGCTAATGTGGGATTAGTATTTACCATCTCCTGGTGATTGGCCCAAAATCACCCAGCTGGCTTTCACACCTAAGGTGGCACTAGTCTCACTGTCTCCTGGTGAGTGGCCTGAAGTCACCCAGCCAGCTTTCATGGCTAATGTAGGATTAGATCTCCCAGTCTCCTGGTGATTGGCCCTAAGTCACACAACCAATTTCATGGCTAAGGTGGAACTAGAACTCACCATCTTCTGGTGATTGGCCCTCAGTCACCCAGCTGGCTTTCACGTCTAAGGTGGGACTTGAACTCCCAGTCTCCTGTTTTCTAGTCTGGTGCTTTAGCCACTCTTCCCCAGAAAAAAATATAAGAGTATTTGATGTCACCCTTGAAAAACAGATTTATTTTTTTTGGTACCTAGGGTTCTGCTTTGGTTTTATGACATACTAGTAGCTGGATACCCGTGCTTCGCTACGAAACTGAACTCCTTAGCATGGAGTAGAATGTCTAAACTCCCAGCCCGCAGGCCGGATGAATCACGCGCTGGCCACGCCCACTGGCAGTTGAAATAGAGTTCTTTTCAAGTGGGGAGGGGGAGTAGAATGTCTAACTCCTTAGCATCAGAGCATGTTAATAATAATATAAGAAATAACTAATGATCTGATGGTCATTTTGAAAAATCCTTTCTTAGCGAGCACCTAGAAGCCAAGAGGAACATACGTGCCAAGTTTCAAGTTTGTAGGCTTTACGGTTCTGGAGATTTTGTGATGATGCATGAGTGGCATTTGGCTTATATATATATAGATTACTTTTCTAGGGACCATGCTGGAATTTCAGGTTTCATATGTCCAAATGCAGAAATCAGTGCTCTAATATTAAGCCAACTGAATCGCTGAAAATTGCGCCGCAATTCCGGTGTCACCGTTCCGAGACTCCATTTGTTTGCACAAAAGCAAGCAAAAACTCCTAATTCCAAATGGTGCAAAATAACAGCTTGTTCATTAGTATAATTTGTGTTGTAGTTGACAATTTGTGCTTGGCTTAAAAATTGCACCTCAAGAGATGGCTTGTGTTTGTTTTTTGGAGAGAAACCACAAAACTTGTTCTAAATTGGATAGAAAGCATTAATTCCATACATAATTTCTGGAAGGCTCCATAAAGCAAGCAGGATCCCTGATTTCCATTTCAGCTGCCCTTAAAACCCATCTCCAATTTTTCCATAAAAGAAGGATTCCCTCAGATCCATTATCGTTTCATTTATTTAAAACAAAACCCAAAAAACCACGTCATTTTGTTCTTAGAAGGAGACTAAGAGTTGGTGTAACCACAATTCAAGTTTTTTTTTTTTAAAGAGGATTATTACAAAGGGGCTTGGAGCATTTTATTTAATTTTTAATTATTATTAGTTATAAAGCTAATAAATTACAAGGAAAACAAAATCTCTTCCAACCCTTTTGCTGAGTCTCAGTCAGGCACCATCAGATAATTATAACTAACATTAATTAAAAATTTACATTGCTCTAGGCATTTAACTTTCACTTCTAGTATGTTTTTGGCTGCAAATTCTTCATATGTTAGAAGGCATTCTGCTTCTCTAGAATTTTCAAAGCCTTTAGAGGATATTTTAATGGTTTTAAACCCCCATCCTTCCATTGTAGCCCCTTGCCCAGGATGGGATATAGAGGGGTCAAAGGACTACTATAGAAGGACATTTTTTTAAAAAAATCCCTCCCCCAACCTATATGATTAATTCAGGGGTGGCATTCACTTACCTTCCCTACCGGTTCGCAAATGTGAGCGTGTGCGCAGAGCCTTGAAAACGTGAATAAATGGGACGTCATTACGTCCGGGCGGGTGGGCGGGGCCACCTGCAGTCGCCACTACCGGTTCGCCCGAACCGGATAAAACTGGCTGAATACCACCTCTGGATTAATTCTTCAATTCGCTTTTTGATATTCTGCATGTATCAGTTTTTGAATTTAGCTTAGAGAGTTGAACTGATACCCAACTTTGTAAATGCAGGTAGTCCTCGACTTACGACAGTTCATTTAGCGGCCATTCAAAGTTACAATGGCATTGAAAAAAGTGACTTCTGACCGTTTTTCATACTTACGACCGTTCGCAGCCTCCCCATGGTCATGAGATCCAAATTCAGACGGTTGGCAACTGACTCATATTTATGATGGTTGCAGTGTCCCCCGGGGGTTATGCGATCCCCTTTTGTGACCTTCTGACAAACCAAGTCAACGGGGAAGCCAGATTCACTTAACAACTGTGTGACGAAGTTAACCACTTGCAGTGATTCACTGAACGACCATGGCAAGAAAGGTCATGAAATTGGGGCAAAACTCCCTCAGCAACTGTTTCACTTAACAGCATAAATTTTGGGCTCAATTGTGGTCGTAAGTCGAGGACTATGTGTAAAGCATCTAAATTAGGCTGCAGAATAGCTCAGGCTATTTACAACCAGTAAAAAAAATATCCATCGTGAAAAATGGGTTTGCTTAATAATAACCCATAGCATTCGCTTAACAACTGGCTCAAAAAGAATTCATAAAATTGGGTCATTTGCATGATGACTCACTTAACAGCCAGTACAACTTCAGCCAGTCATCATTCCAGGCTCGTTTATGGTCATAAGTTGAGGACTACTTGTATCCCACGGGCTCTCGTTCAGTGATCTGCTTGAAAACACAACTTGTGGAGCTCTTAGACAACCGGAACAGTTAAAGATCGCCTCCGATTGAATCTTATCTAGCTGACTTTGGCTGAGCTTTGGAAACGGATGAAAAACCACCCCAAAGTCATACAGGGAACTCTCGACTTATGACTCCAATTGAGCCCCAAATTTCTGTGGCTAAGCGAGACGTTTGTTAAGTGAGTTTTGTCCCAACTTTTCTTGCCAGAGTTATTAAGTGAATCACCGCAGTGGTTAAGTTAGTAACACGGTCGTTAAGTGAATCTTGCTTTGTCGTTGACTTTGCTTGTCAGAAGGTCGCAAAAAGGGATCACATGACCCAGGGACACTGCAAAACATCATAAATATGAGCCAGTGGCCAAACGTCCCAATTTTGATCACGTGACCGTGGGGACGCTGCAAATGTCGTAAGTGTGAACAATGGTCATCAGTAATTTTTTATCGGCGCCATTGTAACTTTGAATGGTCACTAAATGAACTGTTGCAAGTCGAGGACTACCTGTAATTGTAAAAAAATAAATCAATCCATTTTTTTTTCAGGGGAAAAACACCTTTCCTCAAATTGCTCCCTCTACCATGATAACCCGTTTCTAGGCGTGCCACTAACGGAGCTGTTTTGAAATAGATACTTACATGTCCATACATAGCTTGGAATTATAATGTGGGTCAGATCCTAGCAGAAAGAGGGCGGGTGTGGCAAAAGGAAACCAGGTGGAAATCATAGATTAAATTGTGCAAACGTGCCCAAACACGTTGTGCGTAGTTTTTTTCCAACACAGCAGAGCTGGCATCGGGAAGGGGGCCTCACAACCCGAAAGAGAAACGGGAAAGAGTCGAGAACGGAGAGCCAACTTTCAGGATTGCCCGTTGAAACCTATGGCTGCTTGGCATTTTATGCCTCCGGGGCAAAGGTCCAAACAACTTTGATGCAGGCACCTTGCCATCCCAGCAGATGGGCAGGCACGGACGCTGCCAAGAGGCAATGTGCAGCTCCTTGTCATAAAAGTCCAAATGTCTGGCCCGAGCAGCGGAGCCTCCAGACGCAACGGCACAGACGCAGCTCGCTCTTCCTGCGAGCCCTACGGTGGAGGTATGCGATAAAAATATACATGCTGATAAAAATTCTCGCGAAGAGTCCGGTTCAGCCTTTTTCCGAACGATGGGCGTATTTAAAAAGGAAATGCCAGCTTTTGGAAAGAGAGAGAGCAAATCAGATTCATGCATGCTTATTCAAAAAGACACGTGGAGAAAGTCTCGGGAGATTCTCCAGGTCATGGTTGTCCCAAAGGTGCTTTTTCAAAAGGCAACTGGACTTCCTTTGTTTTTGCTGGAAGACGTTTTGCTTCTCATCCAAGGAGCTTCTTCTGTTCTGACTAAATGGGGGAGAATGGAAGGATTTATATTCCTTGCAGTCATCTGGTCGTTAGTGCTCTTTCTGAGAGTCGTTGAGGCCACTTGGAGACCGTCTACATTAAGATTGAACAGCCCTCTCTCAACAGAGGGGGAGGGATACCACACCACCTATCTCCTGTTTACAACACAGTCCTGTCAGCAGTTCCAAGAAGGCTCCACACCCATTTGCACAATTCAGGTGACCCTGAGGATAAACCTCCAAGCAGCCTCAACGATTCTCAGGAAGAGTGCCAACGACCAGAGGACTGCAAGGAATATAAATCCTTCCATTTTCCACCATTTGGTCAGAACTGAAGAATCTTCTTCTATGAGAAGTGAAACGTCTTCAAGCAAAATCAAAGAAAGTCCAGTTGCCTCTTGAAAAAGCACCTTTGGGACATGTGGAGAAAGATTTCTTATCACTTGTACTGTGAGAAGATTGAGCAGAATTGAGTTTTCTCCTGTTCACCACGGCCACGTGAAAATATTTTAAGTAACTATTTTTACCGATTTCCTTTAAGTAATTGCTGGGGCTTTGGGGTTAGTAAACATACATTGACAATAGCTGTGGGAATATTTTATCCACCTATATAAAATTTGTCCTATAATCAGAGGTGGGTTCCTCCCGGTTTGGACCGGTTCGCCCGAACTGGTAGCGACCTGCTGGTGACATCATGGATCCGGTTCGGTCAGTGCCGGTCTGTGGGTGCCGCCATATTTTTTTTGGATTATTTTTTTTTGAAAAAAAATTTTTGGGGGGGATTTTTTTAAATTTTTTTTCCTTCTGAGCATGCGCAGAAGCTGAGTTTCCAGCACTGCGCATGCGTCGCCATCTTGTTTTCGGCTTTTTTTAAAAAAAAAAAATTGGATTTTTGGGCACTGCACATGCACGTGCGCACACTTTGCGCGCACACGCCCATGAGGTGCGGCCACGCAGCGCGGGAGGAAGCGAACCAGCAGCGAGGTAAGTTAGAACCCACCCCTGCCTATAATAGTGTCCATATCAAAGGTGATTGTGTGGGGCTAAGCCCAAGAGGCTGCAATAGAAGACATGCATTGTGATGTCTCACACACATGTCCCAAAAAGGGTCACAGTTTGTACCACAACCCTTGTACCACAACCCAAAGCCCTCTTTCTATCTTTTAAGGGCACCCTTGCATACCACAAAGTAAGTTCAAATAGAGGTAGTTCTCAACTTACGACCACAATTGAACCCTATGTTTCCATTGCTAAGCGAGGCAGTTATTAAGCGAGTTTTGCCCCATTGTGCAACTCTTCTTGCCACAGTTGTTAAGTGAATCACGGCAGTTGTTAAGTTAGTAACATGGTTGTTAAGTGAATCTGGCTTCCCCATTGACTTCGCCTGTCAGAAGGTTGCAAAAGGGGATCAGATGACCCCAGGACACTGCAACCATCATAAGTACATGCCAGTTGCCAAGCATCTGAATTTTGATCACATGACCGTGGGGATGCTGCAACGGTCATAAGTGTGAAAAATGGTCATAAGTCGTTTTTTTCAGTGCCATTGGAACTTTGATCAGTTGCTAAATGAATGGTTGTAAGTTGAGGATTACCTGTATTGCGATAAGGCATCAACAACAGATGCTCCAAGCTTTGAATGTGGCCGTCCCAAATGTATTACTTTTAAAGCGAACTTGATATTTAAAGATATGGGGAATATCAACTATACCCACGGTGGCGCAGTGGTTAGAGTGCAGTACTGCAGGCTACTTCCGCTGCCTGCTGGCTGCCTGTAATTTGACAGTTCAAATGTCACCAGGCTCAAGGTTGACTCAGCCTTCCATCCTTCCGAGGTCAGTAAAATAAGGACCCAGATGGTTGGGGGCAATAGGCTGACTCTGTAAACCACTTAGAGAGGGCTGTAAAGCACTGTGAAGTGGTATATAAGTCTAAGGGCTATTGCTCTTCCTTCCTTCCTTCCTTCCTTCCTTCCTTCCTTCCTTCCTTCCTTCCTTCCTTCCTTCCTTCCTCCCTTGGTTGTGCAGTGGTTAGAATGCAATATTGCAGGCTAGCTCTGCCCACAGCCACGAGTTCGATCCTGACCAGCTCAAGGTTGACTCAGCCTTCCATCCTTCCGAGGTAGGTAAAACGAGGACCCAGATTGTTGGGGGCAATAGGCTGACTCTGTAAACCACTTAGAGAGGGTTGTAAAGCACTGTAAAGCAGTATATAAGTCTAAGTGCTATTGCTATTACTATACCATTAGTTAATATAATTTGGACTCAAATCTAACTTTTGACCAGGTGTCCATTCCCCCCCCCCCCCGCAAGCTCTTCAGAGGCTCAAAGGTAATCAAGCTGCTTCACACAGACTTCACTTTGAAAGTAGTTTTCCATTTGGCTGCCTGAATTGAATCTGTTTGAGTCCGAAAAGCTCTTTTGCAGAGACTCAAAAAGTATCCAGATTAACTCACAGTTATTCATTACAATTCACTGTGCTCTTCAAACTTTCCTCTTTGGATGGCTCTTCAGTGCTGAGATTCTGTCCTGCTGCTGTACAATTGAATCCCTAAATCAAAGCTTCACTCTGGCCTAATCAATAGCAATCTTATATCAAATCAGATCTCGCATTGATCTCGCGTTACCTTTTCTCTCCAAATAGCAGCAGCTCACCATGATCTTCAATGGAAAGTCCTTCCTTCTTCTTTTGATCTGCCTTTCTTCTGAAACCAAGGGCTGGACCTTGTAACTTCTCTGTTCCAAAGATGTTAAAAATATAATTTTTTTACCTAGTCACCCAAACTGGAAAGGGTAACTGAAAAAGGAAATCTTAGCTGCCCTGTTGCATCCAGCACATAACGAGAAGAACCTGTCCATATAATATCCTAATTAGGAGAATATGCCTTAAAGAAATTGCATCCCATGTGCACCCATGTGTCACATGGAACCGTCCAAACCTACTACAGGTATTTTCTGACCCGGCTCCCAAACACGACAAACCCTCTGTAGTTAAATAAATGTTTCCTTTATTAGGAGCACCAGCAGCCCCGGCAAAAAGTCTCTCTCTCACACACACAGTAGGCTAACAAGTCTATCCGGCGGGGAGATGAATAGTTGTCTGCCACACCTATTCTTCTCCGTCCCTTGCCTTTTATCCCCAGAGCTAGGGCGGGGCTTCGCTAGCAGTGGTGGCTCTTCCATCCCAAGGATCGGCCCATAGATTTACACTGCTCTGCTCTCCTCTGCATTCTGTGCATCCGTGAGTTAGGCACTGGACCCAGCTGTTCCTCCTCTTCCTCATCAGCCACCTCCAGACCTGGGGGCTGTTGACTCTCCATCTGAGGGCTCCACTCCATCTCTATCTCTGACAGCTCTATTACCTCTTCCCCCTCAGAGCTCTCAGGTTGCCTTGATGCTGGCCCTGATTCCCACGACGCCGCCTCATCCGATTCGGCTGCTGGAGGGGCTGACAGCCAACAGGCTACAACAAGGTAGTGCTTGATGTACGACCACAACTGAGCCCAAAATTTCTGTTGTGAAGTGAGATGATGGTTAAGTGAATTTTGCCCCATTTGACAAGCTTTCTTGCAACAGTTGTTAAGTGAATCATTGCGATTGTTAAATTAGTAACACGGTTAAATGAATCTGGCTTCCCCATTGACTTCGCTTCTCAGAAGGTCGCAGAAGGGGATCACATGACCCTGGGACACTGCAATTGTCATAAATTCATATAAGTGTCTGAATTTTGATCACATGATCATGGGATTGCTGTGACAGTTGTAAATGTGATTTTTTTTTTTGGTGCTCTTGTAACTTCAAATGGTCACTAAATGAACTGTTATAATTCAAAGACTGCTTGCACCACAGCTATGTTTGGAAAGAAGAGCTGATATGATAAGAGTTGAAAATCTCTTCCATCCCACCCAATAGGCTGATTGCAATCATTCCAGAAGCTTCCGTATATGAGGTCACACATGGATGTCCATATTTCCTCATCTATTAACGTCAAAATGTGTTTGAGGTGGCCACAATTTTACCAGCGAGGAAGGAACATCTTATTTGAAACCTTCAAATCTTTATGATTCAAGGACTGTGGTGAACTTCAAAGATCTACCTTTATAATTGTTTTATTCTGAGCTCTTTCGCTACAATTTTTTTTTTTTAAAAAAATGAACCTTAAAGTGTCCTTCAGAGGGGGTGAAATTGCTCTCGGGTCCTGTTAAGGTTAAGATCCTAAGACACTTATCTTTCTCTGCATTTAATTGGTTTGCAGAATAGCTGAACCATCTTACTGATAGCCCCCTGCCATTGTTCTCTGTTAGTTAATAACAACATTTGGAAAATAGCCATAAAACCCACCATAAATATACTTAGATACGGGATATCCAATTTCAAAACAGCAAGGAGAATCAGTGTAGGACAGCAACTAAAAGTGTGGCCCACAATTTCAAAATTCCTGAGTTCAGGTCTCATCTTGGCTACAATTTTATCAGGCCTTGGGAAATCATCTCCTTCTCCTAACTAGCACTGATGATGTTACCTTAGTTTTGGTTATAAAATGTCTGCAAGAAAACAAGCAAGCTCAGAGAGCACCAAGGACCCCTCAAATCTCCTCTTGTTTTCAGTTCTTCTATGACATTATTACGGGATGAGCAATACTCAACTGCCTTTGCAATTATTGCAAATAAGTAGTTTGTTCCCTTGCGTGGCTTCGTGGAGATCTTGTTACACAATTTGCAAATTTCAAAATACTGCTTCTAATTGTAGGTTAAAATTACCACTTTCAGTTTTAAAGGAAAATGGAGCCTTGTATCCAAAGTAGATAAGAGATGAAATCAAGCAAGACTTGGCATCTCCAAATCAAGCAAGACTTGGCATCTCTCAAAGATGATTAGGGGACTGGAGGCTAAAACATATGAAGAACGGTTGCAGGAACTGGGTATGTTTAGTTTAATGAAAAGAAGGACTAGGGGAGACATGATAGCAGTGTTCCAATATCTCAGGGGCTGCCATAAAGAAGAAGAAGTCAAGCTATTCTCCAAAGCACCTGAGAGTAGGACAAGAAGCAATGGGTAGAAACTAATCAAGGAGAGAAGCAACTTAGAACTAAGGAGAAATTTCCTGACAGTTAGAACAATTAATCGGTGGAACAGCTTGCCTCCAGAAGTTGTGAATGCTCCAACACTGGAAGTTTTTAAGAAGATGTTGGATAACCATTTGTCTGAAGTGGTGTAGGGTTTCCTGCCTAAGCAGGGGGTTGGACTAGAAGACCTCCAAGATCCCTTCCAACTCTGTTATTCTATTCTATTTAAAAAAGATTCACAGAGAGGTGATTGAAAAGATATCTGGAAAGATCATAGGAATCTATTGCTCCTGATCCAAATAGAATATGCCAAATAGAAAATGCTAGTGTCCCAAGGTCATGTGATCCCCTTTTGCAACCGCCTGACAAGCAAAGTCAATGGGGAAGCCAGATTCACTTAACAACCGTGTGGCTAACTTAACAACCCGCAGTGATTAGCTTAACAACCGTGGCAAGAAAGGTCGCAAATGGGGCAAAACTCACTTAACAAACATCTCGCTTTGTTAGGGAATGTTAGGGTCAGTTGCGGTCATAAGTCAAGGACAACCGGTAGAGGAGTCAAGAATTCGCTTCTGATGTCCTTAAAAGAGTTCAAGTGAACTCTTGAACTTTTATTCTACCCTGATGGCTAAAACAAATGATAATAATTGACTTACAACCGGTATAAAATATACACTGAGAACAATGGGTTTGCCTAAGAATTGCAGCGTTTGCTTAACGACTGCCACCCAAAAAAATGGTAAAATTGAGTCAATCAAATGATGACCTGCTTAATGACTGACACAACCTACCACCATAGCTCTAGGCTCATTTACAGCCATAACATCGAGGACCTGCATTAGCTACTAGAGCAGTGGTGTCAAACTCAAGGCCCAGAGGCCAGATCCGGCCCGCAGGGTGCTTAGATCTGGCCCATGGGGCCGCCCTGGAAACAGCAAAGGACTGGCCCGTGGTGCCTCTGCCAGCAAAAATGGAGCTCAGGAGGGCCGTGGGTGGCCCTCCCTAGCTTCGTTTTCACTGGTAGAGGGTTGCAGGAGGCCGTCGTACCCAGTGGTGAAATCCATTTTTTTTACTACCGGTTCTGTGGGTGTGGCTTGGTGGGCGTGGTGTGGCTTGGTGGGCATGGCTTGGTGGGCGTGGCAGGGGAAGGATACTGCAAAATCTCCATTCCCTCCCCACTCCTGGGGGAAGGATATTGCAAAATCTCCATTCCCACCCCACTCTGGGGCCAGCCAGAGGTGGTATTTGCCAGTTCTCCAAACTACTCAAAATTTCCGCTACCGGTTCTCCGAACTACTCAAAATTTCCATTACCGGTTCTCCAGAACCTGTCAGAACCTGCTGGATTTCACCCCTGGTCGTACCTGAAAATGGAACTCGGGAGCCCATTTTTGCTGGCAGAGCACTCGGGCCACCACAGGCGCCCCCGACATGAGTGACATCGAGCTGGCCACACCCACCCTGGCCCCCCAAAGTCAAATACAACCCTGATGCATCCCTTAATGAAATCGAAATTTGACACCCTTGTACTAGAGCAACAAAAGTAGGTTGATTGTCCAGACAAACCATCTATGCTTGACTGTTTTTGTAGGAAGTGCATCTCATCATTAAATATAATAGGTCTCAGCTGCATTTTGATCACTGAAGCATGCACACAATTCATCACAGCAAATTACATACGTCTTCATAACTTCTCTTTCTGCTTTCTTGGGCTGGCACTTTTAGAGAACAGCAACGTAACATGTATGGTGGGAGATGTTCTCTCTGCACACACACACACACACATGTACGTTTTTGTTTTGCCGAACAAAGATACATGAATTAAAAAAAAAAATTAGAGAGAGAGAGCAAATTTCTTGCTGACTTTTCCCGGCGTCTTGCAAAACTAGCTACAGTGATCCCAAGACACATTCATTATTTATCTGTTTTAGTGAGTTTCTTGTCTGCAGTAAAAGATGGAGATGTTCACTTCAACATCTCTCTTTGTGCCAGCAGCTCTGATAGAAGTTAAGCACGTTTTATTTTTTTTTAAGGAAAACCTATATCCATTTTTTGAAGAGGGGTGCGGGGGGGATTACAAGTAGCACGTTTCTCATGGAAGCTTTGGCCCATTCAACTTGCTAAAATCTATTTGTTGTTTCATAGAATTAAAACTGACTTTGGGGAAGGGAAGGGTCTGTTCTTTTTTTTTAAGGGTGCGGGTTCTTTTTGAGGGAGGGGGAACAGCCATCTTACCTTTGGCTAATTTCAATGGGAGATGATGTTCCCCCAAACACACAATTCTTCAAAAAAAAATGGCAGGAGAACTTCAAGCTAGTCTACAATGAATGCTACGTGAAGAATGCTTTCTGTCACCACATAAGCAAAAATAAGCAGTTCCTTTGTTGGTTCTTGCCCTTAGCTTAGAACATGGTTAATCCAGTAATGAATAACTTCTGACTTTGACCAGATGGCAGGATGAGAAGTAATGAGTGGAAGCTTGTTAACAGAGATCCAACCTAGAAGTAAGGAGAAATTTCCTGACCGTGAGAATCCCAAAGGTGCTTTTTTTCAAGAGACCACTGGACTTTCTGGTTTTTCTTTGAAGAGTTTTCGCTTCTCATCGAAGAAGCTTCTTCAGCTTCTGGGGATGGTGGGGAATGGAATCCAGTCAGAGCTGAAGAAGCTTCTTGGATGAGAAGCGAAACGTCTTCAAAGAAAAACCAGGAAGTCCAGTGGCCTCTTGAAAAATGCACCTTTGAGACAACCCTGACCTGGATGACTGAGAATCTCCATAGACATTTAGCACTGAGAGTGAGATTAATCAATTGCCTCCCAGATTTGTGGGTGCACCATTGCTGGAGGCTTTCCAGAAAAGATTGGACAACCATTTGATCACAAAAGTATAAGGATTCCTGCTTTGGGCAGGAGGTTGGGGGTCCTTTGAGGTCCCTTCCAGCCCTAGGATTTTATGTTCTATGTTCATATCAGCTATATGGAGCAGGTGTATAAAAAGTAGGCTTAATGTTTTGAAAGTTGAAATATGTTCTCTACCATTGTCCTGTTCTTTTGTCAAAAAAGTTCCCGAGAATGCCAACGAATGTTGCATTCCCAGCATCTTATATCTGGATGTCCAAAAAACAGAGAGAAAGAGAGTGGACCTGTTTTTAGACAGAAAAACCTATGCCTCTTTGGTTTGATTGGCTTTCATGGAAAAGTGAAATTCCATGAAATTCCTTTGAGCCAGAAAGCACGACAATCAAGTAAACCTGTAATTATTGATCATCGTCCATATCTCTTTGGGAAGCCAGCCCTTCCATTTAACAACTTATTCCTATTATCCTTTTTGCACAAATTGTGGCATTTTGCACACCCCTGGCCATGTGCTCCCGCCCGCCAGTGGTGGTTTGAATCTTTCCTGCCATATAAAGCGTTCCCTTTCCTTTGTAAAATGTTCCCCGTGCTTAAAGCTGCCTTTTACAGAGAGGATTTGTCATTAAAAGAGCCTCCTTCCAGAAGGGAGAGGGAAAAGATGGAATTCAGTCGGATTGGCCCAAATCTGAACCGGTTTTATCTCTTGTCATTCAGATGTGAGACAGGCAAAGATCGCCTCCCAGGTTGCTCTTTGGGAGGCTGTCAAGGCAGAGAAACCAAGCTCTGATTTTTCACAATGTTCGGTTCTCAAAGTGAGGCTGCAGCCGTGGTGCATTGGTGTTGGTTCGCTCTACAGCAGATGTGATTAAAGGAAGCCCACGCTGGCCTTTGAAATCAGCCTTCTCTTCCCTTGTTCCGACGGACGTGGCAGCATCCGAAATCTCTGGAGTGCAGAAACCAGAACTCAGAGGGGGTCAGGCAGAACAAAAGTAAAGGGCATCGTTTAAAACTAAAAGGAGAAGCCAAAGGCTTGTTTCAAAATATATGTATTAGAGGGAGAAAGATGCTACCGACGTCGACTTACATACCACGCTGACTTTAATATCAATTGGGCAAAAATATTCACAGAGAACTTTATTTATCATTTGATTTAAAGGTCAGGGTTGATCACTTTGTAATAATAGGTATCCCATTTAGATAGATAGATAGATAGATAGATAGATAGATAGATAGATAGATAGATAGATAGATAGATAGATAGATAGATAGATAGATAGATAGATAGATAGATAGATAGATAGATATATAGATAGATAGATAGATAGATAGGCAGGCAGGCAGGCAGGCAGGCAGGCAGGCAGGCAGGCAGGCAGGCAGGCAGGCAGGCAGGCAGGCAGGCAGGCAGGCAGGCAGGCAGGCAGACAGAAATCTGAGATTGCAATCTATTGGGGAGAGTTGAATTTTATTTCTCTGCGTATTATTTTCCATCCAAAAATCTCCTGTACCATCAAATTGTTACAATTGACTGTACAGAGTTTTTCTGGGGATGATGGACAGCTCATTTTGGTTCTGTTTAAAATGGGAAGTTGCATGGAATCATCATCATTAGGAGCATTAGGAGAGAAGCAACCTAGAACTAAGGAGAAATTTCCTGACAGTGAGAACAATTAACCAGTGGAACGACTTGCCTCCAGAAGTTGTGAGTGCTCTTAACGCTGGAGGTTTTTAACAAGAGATTAGACAGCCATTTGTCTGAAATGGTATAGGGTCTCCTGCTTGAGCAAGGGGTTGGACTAGAAGACCTCCAAGGTCCCTTCCAACTCTGTTATTCTGAATGAACCATCATTAGCATGGATCAACTTTCATGAGACATGGGAAAATGTGATCACGCTGGAATGGTTTATCCGAATCCGCCGTATCCCACCCACAATAAACCACCTATAAAGGTTAAATAGCAGAAAACGCTTGTGAATCACCTTTTCAGAGTTTTGCACACCGTGAGTACTCGTCACACACCTGCCCCAGTGCAGTTCAGCAAAGCTAGGCTGCTCAGCTGCCATTATAATGAAGTCACGGTAGCCTTGCAAGCCAAAACTGCTGGATCGAATTCAAGGGACAGATGGAAGGAGAAGCTGCAAAATTCAAATTAATTAACCAATGTGACACCGTATCTCATGGCTTAAATAAGGATTAGGGGTGCTTTGATGCAAAAAAAGTCACTTCCCGCATTTGGTGTTAGAGATATTTTTTAGCATTCTTTCTGCGTTGTGTCGAGACATGCAGATTGCATCGATACGATGTTTTTGTAGGATTTTTTTTTTTACACTATTTCAGCTACGTAGGCATGCTTGTCTGCCCTCCTGTGCTGGTTCGACTGGTTTGTTCTTCCTTGTCTTTCACTGCAGATATCGCTCTGTCGAGGATCACCGTAAATCCACACTGGGCACGATCTAAAATATAAATCTTATGAAAAGTAGCTAGCTGTTTAGCCTTTTTACAGCGCTAAGTGCCTTTTGATTTTCCCCTGGAGAAATTTTAAGGATAAATCTTACTTTTTCCAGGTCTTTAGTAGAACTCCGAGAACATGCTTCACTTAGATGCACTCGTGTTACTGTATTGTAGAATTATTTTATTTATTAAATTTATATGCTACTTTATATATATAGGAGAACCAATTCCTTGTGTGTCCAATCACACCAAATAAAACTATTCTGTTCTATTTTGTTCCATTCCGTAAGTTCCATTCCATTCTATTCATTATCATGGTTCTATTCTATTCTATTCTATTCTATTCTATTCTATTCTATTCTATTCTATTCTATTCTATTCTATTCTATTCTATTCTATGTTCTATGTTCTATGTTCTATGCTCTATATTCTATTCTGTTCTATTCTATTCTATTCTATTCTATTCTATTCTATTCTATTCTATTATTCTATTCTATTCTATATTGTATATTCTATTCTATTCTATTCTATTCTATTCTATTCTATTCTATATTCTATTCTATTCTATTTATTGTTCTGTTCTGTTCTGTTCTGTTCTGTTCTGTTCTGTTCTGTTCTGTTCTGGCCTATTCTATTCTCTCTATATATTGTATTGTATTCTGTTCTATATTTAGAATAGAATAAATGGAAATAAATTCCATTCCATTCCATTCCATTCCATTCCATTCCATTCCATTCTATTCTATTCTATTCTATTCTATTCTATTCTATTCTATTCTATTCTATTCTATTCTATTCTATTCTTATTCTTATTCTTATTCTTATTCTTCTGTTCCATTTAACTCCTTTCTCGTTCATTTAACCTGATGTAGTTCAAACTTGCTTTTCTTTATATTGTACAATCAGTCGTTTTAAATAGTGAGATACGCAGCATATAAATTTAATAAGTAATAAATAAATAAAATAATGCGCTCTTCACAGGTGCACGCAGATTGCGATAAATAAAGTCAGCAAGAAGCAAATATGCTTAAACTGGATGGAATTTTTTTTAATCTTTATCGTAATTGCTTACTGTTGGAAGTAAGGGCTAGGAGATCTTTCTCCTCACTAAGGTCAGAACCTTAGCAGCTTAGCATGGTGGCGATTAACCTAATTTTGGCACTGAACTCATTTAGGATGTATATTTAGGTTTCCTTCTATTTCATGCCTCAAAATTGTAGGAAATTGCGGTTTTTGTAGTACGGTAACGAGAATTGGCAAAAATGGGTCTGGGGCACAGATCGGGCACCCTAGTTAAGCTATTGAGATACAAATAAATTGCTCAAAGTAGTCCAGCATTTGGGGGTCTGTCTTTCTGTGTGTAGAGCAGCGGTGGGTTAGGGTAGCACCGGTACCCTAACCGGTAGCACCGGCGGTGAGAGGCTCCGCCCACCCATCCGGGACACTTCTGCGCATGCACAGAAGCTTCTGCGCATGCGCAGAAGCAGCGCACGCGCACGCGAACCGGTAGCAAAGGGTTTTAGAACCCACTACTGGTGTAAAGGTGTGTGTGTGTGTGTGTGTGTGTGTGTGTGTGTGTGTGTGTGTGTGTGTGTGTGTGTATGTCTGTATATCTGGCAAGATTTCAGAAGTGGTTTGCCATTGCCTCCTTCCCAGGGCTGAGAGAGAATTACTGGCCCAAGGTTCACCCAGTTGACTTGGTCTCTTTAAGGTGGGACTAGGGAAAAGAAAAGAGGTGTAATTTTTAGACGAGATCCTAGGAAGTGGTCATGAATCCACATTCCAAACAGCAAGTTTCTTTACAGGACAGCTGATCTTAGGAAAATATCTTTCTGAAGAAAAGCAAATAGCTCATGCAATCAACTTTCTGTGACTCTTCTCCAGTAAGTTTTCAGGCTGCCAGAATCCTAAGTTACCACCATTGATGTTAATTAGTACCTTAAAGGAAGGGAAGGGCTGTTTGGTCTGAAGCACCATTGGACTTGTCCCAAAGGCGCTTCTTCAAAAGGCAACTGGACTATGTTTTCCCCTTGAGGAATACATTTCACTTCTCATCCAAGAAGCTTCTTCAGTTCTGACTGCATGGTGAAGGATGAAAGGGTGGAAGGATTCTTCCATTCTCCACCATTCAGTCAGAACTGAAGAAGCTTCTTGGATGAGAAGCGAAACATTTTCAAGGAAAAACAAAGTCCAGTTGCCTTTTGAAAAAGCATCTTTGGGACAATCATGACCTGGATGACTGAGAATCTTCCTAGACCATTCGATATGCTATCTTGTCTATTACGAACCCTAAACACCCAATGAACTCATTCCTGGCATTGTACTGGACATTGATTCTAGGTTAGAAATCTGACTTTCAACCTCAACCTTCCACTTCCAAGCATATCATTAGCAACTGAACATTAGTTTATGTTGAGATAGCTGCACATTATTCCAAGGTATTCTACAGAGCTTGCCAGTGTGTCCGAGATGGGGGGCCAGCCAGTTCTGGGCATGAAACCCTTCCTGAGAACTTTAGCCCAAGTTCATGGAAGGAGACACATAAAGAACAAGACTCTGGACTGTCGAAACAGAGATCAAAAGGCCAACTCTTGTCAAAAGTATGCTGAGATTCTCTCTCTCTCTCTCTCTCTCTCTCTCTCTCTCTCTCTCTCTCTCTCTCTCTCTCTCTCTCTCTCTCTCTCTCTCTCTCTCCCTCCCTCCCTCCCTCTGTCTCTCTTTATCTCTCTCTCTCTCTCCTATTCTTCATACACCACAAACAAAATCTTGTTTACCCAGTCAGATGGAAATTGTGTCTGGAGGCCATCATATGTCAAAGGTGCTTAAACATCTCCCGTAATATGTTCCTGAGAATGATAATTAAATGTGGGTTCATTTCCTTCTTTTTGCATTTTGGTGGATAGCTAGGAAATGCCAGGTTGCCAGCCTCAAATCTATTTTTGACTTTCGGCACCCTGTATCATACAAATCAAAGGTTGATGAAGTCATACTTTGGAGAGAAAAAATTCTCAAGAGCATGTTCTCCTTTGAGACAGGATATTATTTGTTGGCTTGTTTCAGTGGGTACCTCAATCCATCACAGTATGTTTACATATATTCTCTTTTACAGGAGATTTCTGCTTATCTCTTAGTAATATATTCTCTGCTGCTGCTGTTGTTCTTGTTTCTTCTTTTTTTTAATTTTTAAAGTGCTGAGGAAACCAAGGGATTTCCTTTATTTTTCTTCACAAAAGCATCAGTTTCTTTTTAAAGAGAATATGTAGTCCATACAGTATGACGCTTAATGATGTCTCTGAGATATTGTCAGTTCCAGCTATGATCTCAGGTTATTGTTTGCTAGTTCTGGGATTCCCAGACAGGAAAGAAAAGTGGGCAATCACCCTCAGATTTAAAACTTGTCAACCCAGTAAGTACCCTGTTTCCCCCAAAATAAGACATCTCCTGATAATAAGCCCAATCGGGCTTTTGAGTGCATGGCAATAAGGCCAAGCGCTTATTTCCGGGTTCAAAAAAATATAAGACAGGGTCTTATTTTCGAGGAAACACAGTACACACACACACGCGTGCACACACACACACACACACACACAAACACACACATACCGTTTCCCCCAAAATAAGACATCCCCTGATAATAAGCCCAATCAAGCTTTTGAGTGCATGGCAATAAGGCCAAGCGCTTATTTCCGGGTTCAAAAAAATATAAAAATATAAAATTTTTAAAGTGCTGAGGAAACCAAGGGATTTCCTTTATTTTTCTTCACAAAAGCATCAGTTTCTTTTTAAAGAGAATATGTAGTCCATACAGTATGACGCTTAATGATGTCTCTGAGATATTGTCAGTTCCAGCTATGATCTCAGGTTATTGTTTGCTAGTTCTGGGATTCCCAGACAGGAAAGAAAAGTGGGCAATCACCCTCAGATTTAAAACTTGTCACAAACACACTCATACCGTTTCCCCCAAAATAAGACATCCCCTGATAATAAGCCCAATCGGGCTTTTGAGTGCATGACAATAAGGCCAAGCGCTTATTTCAGGGTTCAAAAAAATATAAGACAGGGTCTTATTTTCAGGGAAACACGGTAACATGTTCAAGATATATGGGTGGTAAGGTGCACAGATTGAGCGGTTCTTCCCTACAGTTCATAAAATGAACGTAAGAGTTGCTCTGTTGGATTAGGCCAGTCCTTCTCAAACAGTGGGGCGCGCCCCCTTGGGGGGGGGCTCGGAACGATGCCAGGGGTGTGTGACCCCGTGGAACATGCTTTTTTTTATTCCAAAAATGGGGCGTGCGGCCAGCGCTGCCGCCCGAAAATGCTTTCCTCCCCAATTCCAAAAACGGGGCATGAGGCCAACACTGCCGCCCGAAAATGCTTTTTTCCCCGATTGCCTTACGCCTACTCCGCAGTGCCTGCTTCGCCAACCAAGTCCTGATGTCCATGCTTCCCAGGGCCGCTTCAGGAATCAGGCTCCGACCGAGGCAGCAAAGGTGCAGGGGGCTTGCCGGGAAGCCCGGCAGTGTGTTTATGAGATGGCAGCATCCAGGAGGACTGAAGTGCTGCGTCTCTATCGGCCCTTGCTGCAATAAAGCCAGGCTTTCAACGCCTACAGCTATAGGTAGGAAGACGGGGGCATCTCGGGAGTGGAGCCTTCAGTGCCAAGTCCCTCTTCTGCCCCCATGAAAATCAACCTCCCCACCCCACCCACTCCAGTTAAATGCACAAATGTTACTATTTATAGTTGCGGCGGAGAGTTGGGGGGCGCGAAATGTTTACTTCTTCCTGGGGGGGGGGCGTAACAGAAAATAATTGAGAAGCACTGGATTAGGCTGATGACCCATCTAGTCTAGCATGGCTCAAACATGGCAGCAGGGAAATGAATTTCTTGCACTGTTACTCCCTAGCAACTAATATTTAATGTACATGCTTCATATGCTGCCTTTGATTCTGTAGTAGCAGAATGTCATTGAAACTAGAAGGCCAACCGTATCCTATTTCTTCACAAGTCCCAGTATTTAGTTATTGCTAGGTTAGCAGGCCCCAACTTCAAGCCCACCTAAATAGATAAACCCTCAAGTGGCCTCAATGGCTCTCAGAGAGAGTGCTAACAACCAGATGACTGCAAAGAAATATGATCCTTCCATCCATCCCTCCCCACCATCCTGTCAGAACTGATGAAGCTTCTTGGATGAGAAGCAAAACAACCTCCTCCTCCTCCTCCTCCTCCTCCTCCTCCTCCTCCTCCTCTTCTTCTTCTTCTTCTTCTTCTTCTTCTTCTTCTTCTTCTTCTTCTTCTTCTTCTTCTTCTTCTTCTTCTTCTATTTCTCCTCCTCCTCCCTCTCCCTCTCCCTCTCCCTCTCCCTCTCCCCCTCCTTCTCCTTCTCCTTCTCCTTCTCCTCCATCTTCATCATCTCCCCCTCTTCCTCCTCCTCTTCTTCATTACCAGCTATTGCTACTACATGTAGTATTGCTACAATTACTACAATTGACACCAAGAAGGAGAATCAAAGATGGTTTCTGATTGAACTTCTCACCTTTGAGAGATAATCCTTTTTTTTTTTTTTTTACAATCAACTCCTTTTTCTTCAAGTTCGGGTTTTTCAACTCCGCAACATAATGGATGGAAAAAGATATAGGCCAAAATGGCATCTACCTTGGGAAACTGAGACTAGGCATCTAACTAACTGTACTTGCCTGTTACCTAGAATAACTGGATTGGGAATTAAGAGCAGCCTGGGTTACCTGCTATCAGTTTTAATGAAGTGTGGTAACAAAATTGGATTTGAAGTAGTCATTGAAAGCTGTTTATGGCACGCTCTTGAGTACATTTACCGCTTTTTCGGAATTGCATGCTAGCGAGCGTATGAGTCTTTAAGACAGGCCATCTGTTAACATCAGACCTTTGGATAACTGTCAAACCATTCTAAAAATAAGCATAGAGATACACAGACTGCCCAAGAGGACAAAGGTGACTCAATGTCTCTTTCTCTCCTGCCCCAAAGCTTGCTTTCATCTGGCTTAGAAAAGAGGACAAAATAGCATAAGGGGCACAGAGATAATTTGGTCCAATGGTTTCTGCCTCCCATTCAGAGGATGGACGAACGCCGCGAGCATCTGTGCAGTCCAGAACCAGCGGTGGCCCGTAACATTTTTAAGCTTTGAGTTTGCACAATTCCCCCCTCTACGACTCCGGGGTCTTCTCTACTTACTCCCTTAAAGCCATCCTTTAAAAAAAAAACATTTTTATTAGGTTATTAAGTATTATAAAATACAAAATACAAAAGTAAATAAAAGAGCAGTGGAAGGGGAAGGGAGAGAGAGAGAAGTGAGGAAAGGTAGGGAAAAGAAAAGAAAAAGAAGCATTGACTTCCAACTCTCTGTTGCAGTAAAATAAGGCATTAGCATCAAATCACAGCTTTTTGTTTTTCCATAATAATAAGAACAAGCCATTTCTATAAAGATCTGTCAATCTAATCTGTAAAACCCAAAATCAGAGTTTCATTCTTTTCCACATGAAGCACGAAATTCAGAAGCAGTTTCCATGTGGAAACAAAAGTACTTATGTTCTTTTCTTTAATCAGAGTAGGGGTCAGTTTTGACTACCAGAATGGTTGCAGAAGTTGACGGAGAAAGCCATCCTTTTAAGTTCTATCAAGTGAAGTCATAAAACCGCTCCTTGGACTGATAGTCTCGTTCTTCTTCTTCTTCTTCTTTTTTTTAAGCATTTGTCAGGGCACAAAACGTTCCAAATTATTGACAGGATGTCTCATTTTGTACTAGAGTAAAGTTTGTGAGGAAACGGGACCAACCGCTTGTTATGTATGAAGAAAAGCATATAACCGCTGTGCTGTTTTAAGCAGCAATTTGACAATCAACTTTTCTAATCTCCAGTTCAAAGGAACATCCGTTTGCCTTTTTGGGTTTCAGCCGCAGTTGAGAAAGAGAGCCATTTTGGGGTGGGGTGGTTTTTTTTGTTTGTTTTTTGTTTTTTGTTTTTTTTTTGGTAAGAAATAAAGAAATGAAAAGTTGACTTCGGGATAGAATTAAATGGGATTATGGAAATAATGTAGACAAAAGTTAATGTTAGAATGAGATTGATGTATTTTTACTTACATCTGTAACAAAGAAAGCCAGAAACCATTCTTTTTCTATTTTTCTTTCTTTTTCTATTTTTCTATTTTTCTTTTTCTATTTTTCTATTTTATTTTGTTTGCACTTTCACTTTTTTCCCGATCCCTTTTCTTCCTTTGAATCTTTTTTTCTGTTGGTTTTTCTTTTAACTTTGTATATATTTTTTTTTTAAAAAGTCTCCCTCCCACTTCCCCAGAAAAAAAGAGATATTAAATGAAAAATGGTGTGAGAGAGAGAGACAGAGAGACAGAGAGAGACAGAAAGAGAGAGGACAGACAGATGACAGACAGACAGACAGATAGATGATCGATAGATAAATAGAGATGGATGGATGGATGGATGGATGGATGGATGGATGGATGGATGGATGGATGGATGGATGGATGAATGGATGAATAGATAGATAGATAGATAGATAGATAGATAGATAGATAGATAGATAGATAGATAGATAGATAGATAGATAGAGAGATAGATAGAGATAGATAGATAGATTTTAATGATGGTTCAGTGATAAGCAATTGTTCTATACTGTGCATGTCTGTATGTGAACTGTATACACATACAGACTATCTTTCTACAAGCTGATAGCCAAAATGAGAATTTTGTGATTTGCATTCCCAAACATATAGACATCACCAGACCAGGGAGGGCTGTTTCAGAAATCTATGATTGCAGTAAAGATCCAATTGAGCCCACCTTAATTCTCCTGCAATGTTGTTAGCGGTAAAACTGTTACCTTTATTTACAAACTCTAGTTTGGTATTTGTATCCTTCATTCCAAAACATCCCATTGTATGGAACTCTTTTCTCTTCCCTAAACGATGGTGTTCCTCGCCAATTCCCATCCCTTCCCATCCCGAAGTGAGCAAAAGGAAACGAGAATCTTTGTGCAAGCTTTGGTCTGAAGCTCTGAGCTTCATAACATGGTCACATTTCCAAATTCCACAGCACGATTGTCACCTTGTGGCCACTCCTTGATAATGCACAGAATTTAGTGCTTATTATAGCCAAGTATTTCAATAGGGGCAAAGCTGGTAAGCTTTGATTTCCCTTAGTTAAATGTGGTTGCCGGCACCTTTGCTCGTACAAAAAGCAACTTTGCATGACTTAGGTTTTCCTAAACTATGGGAGGAAACAAAAGATTTGGGACAAGTTGAAGATGGTGCATTAAATGGCAAACCAATAGGTCAAAATTACAGTTCATTTAGACCTGGCTCTCACTCATTTTTCCTACTGAGATAATTATAAAAGAAAATCTCGCAGCCTATTATAAAATCTTAGAGGCAATGGGCGAAAAAGTGATCGTGAAATTATTTCAAGGCTGGGTGTTTTCGTTTTCTAGGGTTCCTACCAGAGGTGGGTTCTTACCGGTTCTATCCGGTTCTTTAGAACCGTTAGTAACTCTGTGATGATGTCATGGAGCCGGTTCTGTCAGTGTCTCTGTGGGCGCTGCCATCTTGGATTTTGCTTCTGCGCATGTGCAGAAGCTATTTTTTGTTTGCTGCGGGTGCGCGCACAGCACAACCCTGAGCGAACCAGCAGTAAAAGGATCCAGAACCCACCCCTGGTTCCTACAAACCCCCCCCCAAATATATATATATTGGATTTTAGCAGTAGTAGGGAATCTGATAGTTTCAGTTTAATAACTTGTTTCTTTGAATCGGGATCACAATCTTCAATAGAAGGGAATATGTTTAGCTCAGGGTTGAACGGTCGAGTTCTTGGTACTTTCTGAGCTTGGTTATTTACTTGCAGATGTTTCATTAGATAACATCATCAATGCTAATTCCACACTCCCTTGCACTGATGATGTTACCTAGTTGGGTAATGAAACGTCTGCAAGTAAACAACCAAGCAAGACCAAGAATACCATACTACAGTCTTCAGTCGGGAGAAGCAGCAATATCCCATACTTTATGAATCATGCTAAAGAAGAAGCAAACTACCCCAACTCATTGACTTCAAGATATATGGAATTTCAGTTCTTAGTTATGGGATTTGAAGGCCAACACATCTAGAAAGTACCAACTTGGAGGATGCTAAAGGAGAACCTCTACCATGGAAAAAACAAAAAGATTAGGAGCTGAAAGGAACTATCTCTGTTGCCATCTGTTCAGCATGAGATGAATCTTTTTTCAAGAACTCATCTCCAGAAAGTTTCAGGTCTAAAAGCAACGAAGAGGCGGTAGTGTCACAGACATTGGCACCAGGGACTATTCGAGTAATGAGGTCTCCTGCACTTTGAGGAGATGGGCTTTTGAGACAACATTCCCTGCTTCTGAGACGCGACTTCCGTTTGCATTAGATTAGAAATGCTACTTCGGCATAACATTAGGTTTTATTTAGCATCTTGGCCAAGGACAAGACAGGATGTCTGATCTGTAATATTTCCCTTAAGGGAAATTAGAAAAAAAAAAGAGGGGGGAAGCTAATTGCCAAAGTGTGCAATCAATGTCATCCATTGACCAAGCCTTGGTAATGCAGCTGCCATTTTCCCAAAATGGCCAGTTAACCCCTTTGGCTTGTGCAAAACCTAGCATCCAGACTTCTGCTCTCCTACATTGTTTTACTTCTTTTTTGGGTGAATTTGAGGCAGAGGTGGGTTCCTGCCAGTTCAGACTGGCTCTATAGAACCGGTAGCGGGAATTCCCCCCCCCCCGCTCGCCGAACCGGCAGCAATGGCCGGCTGGACATGCCCCCGAACCGGCTCTTTCGGTTTCACCATAGGTGCCGCCATCTTGTTTTTTGCTTCTGTGCACGCACAGAAACTGTTTTTTGCTTCTGCGCATGCGCAGAAGCTGGGTTTTTAGCACTGCGCATGCACGCATGCCTGCGCAGCGCGTGAGGAAGCGAACCAGCAGCGAGGTAAGCCAGAACCCACCCCTGATTTGAGGGCTCTCCATTGGCAATAGGAACACACCTTCTCTTGGTGGCATCTCCTTCATCCTTTTGCAACAATTGGATTGACCGACACAAATAGATTTTATAACCCAGTCTTGTTGCTCAGGTCCTTTCTGGCAGTTTTCCTTCAAGATCTAAGCCTTAGTAAGACCCTACCTGGAATACTGGATCCAGTTTTGGTCACCACATTATAAAAAAAGATGTTGAGACTTTGGAAAGAATGCAGAGAAAAGCAACAAAGATCATTAGGGGTCTGGAGGGTAAAACATTTGAAGAATGGTTGCAGGAATTGGGTATTGGCTAGTCTAGTGAAAAGAAGGTCTAGGGGTAACATGATAGCAGTCTTCTAATATCTAAGGGGCTGCCACAAAGAAGAGGAAGTCTACCTATTCTGCAAAACACTAGAAAGCAAGACAAGAAACAATGGATGGAAACTAATCCAGGAGAGAAGCAACCTAGAACTAAGGAGAAATTTTCTGAGAGAGAGAACAATTAACCAGTGGAACAGCTTGACTCCAGAACTGGTGGGTGCTCCATCACTGGAGGCTTTTAAGAAGAGACTGGACAGCCACTTGTCTCAAATGGTATAGGATCTCCTGCTTGAGCAGGAGATTGGACTGGAAGGCCTCCAAGGTCCGTTCCAACTCTGTTATTCTGTTATCTTCATGCCAAGTGAGAATGAGGAAGAGGGCAAGGAGGAAACGGGTATCCCTAAGTCATCAAGAGACCATGGTTTAATTGTTGCAGCTTCCCTTGCAGTGGGTTAGCCTTGGGCTTGGATGTCCTGAAGTCCTACAGATGGTCCATGGCGAAAGGAATTTGGTCGCATGATGTTGTTCTTTTCGTCCTTTTTTCATGTTGCTTTCTCTCCCCCTTTTTCCTTAAGTTAATTGCCGGCGTTAACAGTATCTGCCGATACAAAGCAAATATGTCACATTGGCAGCTGTTACTTAGGAGCTTTCCCCCCCCTTCTCTCGCCTTCCTCCTCCTCCCCATCCCACCTTCAAGCTCCTCTTTATTGCATTTTGTTCGGGAATAATTGCAAAGCTTTTATGTCGAATTCTGCATAAATGCCACTGAGTAGGAGGGCACGGGCTTGCTTTCTATTATTCTGCCCCTCACACACGTCTCCTTTCTCTCTTCCCCAACCACAACCCCCCCTCCATCTCTTTCCAGAACCACACGTTGAGCCAGCATGCTCAGTGAGCGTAGCACGACAGGAGACCTCTCTGCGGAGGACTTGACGGAAACTCAGTGGGGAGGACCATTTGAACATTACATCCAATCAAAGTGTCATTTGCAACCCAGATGTAAAACTCTAATGATTTGGCCATGAGGCGCTGCTATTATAAGCAGCTGGAAATGAATATTAATGGAAGAGATTAAAAGTATTCCATGCGCAGTATTTTTTATTGTCCTGCTTGAGCTAAGTGAACTTTAAACCTTCTGCTTCTGATTGAATTTATAGTTGCTAGATAAAGAAAAAAGAAAAAAATTCTGCTTTTGATGCGCTTATTCCTTCGTTGCTTCTTGTATTATACGGATAGTTCTAGATTTAGGAGTGATTCCCTCACCCACCCCACTCCTTTTGTTCTTGTTTTTTTTTCCTTTCTTTCTTCCAGTTTGAACTTTATTTTCCTTCCCTGTTTAACCGCTTTTTTTTTTCATTGCAATTTTTAGGTAATTGTGCATCGTGATGTGACGGCTTGGCTATTGTCTGAATATATTATTTTTTACACTATTTTGTTTTGGGTTTTTTGGTTTTGTTTTTTTTAACAATTAAAGACTAAATGCTTTGATTGGATTTGCCAGTTCACCGGACAGTGATTAATAAATAAATAAAAATGTAATAATGAATTTCATCCGTTTCAGTGCAACTGGATGATCTGCTTTATAAATGTGACTGAACCTGATTGCATTAACTAATACAGTTCAATAAAGGGAATACATTGGATGAATGTCAAGTCCTTGATTTTTCCCCTTAATGGGTGCTGTTTAAGAGCAAAAATGCCAGATGGGAGTGGCTTGTAAAGTCTAGAACTCGCCGCTAAATTTGAAGCCACAAAAAGTCACCAAAAGGTAAGTTGGGTTTTCTAAAACGTTGTCAACAAAGTTGTTAGGTATCCCTACGATTGCACGATATTGTGAACTGAGTCTTGGTCTTCTATCATCTCAAGAAGTTGCATTGGCCAAGTGTTTTGCGTAACAGATTCCAATTCATAAAAGTATGTGAAACAGCTTCCCTGGTGTGGTGGCCTAGAGGTGGAGCTCTCGCCTCACAATCAGGAGGCTGTGAGTTCGATCCTAGGTGGAGGCAGATATTTCTCTCTCTGGGCACTCTGAGAATGTATCTGCTGCATAAAACTCCGCATTGGCAACAGGAAGGGCATCTGGCCAGTAAACACTCAGCTCCATTCAGTTGCCCAGACTTCACCCTGCAAGGGATTATGGGGTCATTAAAAGAGGATGATGTGAAACAGCTTCCTTCAGATGAGACCTTACAGATACGCTGGACATTACCCACAATGGGTACAGATTTTTGGAACTCAAACATAGTACATCTGAAAAACACCAAACTGGCAGAGATTGATGTATAAAGATGGTGTGGACCACAGAAACCAAATTCCACCAAGATTTTGTCACAAGGAGCATCATCATCAATGTTTCAGAGGACAATCATCTGAAAAGCTAATACATAAAGGAAAATGAAGGTTATTTACTCAGATTTTATATATGCTTTCTAACAATCTCTCTTCTAGACAGCAGGTTGCAATTATGAACAAAATAAAAGCCCATCAGCACATTTGGGATAAGAAAAGAGCATTTTTCATAAATGCCGTGATGCAATATTAAGAATTGGTTTTCCTAGGAAGGGAAGTGTACACTTAACAATAATTGTGATGATAAACATATAGACTTGGTTTGGAAACAGTTTTGCTTTTCCAGAACAAATCTTAAGAACAACCAAACATTTGCCTGTATACAATAGTTTTCTACAAACACCAAGCTGGGAAGACTTTATGAACACAGTGTTGGCAAGAACCTTTGAGAAAAGGTTCAAAATACAGCAAAGATCTCATCAGCCGAAAGATTACTTGATCAGATAGTCTGAGCAGGGAATAAAAATTTCAGGTGAAAACAGATGTCTTTTTAGTCCCTGTAGTTTTATGGGGATCAACAAGAATTGCCAAGAATATGGATCTAACATTGAATAATTCCTGATGGGTTCGTTTAGATCCAAGGATGCTTGTCTTAATATATTTGAGAATTGTATTGTAAATGAATTCACGTTTTGAACTGAGTAAGTATTTTAAAAATTTTAACAATGTGGCTTGCTCCCTAAAATTAATACTTTTGAAGTGTTGCCAGATTAAATTTGGGGGACAGCTTGATGGGAGCAGAAGGGATGTGAATGAACAGCATAATCCTAGATCGGATAGTATAATTCTCTGAGGTTTTTTTTTTTAAAAGAGAAGATGCTAAAACATTTCCTGGATTTGGCCTTTAATTTTTTTTAAGAATGCTGTTTTTAACATTAGGGTTGAAATGATTGTTTTATCTTATCTTGCTACACATAAACATATACAACTGGGCTAATTGGAAATGCAGGCATCTCTGTGCTAAGTATGTACAAGGAGAGGTTGGAGAAATTTAACTCATGTTCTTTCTCTGATTAGGGAAGTCTCTGATTCTACAAAATTTAGGAATTTTTCTAACCCTAAACCATCACATGCTAATGCTGATGAAGAATTGATATCAAATACACTTGCAGGATATTAGATCGCCTAACTATAGCGTGTTGATTGTGGCTCAACTTTTCTTTCTAAAAGTTTTTAAAATACTTATTCAGTTCCAAATGTGAATTTGTTTACAATATAATTCTCAAATATATTAAGGCTCAAGCATCCTTTGATCTAAAAGAACCCATCAGGAATTCTTCAATGTTAGAACCATATTCTTGGCAATTCTTGTTAACCCCAATAAAAGTGTGTCTCATTCATTTCTTGTATGAACAAGGGTACATCAAAACAAAGAGAGAAAGAGAAGGAAAGAAGGAAGGAAGGAAGGAAGGAAGGAAGGAAGGAAGGGAAAGATGAAGGAAGGGAGGGAGGAAAAGAGAAATAAAGAGAAAAGAAAGAGAAAGAAAAAGAAAGAGAAAAGAAAAAGAAAGAAAGAAAGGAGAGAGGAAGGAAGAGAAGGAAGGAAGGGAAAGGAAAGGAAAGAAGGGAAGAAAAAAGGCGAAAAGAAAGAAAGAAAGAAAGAAAGAAAAAAGAAGAAAGAAAAAGAAAGAAAGAAAGAAAGAAAGAAAGAAAGAAAGAAAGAAAGAAAGAAAGAAAGAAAGAAAGAAAGAAAAAGCATTGGTGACATGTAAGATATGCAAACTTTGATTTTTTTTTCCGCCCAGGAGAAAGACTTTAACCAAACTTACACAAGCATAGTTAATCAGGAGGGGAAAGCTACATGTAAATGTATCTGCATAATTACATGTCATGAGAACAATTATAAATACTCAGGGATAATTATTAGATATCACAAGACAAGTTCCAAAGTCTTCCTGTCCTGTCAGATTTTAGAGAGTTCTGTTTTGACACCATAGAAAAAAGAGTTTCTGCAATTTGCCAGATTTCCTTCCTTTTCTTCTTCTCCTTCTTCTTGTAAAGATGGACTATAGAAAGACAGGATCCTGTCAAATTAGTAGGGTGCATGGGACAGTAAGGAAGCCTAGCAATATTTCTAAAAGAGAAAATCCTAACTCTACCAAACGTTACAATTTAAAAAAATGGCCCAGATTTTTCCAGAACTGGGAAAATGTGAAGGGCTTTTTTTCCCTATTGGTGTGCAAAATAACAATTCTATTTATCATCCTTTGGATATTGCCAATGAAAAGCACTGTTTGACTCAGTTGTCCCCATGCCTTTGCTTGCTGCTTAACTTTAAATAAAAATTTTGGGACTGAATCTCAATAAAAGAGAATATTTGTAGCTCAGGGTTGAACTGTGGGGTCCTTGGTGCTCTCTGAGCTTGGTGGTTTTCTTAAGGATGTTTCATGCCCCAACCAGTAACCTGAGTCTCTTCTGTAGCATCTTTAGTTCAGGGATGGGTTCTGATTTACCTCACTGCCGGTTCGCTTCCTCACGCGCCGCGTGGGCGCGCACCACGTGCGCATGCACAGTGCTAAAAACCAAGCTTCTGTGCATGTGCAGAAGCAAAAAACCAAGCTTCTGCACGTGCGCAGAAGCAAAAAACAAGATGGCAGCGCCTATGGCGCCGCTGAGAGAGCCGGTTCGGGGGCATGTCCAGACGGCAATCGCTGCCAGTTCGGCGAGCGGGGGGAAATTCCCGCTACTGGTTCTATAGAGCCAGTCCGAACCGGCAGGAACCCACCTCTGCTTTAGTTAGACTAAAGTACTTTGCAACAACTTAGAACGGAATCTCTTAACTCTGGCAAATTTAAAATGTGTGGACTTCAACTCCCAGAATTCCCCAGATGGCTTAGCCAGCTGGCTGAGGAATTCTGGGAGTTGAAATCCACACATCTTAATGTTGCCAAAGTTGAGCAACCCTGGCTTAGAAATGTATAGGGTCTGTGAAATAGACAAGAACAATCTTTTTTTTCCCACTTCCTTTTCTCAAAGTAGCCCCTATTCCAGTAAAGTTCGGTTTGGAGAGAGAAAGAAAGAGAGAGTGAGTTTTACAGTTTTAAGAGTACACATTTTAGTCATTTCTTTCGGCTATTTCCCCGTAACGAGAAATGCAAAAATACTAATTTAAGTGTCACTTCTGGAAACAGGCTATGTAGGATGGGGAATGGCGAGCACTTAGCAAAAATCATATGTATGGCTCTATTGTCTCACCGCGGGGAGCTGTCGGTGGCCAATGCTGAAACTCAAGCTATGCCACTATAGGTGTTTCAAAAACCAAACAGTAAGTTTTGTATTGCTGGCCTTCTAACCATGTAATAAAGCTTGAGGGAGAAAGTGGCACTCAGACCCCATGCGGCAAGAAATCTAAAGTGTTCCAGTACACAATTTGTGCGTTCTCTCTCTTTTTAAAAACTTCTCTCTCTCTCTCTCTTGACTTATGCCATATAAAGATTTTTAATTTCTGCTCGACTGTTGTGCTCTGAAATTTTCCTATTTTCCACCCCACTTGGTAGCCAGAGAAGCACGTGGGGGAGATAACTGCTGGTTGAGGTGAATGCTGACACGCACAAAAAAAATGCTCACAATACAAGTGAGAAAGCTGATTTTTACTTGGGCAATGGGTGTGACAAGGCTTCAATGGACAATTTGGGGCAGAGCTGAATAGAATGGGAGGCTCAGGCACCGGGCTCAGCATGATGTGAAAAGAAACTGGCAAAGAATTGACCATCATGGGCAAACTGTTCGTCTTAATAATAAGCACCTTCCACCAAAACTCTCAACTCTCATGTTCTGAAGGCAGATTATATTCTCGCTCTTTCTTCAAGAAAGGAAGGGTGGGCAAAATATAGCTTGTCATTTCCTGATAGACCTCTGTCCAATGTTTGATGGGCCCTTCAGCCCCTCCTTTTATTTCAATTCCCTCCCTTGCCAGTTCCACAAAGAACCCACATGACTTGGGAGTTTTGTTTCTAGAGGGGCGTCCTATCGAGTTGTGAGACTCGCTACCAGCTGATATTCAGCGATGCCTGGCTGCTAAAGGTCCATACAGACCATCTTGAAAATTTATGGACTTCTCCAAGAACCTGTCAAATCCACTTTTGTTTGTTTACTACAAAGTAAGTCCACCTTGTATTGTATAGGGTCTCCTGCTTGAGCAGGGGGTTGGATTAGAAGACCTCCAAGCTCCCTTCCAGCTCTATTCAGATTGATTGACTTTTCCCCCTTCCTGCAACTGAGAAAGTTTCTACTTTCCATTAGAGATCAACCTGGAAGGGGGCAACTCGCCACGGCCTATTTGCCACAGCCAATTCACCTCAGCTAACTCACCACGGTCAACTGGCCACGGGACACCTCACGTCGGGCAATTCAACAACTCAATTTAATTATTTAAAATAATTAAAAAATCCTTTTAACTTTTGTCACTCACGTTTCATTTTGTCTCTCTTTTTGCATCCTTCTTTATAATGATTCTATTCCACCATTTCTTTCATATTAGTGTAACTAACAGTCTTCACTGAAGCTACCTGGACATTGAGTTGCATGTGAAAGGAGGGTCTATACTCTTCTTTCCAGAGAAAGCATCATCATTGCTGGAGCTACAGATATGGGATATTTGAAACCATTGGTTAAATGTGTATTTTTATGTTGGTCTTATTTCATGAGTATCAGCTGTCTTGCGGTTCATCTGAGATCTATAAATGCCATGTGATTGGCGTGGGGATGTAGTGGTCAGAATGCAGTATTGGCGTGGGGATGTAGTGGTCAGAATGCAGTATTGCAGGCTAAGTCTGCTCACAGCCAAGAGTTCAAATCTGACCGGTTCAAGGTTGACACAACCTTTCATCCTTCTGAGGTCGATGAAATAAGGACCCAGATTGTTGGGGGTAATATGCAAATACTGCTGACATTGTAAACTGCCCAGACAGTGCTTTAAAGCACTATGGGGTGATATGTATAAGTCTTATTGCTGTCACTATTGCCATTTTCAGCAAAAGTAGTTAGCCTAATTGTTAACTTATCCAGCCTTACCTTCAACTGAAGGTAAGGTTCGGTAAGAATTCCAGATACGACATCAGGCCAGTTTACCTCAGAAAAACAGGATTTCTCTGCTTGTACACTGGATCCATTTTCAAATGTGCCCCCAAATGGTAGAAATTAGAATTAGGATGGGGAACCGCCGTCAGCAAGAAGGATATTTTGTTATTAACTATTCCCCTATTTGTATTTTCTTCAAAGGGAATTTTTCTGCAGGGACCCACACGTACAGTAGAGTTTCTCCAACACGATATTACTGAACGTTGAAACGATCCCTTACAGCTTTTCCAGAAAGATACCGACAACAATGTCTGTGAAATGCATTTCTCTCCTAGGCCTTCCTCAAAATGAGGTTCAGGCTGACCCAGTTTGCAAAACATCCTTGAGCCAATCGCTGGCTGGCGCACTTTCCCAAAGGCAACCTGGGTGGGCAGGAAGCCATCGGAGCAGATGGCCATCTTCTGAGGCAGCCAAGAGACCACATATGTGTCTCCAGGCTGGGGGGTTGTTGGCATCGGTTTCCCAATGCGAATGTCAAAATGGTGGGCCTAAAGTAGCTTCCTCCCTCCGAGAAATAGGCATTTTCCTGACCCGATTTGGTGGCCGAGGTTTTACAAATCATTGGAGAAAGCTCCCTACCTCCCTGCCTTTCTGGTGGACCCCCAGGGAGAGACGGCCATTGGGAGAGCAAACAACCACTTTGCCATCCTATCCGTCGCCGATCAGGACGGGTTTTAATGAGAAAGCAGGTCAAAGTATTCTACGTCCCTTGAATCGTTTACGGAAGCAGATGAAGAGAGTGAACGAGAATATGAAGAACTGCAGAGCAGCAAGCAGCTGTGTACAAGCTTCAAAAGTGAGGGTGATTTTGGCCTGGCCTTCTTATGAACACACACGTCCTGAGATGCCGCTGTACAGGTTTTTAGAATAATGATAGCGTATCATCTTCTTTAGTTCATTCCTGCTTCTTGGAGAGCATCTTTGCAAGTTGTACTACTGAATTGGGCACTAAACACACACACGTTTGTTTGCCCTTAACCCAAAACCTGAGAATCACAGGTAAGTCATTCAGGGACATTTTGGACATTATCCCAGTGAGGCTGGTAGGAAGGCAAAGCCATTGTTGCTGTTTTTGTAGTTTTGTGGAAAGACATTTTAAAACCCTGCGATGGCTTGGTCACACTACAAATGGGTTTGGGGAAATAACCGAAGCTTTTCCCCAGTTAAAGCCTCTATTTGATCTCCACTAATGGATGAAAGGTAGAAGATCCTTTTACCCTTTTAGACCATCTATGCAGTGGTGGGATTCAAGCCAGGTTGCAGGGCGGATCCCACCGCCTCCACAAAGGCCGAGCCACTTCTCTCCCAGAGCGCAGCAGTCCTGCAGCTGACCCCACACGCGGCTCCGGGAACTGCTCATCCTGGCTGGGCCCCGCAAGCTTGCAGAGCGCAGAGGCGGCATCCCTTAGGCAGCAGCAGGGGCTCTCCAGCAGGGGCAGAACACGTCTAACCGGTTCGCCGAACTCAGCAAAAAAATAGCTACCGGTTCTACTGCACCAGTGCGAACCGGCTGAATCCCACCACTGCGTCTATGGTTCTCAAACACTGAACATATCCCATCTCTATTCAACTGTTTGTTGTTGCTCAGTTGTGTAACTCTTTGCAACTCCATGGACCACAGCACACCAGGCCCCCCTGTTCTTCCGCTTTTTCCTGGAGTGTGACCAAATTCATGTTTGTTGCATCGATGACATTATCTCACAATCTCCCCCTCTGCCGTCCCTTCTCCTTTTGCCTTCAGCCTTCAGCCTTTCCCAAGATCAGGGTCTTTTCCAATGAGTCCTCTCCTCTCATTAGGTAGTCAATGTATTTGAAAAATACAAAGTGATTTGTAACAAAGGGGTTAGGAAGGGAATTACCATCTATCTACCTTCACTATCTGCACCATGATTTAGGAAAATAAGACCGTGACAAACATTGATTTCCATCTGAACTGGAGGCACTTCCCTTGAACCAAAATATAACTTCATACCTAAACGTAACTTAATGTAGCGAGCTGAGTGGATGTGATCAGGGCAAAATTCTGCTGTATTTTAAAAATTAGCCTAGTGGAGAAATTTGCAATACCTAGATTTCATTATTCCCCATTCCCTGTTTCTTAGAGCTTTGCATTCACATGAACAAAAGCCTCAATAAATACATCCAGCCTACTACAGGCACTTTTGAACAAACAGTAGATGATTGGAGAGAGATCCTGTAACACCCTATACTGCAATTTTCCCCTTTTCAGTTCCGGATTTCAAAATAAATCATCTTATTCGGTTGCTTAGAACCTGAGAGGATGGCTTGCATTTGTGGAATCAAACTTGCCAAAATAGTCTCATATACTACACGTTCCCCCCCCCCCCTGTTTCTCATAAAGAAAGGAGTGTTCAGGTTTTAACTTGGTGTCATGGAAACACAAACACTTTCCTTAGTTTGGAATTTTCTTGATTACAACATCATCGGTCGGTTTCCTACTTTGGAATAAGATTTCCCAACGTCTCCCATATGTTCTCTGACTGCTACTGCACAGATAGCAATATAACCCCACTGAGACTTCGTTTGAAAACCATCCTTCTGCTTTAAGGAGAGGGAAGGTGGCAGCTTGAACTGTTTGTTTGTTTGTTTTAGCAAAAGCTATGGAGCTCTTGTAGGTCTGTCCTGTTTATCATCCTATTCCTTCTGCTGCTGGAAGACAGGAGTTGTACATGCAAGTTAAGTAGATTGATAGGCAGGTAGGTAGGTAGAGTTAGATAGCAGACAGGTAGGCAGGCAGGCATAGATATAGAAGATACTGTAGATAGACAGACAGATGATAGATAGATAGATGATAGATAGATAGATAGATAGATAGATAGATAGATAGATAGATAGATAGATAGATAGACAGACAGACAGACAGACAGACAGACAGACAGACATAAGGTAAGTAGGTAAGTAGGTAGGAAAGATAGGGTAGGGTAAGGTAGGATAGGATAGGATAGGATAGGATAGGATAGGATAGGATAGGATAGGATAGGATAGGATAGGATAGGATAGGATACGTAGAGCCGAGGTGGCGCA
>QLTV01002670.1:684766-697623 GCA_003457575.1 Thermophis baileyi
CAATTATAAATATAGGTGATCGCTTGACCCCATGACAGTGCAACTGTCATAAGTACATGTCAGTTTCCAAGCGTCTGAATACTGATTACATGACCATGGGGATACTGCAACGGTCACAAGTGCGAGGATGATTGCAAGTCATTTTTTTGTGTGCACTTTTTTCTTCCACAAGTAGATTCTTCCAGGATTATACAGATCTTTTCATTTATATGTTTTCTTTTCTTACAGTTATATTTAAAACAGTGAAATACCCAAAACAAACTCCACCCCCTCCAAAATAATAATATTGGGGCGTATTGTAATGATTAAAATTAACTAAAGGCAAGAAAAGGAAAGAAAATGGTTGGGTTCTAGGCATTCTCTAAGTTTGTTTCTCTTCCTTTCGTTATTAAGCTAGGGAACATCATCACAATGACAAACTCACAGAACACCACCAAGAAGACAACAGAAAAGTAGGATGTACATGATAGGTAACCATGTAAAGTTCATTCAATCCTTAAGCATCCGTCAATCTAGACCAATGTTTCGCAACCTTGGCAGCTTTAAGATATGTGGTTGACTGGGGAATTCTGGGAGTTGAAGTTCACTATCTTAAAGGTACCAAGGTTGAGAAACACCGACCCAGACCGTATATCAATGTAATTGTGTCCAAGCAGTTGCCGGTTGCCAAGACACAAATTAATAAAGCCATAAGCGTAACCGTACACCACCTAGGGTATACCATTTTGTCTATATGGTTTCTGGAAGTCCAAAATGACTTGATGGCTCAAATCATTGTAATTTTCCCACGCTACCAAGGCAGAGTTTCTAAAATTCTCTACCCTTTTGAAAAACAAAAAACAAAAATTGAATAGCAATAGCACTTAGACTTATATACCGCTTTACAGTGCTTTACAGCACTCTCTAAGCGGTTCACAGAGTCAGCATATTGCCCCCAACAATCTGGGTCCTCATTTTACCCACCTCGGAAGGATGGAAGGCTGAGTCAACCTTGAGCCGGTGAGATTTGAACCGCTGAACTGCTGAACAGTCAGCTGAAGTAGCCTGCAGTACTGCACTCTAACCACTGCGCCACCTCGGCTCTATAATGCAAAATCTCTTCCATCAAACTGAATGTGCAGTAGCAGAAGAAAACTCTACAAATACAGGGGAAAAAAATTTCTCTGTGGGCTGCTTTTCAGAGCCCGGGTCCCTTTAAAATAGCAACAAATCAATAATACGGCCCCAGATAAACCATTAAGCAAAACAAACAATCCAGGAAAGAGAGTGGAGATAGAAGTCCTCTCTAGAATAAAAAAGGGCTTTCGCTGGATAAGGTCATATTTTAATCATTTGGAGGAGCAACCACAGACGGTGGGTAGCAGGTGACTTATTTAATATCAGTAGGCTGCCTTGCTCCACTGAGATGGCCATAAAAATATGTATTTATACATTTGCGCCTATGACTCAGTAGGCGGTACATATAATGGCCTCTAGGTTTTTTTAGAAGAAAAAACTGAAGGAAGATGGGTTTATGTATTGAATCTCTAGGTTTCCTGTTTGTCTGAAGTCTGACCCAGTGGCATTTTTTCCCCCTCAACCAACGTGGTAAGGATCTTTGGCACGAGCACCAAATGGACAGCACCTTGTCATTCTTTGATTGATTTCTTTTTTCCGTACGTAAATCATTTGGGTGGACTGGGAAAAGAAAGGCTTGCCTGCAGCAACGTGATTAAATATAGATGTGAATTGCAATGGGGTAATGATTATATATAGAGTTCTCTTAGAGGAGACCCTAAGTATACTTTCTCCGATACTGAATTTCCGAAAGCAGCCAAATCGATGTCTCCAGAAAACCCACAAAGAGGAAGGCATCCATGTAATCTTGTAACCGGAACTGAATATTCATGTGAATATGGCATGATAGCAATCTTCCATGATATGATAGCGTGTCAGAGTTTTGCAGCGTGACTAGTATTATGTGATAAACCCAGGAGCAAAACACAGCACACAGCACACAGAGCCTTTAGATAATTAACAGTGGTTTATATACAACTAAATATATACATACATATACATGGTAGATACCTTATCATACAGCTATGGACACAGGGAGAGCAATGAGATATATGACGAGAGAGAGAGATATGCCCTCTAATGGCCACCTATATGTAGACACCTCTTAAAACGGTAACAGTCTTGTGTGGACCCCATCAGAGTCTTAAACCGGTGATGCAGGGGTGAAATGCTCCCGGTTCAGACTGGTTCAGGCATACCGGTAGCAACGGCCGCCGGTGGTTCGCCGAACCAGCAGCGATGGCTGGCTGGTCACGCCGCCGAACTGGTCCACCGGTCGCTGCTCGCTTGCCCTGCAAGCGGATGTCCCGGGACTGCACATGCGGTAGGACGCGAGTCCGCACCGGAAGAGGGCTGTGGGAGATTCAGTGCGCATGTGCAGCAGCCCCGGGACATCTGCTTGCCGTTTCCCGTCTTTTGGGCCTGGTGCGCTCTGCTTCACGGGGCCTTTGGCTGCCTGCCACCTGTTTGCCTTCCCCTCCGCCTCCACCACCACTCTCAGACTCAGCCCCATAGCAGCAGCAGCAGAAGGTAAGGCCGACACTGGCGGGGGGGAGGAAGACCCGCTGCGCCTCGGGTCCCGAAGGGCAGGGTGTGCTCTGCCGCCGCCGCTGTTGCCGGCACCATGGCCGCACAGAAAAATTCCCCGAGCCACCCGGCGAGGCTTTGTTTGAGCACACAACACGCCACAACAAAGAGGGGCACAAATATTGCAGGGCAAATTTTGTGTTTGTGTCTCTCTGTGTGTGTGATTTCTTTGCTCCATTAAGGATTTAACACACGGTTTCTGCATAAGGTTTGGTAGACTGGTTTCACGGAATGAAAGAATATATTTTGCTCTCATTTTGCAGGCATATGTGAACACCTGAGGACAGAGGGCAGAGGAAATGATAAATAATGAGGTGAAATGGCAATAGAATAGAAAGAAAAAAAAATGGTTGGGGAGAACCTATTAGACTTGAACTTATGCAACATAAGTCAGCTGTCATGCACAATAGCAGTCATTAAAACAAAATACCAATACCCCAGCAGGGCTGAGAAAGAATCTTGTTTATCTTCTAACTGTAACTTTTTTCTCTCTCTCTTTTAGCTTAGTTCTTTCTTGGATTGGGAACAATGGCAACTGGTATCCAGTGTAGGAAGACCCAAAGAGTCTATTTTTCTTTCTCTCTATCTCTCCCTGATGGATCTAAGGCAAAGAGAAAAAGACAGTCATTGCAAACTTTGCTAAGACACACTTTCTCGGCTGGGGAATCAGAGCAACTGGGTGGCAAAACATACCATTCCTGTCCTATAGAGCAGAACAAAAAGACTTCCTGAATCCATGTTTCATAGCTCATAAAAAAATGCAGATTATTGTTTAAAGGCCATCTGACAAAATCTTGTGTTATTCAGAAGGCAAGGGTATCTGTTATCTAAGATCTGTGAATTGAATGAGCTTCCCTTCATTATTAGACCTTTCTAAGCCTGTCACCCTTTTGAATGCAACTGTCAAACACAAACTTGATTTAAGAAAATTTAAGAAAAAGTACTGGGTGACGAACGCGAGATTGTTTGTCTAGATCAGGGGTGTCAAACCTGACTTCATTGAGGGCCGCATCAGGGTTGTGTTTGATTTCGGGGGCCCAGGGTGGGCATGGCCAGTTCATTGTCACTTGTGTCAGGGGGCACTTGTGGTGGCCAAGTGCTAAGGCAGGACTTCCCTCAGACCCTCCCTCCCTCTCATTATAATCTTCCTTCCTTCCTTCCTTCCTTCCTTCCTTCCTTCCTTCCTTCCTTCCTTCCTTCCTTCCTTCCTTCCTTCCTTCCTTCCTTCCTTCCTTCCCTCCCTCCCTCCCTCCCTCCCTTCTTTTTCCTTCCCTCTTCATTCTCCTTTCTTCTTCCTTCCCCTCTTTCCTTAATTTTTCCTTCCTTGCTCTCTTCCCATCTTCCCTTCTTCCCTTCTGTCTTTCCTCTTTCCCTTTCTCCTTTCCTGTCCCTTCTTGGATGCTCAAATGCAAAAGGGGAAATATTTCTCCTTTTGTTTTGTTTTGTTGTTTTTAGTTTGTTTTGCTAGCCCTCTGCCAGCGAAAACGGTGCCTGGGGCCCCCACGCGCAGCCCTCCCTAGCTCTATTTTCGCTGGCAGAGAACCACGGGCTGGTCCTTTGCTGTTTCCAGAGTAGCCCTGCGGGCCAGATCTAAGCACCCCGTGGGTCGGATCTGGCCCGCAGGCCTTGAGTGTGACACCCCTGGTCTAGATCTCCAATTTGCAAAAATGGCCATTCCTGGCAACAAAAGCCTCAGGACAACCCAATGCGAAGCCAGGAGCCTTTCTCTGTTATTCCCCCCCCCTTCTGTTGTAATGAGAGATGATGGCAGGAGAAATGAGGTTATTACAAATGTTCTACAGGCTGCAAGAAAAAAAGCAATTTTCGTCGTCTTCTCTTTTTTTTTTCATCTTGACCCCTGTGCGTAGTAATTGGGAGACATTCTTCTTGGCTTCTAACTTAATATACCTTCATTGATTTGGTTTAATGTCATGCATTGGAATGAGCTTTTTGGTCTTATTCTCTCTCTCTCTCGATTTCTACAGCTACAAACGGCATATAAAATTTGAAAGATGCATGGAATAAGAAGGATAACAGGGTTCCAAACTACTAGTTAATTGGTTAATTAGTTAACCTCTAAACCAAGACGGTTCTTCTCAAAAGCAGTTGGCAAGAAAAGCAGGTGTATTGCCATGGTTTTCCAGGAAGAAATACAGGCAGAGCCTGACTTACAATAGTTCATTTAGTGACCGTTTGAAGTTATAACGGCACTGAAAAAAGAGACTCATGGCCATTTTTCACACGTACGACTGTTGCAGCATCACCAGGGTCACATGATGAAAATTCAGACATTTGGCAACTGACTCATATTTATGACGGTTGCAGTGCCCCTCCCCCCCGGGGTCATCTCTTGCGACTTTCTGAGAAGCAAAGTCAATGGGGGGGAAGCCAGATTCACTTAACAACCATATTACTAGGTTAACAACTGCAGTGATTCACTTAACAACTGTGGCAAGGAAATGGGGCAAAATTCACTTAACAACTGTCTTGCTTAGCCACAGAAATTTTGGGCTCAATGATGGTCGTAAGTCGAGGACTACCTGGAAACAGTAGCGTGCTTAAAAAGAAAAGAAGAAGAAGGAAAATTAATCTCTCACCGAATAAGGCTCATGTAAGGTGCTCTGAACATTTCCTTACTTGCTGGATACTTCTTGCATTTACACAATGTAGTTTTGGTATTCCACAAAAAGGACCGGGCCAAGGTTAATCCTAATGCCTAAATTATGCAAATTTAAATTAAAAAAAAAATTTTTTCCTCTTAATAGGAGGTGCACACTTTATTCCCAGTAGGCTGACAAATGACAATGAATTTTGCACTCCGAGGAATTCACACGGCCTACTTTTAATACCTGGCTGCTGCACTACAAATGGTGCATTATTCCTTTCAGCATTACAAAGGATGCATTATCCTTTCTTGGGGATTGTTTTTTTTAAAGCAAGGACATGTAGGTGGCAAGCTTGAGGTTCCTTGGGACTACAGGTAGCAGCAACTCTTTCCCTGTAGAAGGAAATGGTCCAGGAAGGGAGAGAAAAAATCGCATTTTGGGAAGCATCTCCATGAGTTCCTTCATTGGAATGCTCCTTAAAATCCATCTGATATTCTTGGCTCATGGTATTCTTGGATAATGGTTGAGACCACAGTGTTCCAGACCAAAGACCTACCACTGAGGTGGTGGCGCAGTGGTTAGAATGCAGTTCTGCAGGCTACTTTTGCTGACTGCCAGCTGACTGCAATTTGGCAGTTCAAATCTCACCAGGTTCAAGGTTGACTCAGCCTTCCATCCTTCTGAGGTTGGTAAAATGAGGACCCAGATTGTTGGGGGCAATAGGTTGACTTTGTAAACCACCTAGAAAAGCATGTAAAGCACTATGAAGTGGTACATAAGTTGAAGTTATTGCTATTAACTTCTACTATGAACCTTTTCCTGATGTTCAGTGTCAATAATTATCACAACCCCAGGATGATTCCAACACCAAATTCTGTCCTACAGTTTTTCAAGTTATTTCACTCCCTACCTTTCTCTTTCCTTTCTCTTTCTCCAAAGCACCTGAAGGCAGGACAAGAAACAACAGATGGAAACTACTCAAGGAGAGAACCAACCTAGAACTAAGGAGAAATTTCCTGACAGAGAGAACAATTAATTAGTGAAAAGGCTTCCCTTCAGAAGTTATGGGTTCCTTCCAACTCTGATATTCTGTTATTCTGTCAGCCCCATAGCAGTTCAGCCTTTCTAGTGCTGAGGACTTTTTTCTTCATTTTCCTGGTCTGTTTTTCAAACTTCACGTAATGAGATGTTGGGCAGCAATTATGATACGGAGCTGGATTATAAAAACAGATATGTGGTGGAGCTATCCTGTGACTACAGAAAAGAGAAAAAGAAATTGACTACTATTTTTAGAAAACAAGTTCAATACATCCAGATCCAATATTTTTGAAGGGCCTTCCCTGTTGAGAGAGTGTGTCAAATTAAACATTCAGATTTGAAAACTCCTGCTCTGTAAAGAGTTGTGTTGCTTTGCTAAAAAACAGAAAGGAAAACCAAAAAAGACGAATAAAGAATAATATAACTTTAAAACATTAGAGAGAAAAAAATCTTTATTTGGTGTACCGTTAAGGTTAAATTGCCTAGATTAAAGCATTTATAAAAGAAAGGTAAGAAGAAAAAAAGTCCTCTCGGTTCTTGAAATTATTTTAAATTTGAAGTTGATCCCTGCTGGTTTATTCTGTCGTTATAATACTCTCTCCCACTCCCAAACCTGTTTCTTCATAATCCCACAAAACAAGCACTTTGTTGCAAGAATAGCAATTAATGTGGGAATCATCTAATTCTTTCTCTTAAAAATCTATTAAATCCAAACAGCTATAACCCAATGAACAATATGTTAGAGCCTCCCAAACAGTGGTGAAATCCAAATTTTTTTACTACCGGTTCTGTGAGCGTAGTTTGGTGAGCGTGGCGTGGTTTGGTGGACGTGGCTTGTGGGCATGGCAGGGGAAGGATACTGCAAAATCTCCTTTCCCTCCCCACTCCTGGGGGAAGGATATTGCAAAATCCCCATTCCCACCCCACTCTGGGGCCAGCCAGAGGTGGTATTTGCCGGTTCTCCAAACTACTCAAAATTTTTGCTGGATTTCACCCTGCTCCCAAATTTCAACCAGATGACCTTCACTGGGCCAGTGAGATGACTAACATATTGAAAAGCAAACCATGATTGCATCTGATCAATTCTTAGATGAGAGACCAGCAAGAAATCCTAGACAATCCTAGATAAAATGATCTGTTGCTTCCTTGGGGGTGACCATTTAGAACTCACCAAGGGCCACCTGGCCCTAATGTTCCACATATCATGAGCAAGGAGAGAACCAACCTAGATCTAAGGAGAAATATCCTGACAGTGAGGACAATTAACCAGTGGAATGGCTTGGCTTCAGAAATTGTAGGTGCTCCATCACTGGAGGTTTTTAAGAAGAATTTGGAGACCCATTTGTATGAAATGGTTTAGGGTCTCCTGCTTGAACAGGGGGTTGGACTAGAAGTTCTCCAAGGTCCCTTCCAACTCTGTTATTCTAGGCTGAAAGCTAAACTAGAAAGCAGGTGAGAAAAATCTAAAAAGAAAGTAATGGTGAACCAGTTTGATACTATTGCCACAAGACAGGTCCATAAAGTCTTCAGAAGCCAGATTCAACATGAAAGAGACTACCGTTGCTTCTTACTTTAGTTTTTGGGTCCTACTTCATTTTTTATTGTGTTGGCAATCTGAAGTGGGAAGAATCCATGTTTTACTGTTCTTTCCATCTAAAAGATCCATCTTGAATTTATATTTAACTGTTCTCTTTCCACCTTTCCTAAAACCCAGGGGAAGTTTTCATCAGAAACCTAGTTATCCTAGGCCAGTGATGGTGAACCTTTTTTTGGTTCGTGTGCCAAAAGGGGGCAGAGCCAGGGGGTCACACGTGCACGTGCCCACACCCATAATTCCATGCGCCCCACCCCCACGCATGCGTGCGTGACCCCCCCGCTCCCGGCACGCGATGGCACGCCCGTTTTTTGCTCTCACCAGGCTTCAGAGTCTTTCTATGAGCCTGGGGAGGGCGAAAACGGCCTTCTCCCCCCCCGGAGGCCCTCCAGAGGCAGAAAATGGCCCGTTTGCCAACTTCCGGTTGGACCGGAAGTCCCGTTTTTTTTGCTCTCCCCAGGCTTCAGAGCCTTTCTAAGAGTCTAGGGAGGGCAAAAACGGCCTTTTCCCACCCCTCTGGAGGTCCTCCGGAGGCCGGAAACATTCCATTTGCCGACTTCCGGTTGGACCGGAAGCCCCATTTTTTTGCCCTCCCCCAGCTTCAGAGCCTTTCTAGGAGCCTGGGGAGGGCGAAAATGGCCTCCCCCCCCGGAGGCCCTCCGAAGCCCCATTTTTGTGCTCCCCAGGCTTCAGAGACTTTCGAGGAGCCTGGGGAGGGCAAAAACGGCCTTCCCCACCCCCCCAGAGGTCCTCCGGAGGCCAGAAATGGCCCGTTTCAAGAGGGCCTCCGGGGGGGTGGGGAAGGCCATTTTCGCCCTCCCCAGGCTCCTAGAAAGGCTCTGAAGCCTGGGGAGAGCAAAAAATGGGCCTTCCCCAGCCCCTCCGGAGGCTGGAATCAGCCTGTTTCCCGACTCCCAGTGGGCCCAGAAGATCAGCTGGCCTGAGCTCGTGTGCCCATCGATATGGCTCCGTGTGCCACTTGTGGCACGCGTGCCATAGGTTCGCCATCACGGTCCTAGGCCATCCTTAGCCATTTTTACCAGAATGGAAATAGTAGATTTGTCTTTTCCATCTGCTCCAATCTCTCTACCACACATGAACATGTAAGTGTGTGTATCTAGATAGGTATGCTTGTGATGTGTGTGTGTGTGTGTGTGTGTGTGTGTTTAGAGAGGGAGCAAAAAAAGACAACACAAAGTCAAATCTGATTTGGCTGCACACATACACACAAAAGCAAATATTTGATGGGTTAGATTAGCTTCCATTGCTAGTTATGTCTCCTTCTTTGCTTGTTTGTTTTCGCTCCCTGGATTTCTTGCAGTTCATTTTGCTTCGGGCTTGTCTGATTGGAGACCTGAGACTTGGGATAACAATCCTAACCCTCCCTCTCCTTGGCAAGATAAAAGCAGGTTGATTTGGCTTCCATTGGAGCAGCAAGCTACGACAGAAGCCTGTTTATACATGCCAAAAAAGAAAAAAAATGAAGGAAGGAAGTCTGTGCGTGTATGTACATTCTGTAGAAACTGCCACCAGCCAGATCTTTGAAATTTATGGCATACAAACAGTAGTAAATAAATAACCTACTTGGATGCAAAATATAGTGTGTGTTCAGGGGCTGGGTGTCACTTATTTGCATTTATTATTGTCCTTATATTCCACCTTACCTGAAGAAGATCAGCATAGAACATGCTGATGGAGAAGAATCTCTCCTCTAGGTGTATCCCTACAAAAATATCCTGGGGAGTAAGATAAACAGAGAGACAAGGATATGGATAGAATATTTGTACCTCATGGTTGAACTGTGGGGTCCTTAGCTCACTTGGTGGATTTTGGGATGTTCATTGTCTCTCTGTGGGGGAGTGGTGCGGTGGCCTAGAGGTGGAGCTCTCACCTCACAATCAGGAGACTGTGAGTTCGATCCTAGATAGAGGCAGATATTTCTCTCTCTGGGCACACTGAGAATATATCTGCTGAACAAAACTCCACATTGGTGGACAGGAAGGGCATCCGGCCATTAAAACACTCTGCTAGCTCCATTCAGTTGCCCAGACTCCACCCTGCAAGGAATTATGGGGTCATGAAATGAAGATGATGATTGTCTCTCTGTGGGGTCTTTGGTGTTCTCTGAGCTTGGTTGTTTTCTTGTAAATGTTTCATTACCAAACTAGGTAACATCATCAGGCTAGCACTGATGATGTTACTGAATTTGGTAATGAAATGTCTGCAAGAAAACAACCAAGCTCAGAGAACACCAAGGACCCCAAAGAGAGACAAGGAGCATCCCAAGTCCACCAAGTGAGCAAGTGCAAGCAGGGACTCTAGATCCTCTCCATCTGAAGTAACAGAGTTACTGTTGGAAGGGACCTTGGGGGTCATCAAGACCAACCTCCTGCTCTCACAGGAGACCTATACTATTTCTGATAAATGGCTACCAGTCTCTTCTTAAAAGCCTCCAGTGATGGAACACCCACAATTTCCAAAGGCAGTTTGTTCCACTGGTGAATTGTGCTCACTGTTAGGAGTTTTCTCCTTAGTTGTAGGTTGCTTCTCTTACTTTTCATCCATTGTTTTTTGTCCTGGGTGCTTTGGTAAATAGGTTATCTCCCTCTTCCTTGTGGCAGCCCTTCAAGTATTGGAAGGTTGGTATGATGTCACCCCTGGTCCTTCTTTTCACTAGACCAGGTATAAGATGAACAAAAGCATAGAGGAATACCAGAGAAAGTAAGTTTGTTTTCTGTTAAGAGCAATAGGAGAAGGATGGCTTTTGCAAAAAAAAAAAAAAAACCGAATTCAGCCCTGTCTGTACACAAGCATAAGTGCTATTTTCATTTCACCTGCACACAAAAAAATTAAAAGTATATTTGTGTGGGAGAGCTGGATGGAGAAAGTAATCTTTGATAAGTGAATTATTTTGGAGGCGAAGGCGGGGGTTTCTGGCATCTGAATTTAGTAAATCAGCATGCTGTAACTGCAGGGCTCACCAAACTAATCTGAGTGACCCGGTTCCCTATGGAGGGGAAGAAATGTCACTCCCCACAAAGACCTGCACTACATTTATGCAACTTGGCCTTTCCAAGTTCCACATTCAGCAGACTTTCCCTGGAAAAGGGCCCTATTCTTTAAACCAGCGCCCCCCCCCCCAAAAAAAACCTTTTGGGCACCTGGGACCGGTTCCGTGGAGAGAGGTTTGTCCGTGGACCGGAGGAAGCGTCATTTCACGTGCTACCTGCAGCCCGTGGATGGGGCTTCGCTTTTTTGGGCAGTCTGGTTTCTGGCATGCCGTGGCCCGGTGCCTGCCAGTCTATGGACCAGGGGTTGGGGACCCCTGCTTTAAACCACTTTAATGTGTCATTTAAAAAAAAGATTTGTGAATTGTCTGCCACATTGCACAAAGAATTTGGTCTGGGATGCTTCTCTCCAATTGGGCAGAGTCTAGTTATTCTTATAATACACAGGTTAAAGTATTGGCATAATGGGATGGCTTTAATTTTAGCACTGAATGCAAATTTTGCTGAGCAGTAAACAAAATAAAAGTCTATGGAGCAAGCCACTTGTATGTGAACAGAGAGCAAACCCCAGTGGTTACCCCACACTCCCTGCTAGCACTGATGATGTTACCTAGTTGGGCAATGAAATGTCTGCAAGAAAGCAACCAAGCTCAGAGAACACCAAAGACTCCACAGTTGTCGTCTCCTCCTCCTCCTCCTCCTCCTCCTCCTCCTCCTCCTCCTCCTCCTCCTCCTCCTCCTCCTCCTTCTCCCATTCTCCTTTTTCACTCTGCAAACCCCAATCTCTTCTGTCACTGATGATGTTACCTAGTTGAGTAATGAAATATCTGGAAGAAAACAATTAACCTTAGAGAGCACCAAAGACCCCACAGTTGTCATCGCCGCCTCCTCCTCCTCCTCCTCCTCCTCCTCCTCCTCCTCCTCCTCCTCCTCCTCTTTGGAACTGGCCTACACAAGAGGAGGCCCAGTTTCCCTCTACCACCTCCCAGCCGGGCCGCCAAGCCACAAAGGTTGGGGACTGCTGGACTAGAAGACCTTCAAGGTCCCTTCCAAGTCTATTTTTCTGTTATTCTGAAAGCTTGCCAGAAATGAGACAAATGCAGTCCAAGAAACAATAGCATAGTCCAAATATGTTCCAAGAATCACAGAATGCCAAATTGGGTAGTCAACCAGTCCAATGGTCAAGAGTCACAAGCAAGATGTATGTCATGCCACAACATGTTAACTATTGTGCTGTTGTTGCTCTCTAGCCCCACCTAGTGGCAGGAGAGACGGATAGGCCCATCTATATTGTCTGAAGCTGGCTCTGCCCACTTAGCCAACAGCCCGCACTCAGGCCTGGTGCACGCTGGGAAGCCAGACTCCATTTTCCTTCAGCATTTGGAGAAGGCAGAAGCAGCCATTTTGATCTGTAGGACATGGTCATCCGGAGATGGGCTTACGTCCCTCACACGGAGCATCGCTGGTGAGGTTTAAGCTGCTTGTTTGTTGGTTGTTATCTTCAGCAGTAGCTTAATGCTGTCTGTCTTGTATTTGTATCACGGATCCACTGTTAGACCCCCTGCAATTTGCATACTGAGCAAATAGATCGACAGATGATGCTGTTAATATGGCTCTGCACTTCATCCCACAACATCTTGAATCTCCAAAGACCTACGCAAGGGTCCTCTTTGTAGACTTTAGTTCAGCATTCAATACCATCATACCGGACATTCTTCTAACTAAACTAAATCAGCTAGTGGTACCTGAACACACTTGTAAGTGGATCACAAGCTTCCTAACAGACAGGAAGCAGCAGGTGAAGTTAGGCAAATCACATCAGATACCTGTACAATTAGCACAGGAGCCCCCCAAGGCTGTGTGCTCTCTCCACTTCTCTTCTCTCTATATACCAATGACTGCATCTCTAACGATCCATCTGTTAAACTACTGAAGTTCGCAGATGACACAACAGTGATCGGTCTCATT
>QLTV01002670.1:731591-750044 GCA_003457575.1 Thermophis baileyi
AGCGCACATGCGCAGAAGCGAAAATAGCAAAAAAGCCAAAAAAAGCCTATAACAAGATGGCGGCGAATGCACAGTGCTGAAAACTAGGCTTCTGCACATGCGCAGAAGCAAAACAAGCAAAAAAAAGCAAAATAAAAGCCGAAAACAAGATGGTGGCGCATGCGCAGTGCCAAAAACTCGGCTTCTGCGCATGCGCAGAAGTAAAACAAGCAAAAAATAGGGGGGAAGCTGAAAACAAGATGGCGGCGCATGCGCAGTGCCAAAAACTCGGCTTATGCGCATGCGCAGAAGCAAAAACCAGCAAAAAATTTTTAAAAAAAATCCACCCCCCCCCCAAAAAAAATATGGCGGCATCCATGCACTGGCACCGACAGAACCGGCTCCGTGACGTCACCACCGGTTTACTACCGGTTCTATAGAGCCTGTGCGAACTGGGCGGAACCCACCTCTGCAGTTACCATTTAGAAATCTCTTCCAAATTTATCTATGTATACCTTCTTTTTATCCCTCCCCCCTCCCCCCCCCGTGCGTGTGTGTTTCTTTCACCCAAATATTTGCCAGGTCTGTCGTTGCTAGAAGCCGTGGCAGTGCAGTGGTTAGGATGCAGTATTACAGGCAAAGTCTGCCCACAGTCAGGAGTTCGATCCTGCCTGGCTCAAGGTTGACTCAGCCTTCCATCCTTCCGAGGTGGGTAAAATGAGGACCCAGATTGTTGGGGGCAATGTGCTGACTCTGTAAACTGCTGTAAAGCACTATGAAGCGGTATATAAGTCCAAGTGCTTATTGCTTAACTTAACTTTGGGGAAATCAGCCAAGAGTGTTTAACTGCTAAGAAAATCATCAGAATGATAGCCACAAAAATAATGGCTCCCTGCAACCGAGTTTCTACATTAGTTTACAAAAGTTGAATCTTCTTTTTAAACATCCAAGAGATGATTGTACAAATACTGGTATGCTACAGGGGATTTATATTTGAAAAAATCTTCCGGCAAAGTGCCATTCGTTTGGGGACAGAGGATCGACAATGGAGGATTGTTCTTCTTTTCCTGCTTCTAAGCTGTTTCCTTGCAGGTCATCAGTGTTCTTTTTCCTTATTATGGCTGCAGGATTGTTTTCAGGAAATCCACAATAGAAATTATTTTGGCAGAGAGCTTGATCTGCATGAATTAAGCTGCCCATGATGCTTAATTATCTTTGACAGCTAATCACCTAATTTTGCTTTGCAAGTGACTTGTAGTCAGAGTGACAGCAGTGAGCACCAAGGCTGGTTCTGGGCACTTCTCATGCATGTCTTCAGGGGTGGGTTCCAACTTACCTCGCTGCCGGTTCGCTCCCTCCCGCGCCGCGTGGGCGCACCTCTTGGGCGCATGCACATGCAGTAACAAAAAATCCAAAAAAATAAAATAAAAAAAAAGCCAAAAAAAAGATGGCGACTGCATGCACAGTGCCAGAAGTCAGCTTCTGCGCATGCTCAGAAGGAAAAAAAAAAATTCAAAAAAATTCAAAAAAGAGATGGCGGCCCCCACGGACCGGCACCGACCGATCCGGTTTGGTGACATCATCGTGACGTCACCAGCAGGCCGCTACCGGTTTGGGAGAACCGGTCCGAACCGGGAGGAACCCACCCCTGCATGTCTTATTTAAAAAAAACACCCCAACAACCTCTAATTGGGATTTTGGCAAAGCGGATTTCGGGAAGAAAGAGTTGGGAGCAGGTAAATGCAGCTCTACAAAATCTGTACTTGATCCAATAAGTTGGATTCCAGGATCACCCTGAATTTGGAGAAGGGTGACACCTAAATCCTTCCTGCAGTCCAACATGGATATATGAAATGTGAAATGTGAATCATTTCCATTTGTTTAAGTCTGTGGACCGTACAAATCATCAAGCATTTCTCTTGTGGAATCTCTTATGAAACTAGTTTCATGGGATGACCTGAAGATGGACGAGAAGACAATGTTTCCCCACCTACTTTTTCATTATTCCTCATACTAATATTGTTATTACCTGAGGGACCGTCTCTTGCTGGTCACATCTACCCGACCCACTAGAGCGGGGAGGCAGGGAATGTTGCGGGTCCCATCCCCGAGGGAGATATGCCTGGTGGGACCCAGAAGAAGGGCCTTCTCTCTGGTGGCTCCCTCTCTCTGGCACATCCCCCCCCGATTAGACTGATTAGACTCTTTTGGAAGGCCCTGAAGATGTGGTTCTGCCAGTGGGCCTGGGGAACCCAGAGCGGGATAGAGCCCATTAAATGGCTAGAATGAATGTGTATTGTCGCCGGAGGGTTATTATTGTATTATTGTATTTTTCTTTTTATTCTTTTTATTTCTTTTATATGGTGTTTTTATATCCTTGTAAGCCGCCTTGAGCTGCAATGTGCTAGTAGGCGTCGATATAAATGTTCTAAATAAATAAATAAATATTAATCATTGAGCCAACTATCGGAATGTGTGCTTTGGGCTATTCTGTGAGTTGTTGTTGTGGCCTGTTGGCAACCTGCCCCTCCGGCAGCTGAATCAGAGGAGGAGGAGGAGGCGTAGGAGTCAGGGCCAGCATCAAGGCAACCTCCGTCAGCCCTCAGATGGAGAGTCAACAGCCCCCAGGTCTGGAGTGGCTGATGAGGAAGAGGAGGAACATCTGGGTCCAGTGCCTGACGCACGGATGCGCAGAAGGCAGAGGAGAGGAGAGCTGGAAATCTATGGGCTGATCCTTGGGAAGGAAGAGCCACCACTGCTAGTGAAGCCCCACCCTAGCTCTGGGGATAAAAGACAGGGGGCAGAGATGAATAGATGTGGCAGACAACTATTCATCTTCCGGCCAGCCGGCCTTGTTAGCTGGTGTTGAGAGAGAAACTTTCTGCCGGGGCTGCCGGCACTCCTAATTAAAGGAATCTTTGAGTTCACTTCAGAGGGTTGAAGTGTTTGGGGAGCTGGGTCAAAACAGTTGTATTCATGATGTCTTGGATGAAATCAAAATACTTTATTCTAACTCAGGGTCCAAACTGTGTTACTCATTTAACGACTGCAGTGATGCAGTTAGCAAACGTGGCCAGAAAAGTCGTAAAATAGGGCAAAACTCCCTGAACACATTTCTCACTTAGCAACATAAATTTTGGGCTCAATGGCGGTCTTAAGCCGAGGACTATACCTGTACTTGAACACAGTCATTTCTGAGGCACTCTCCAATTCTCCAATTGTTAGAGGATATGAAAGACTTATCTCCGAGACCCTGAAATTGCTTTTTGTCAGAAGAGACAATATTGAGTTAGGTGGACAATGGCTTCATCTGAAATAAAGGTGGTCCCTCGAGTCCCCCACGAGTAATTCAAAGCGTTTGGTGTTGTTTTTTTTTCATTGAGACGCTTCATAAAGTTCAGTCCTGACACATCAAAGGAATTGTCCAAAGATGTTTGCGTTTTGCACACCTGCCCGTCTCTAATACTTGGAGTCCCAAAGCAATCAGAACGATCATTCCAGCATTTGCAACTCAGCCCGGCATTGTCTGACTACGGAGAACGAATTCCTTACTTTAGAAAGTAGAAGCTTTAAAGGTAGGTCATTAGTTAGGAATAAGTAGTCGTCGGCAGCCCTGGGGCTCGCTGCATCAAGCTGCGGCAGAAGAATCCATGGGGGGGGGGAGGGATCCTTCCCTGTGGAGACCAGGATCAAATTAAGTTTTTTTTTTATTTTTTTGCAAACTGGAGCATCAGCTGCTTTTAATGAGATGATCACTATGCATAACCCTACTCTCCCTGGTTGACAGTGCAGGTGCTTAAGGCTTTAGTTAAGAGTTCCCAGATGAAAATGTGGGTTTTTTAAAACCTAAAATCCTGGGTGACTGATCTATAGAATGGCAGAATCCACAATGTGCTGCAGATCTTTGATAGCCCAATTTTAAGGTTCAAAGCAATGCGTGCAGATATCAAGTGTTGGGCTGAACACCTTTGTGTGTTCAATTTTATTTTTAAATTGGTTATCCCGAAAGTGTGTCAACGCTGAAGCTGACCTGACCGAAGCCATCTTGGAGCTTCAGTGTTGCCACACTGGAGCTGAGGGATAGGGATAGGGGATTAGAGATAGCTGGGGTTTTGTAGCCAAAATAAAATACTTTCTCGTGGGAACCAAGGACATTCTCACACCTGGCCGGAGGAAGGAGGAGCGATGTAACCATGCAACCAAACAGCGCCTTGATTGGACCATGTGACTGATTCAGGGGTGGGTTTCTCTTACCTTCCCTACTGGTTCGGAAGTGCGCACGTTGCGTCGGAAGTGCACGCTTCGTGCATGCATGTGCGTCACATCCGGGTACTGACCCTCTGCGCATGCACAGAAGCCTTTGTGCATGTGCAGAGGGTTCGTTGCCAGCCGCTTTCAAGCAGCGGCAACCGGGGAACCGGTTCGGGGGCGTGGCAAGCGAGCCATCACTACCGGTTCGGCGAACGGGGCCAAATTTCCACCACCGGCTCGCGCGAACCGGTCCGAACCGGTAGCAACCCACCACTGGACTGATTGTTTGGGGTTGAGGGAAAACTTTTACTTTTAATTAGGTGAAAACCGTGGGAACCTTCAGAGTTGGTTTTCACCAGATCTGTGCCAATATGATATATCCAATAAAGCTATTCTTTGAGGAATTCATCTGCCTCGGAGTTTTGCTTGCTATGGGTATATTACTTGGAACCCTGACAAAGTGTTTTTCGAAAGTCAACTGGACTTTGTTTTTCCTTGAAGACATTTCGCTTCTCATCCAAAAAGCTTCTTCAGTTCCAACGGAATGGTGGACGATGGAAGGATTTATATTCCTTGCAGTCATCTGGTCATTGGCACTCTTTCTGAGAGTCATTGAGGCCACTTGGAGGTTTAACTGTGCCTTCAGAGTCACCTGAATTGTGCAAATGGGTGTGGAGCCTTCTTGGAACTGCTGAAAGGACTGTGTTGTAAACAGGAGATACGTTAAGACTGAACAGCCCTCTCTCAACAGAGGGGGAGGGATATAACACCACCTATCTCTTGTTTACAACATAGTTCTTTCAGCAGTTCCAAGAAGGCTCCACACCCATTTGCACTATTCAGGTGACCCTCAGGGCACAGATTAACCTCTAAGTAGCCTCAACGACCCCGTGTACTTGCAGGAAAAACACTAGGAAGAACAAAAAAAATGGGTTTGTTAAAAATTGCATACCTGTAATGAGTTTACTAGAATACTTAAAACCTTCGGTTCTTTGACTTGAAGTTGTAATTGAGTAAATCAATGATTTTTTTTAAAAAAAAAGGGGGGGGGGTGTTCTGACTTTTTGTTGTCGTTGTCCTCATTTGATCTCCAGAAAGGACCTTTCTATTTACTTACAAACTGGAAAAGTGAAAATCGAAAGCATTATTCCGTTAAGCAATCTTTCTTTCCCTACCTTTCTCTTGAGTGAAGTGTTATTCATTGAACGAGCTATTTCCTGGAAATGATGATTAATCTTCTTTGTAACATTTGCTTCATGTTACATAATTCACATTCCAAAAGCTATTTTGGACCATTGAAAAGACCAAAAAAAAAAAAAGTTCTTCTCATTATTTATCAACAATTGTGGAACAATTGTGGAACAATTGACAGTGGAACATGTTAAAGGTTGTCATTTAGTCATATTATATTTCCTGCTTTCCTTCCTACACTGCAGAAAAGATCTTGAGTGCTTTTTCAGCAAGTAGCTAAGAAGCCTCATGCCAATATGAAGATATAGAGCAGAAAACAGTGGCACACTGGCTGTACCTACCTGCCATAGTTCCCTCCCACCACAAAGCAAACTCAAAAACACTATCAAGAGAAGATGGAGTGAAATTTTCAAGTGTTTGTAGAATGAGGTTAAAAAAAAAAAACCTTTTTTTAGAGGAAGAGTACTTTTGAGAAACTGCAAGACAAATTTCAGCAAGACGTTAACACGAATTATCCCACTGGCCAAAGATCAAGAGCCATCTTTTCTAGATTATTGAATCCAACAATAACCAGACACTTATTCCTCAAATCACATAAGCAGATCATTAAGACAATCATTGTATTTGGTTATGTATCTCTCTTAGCAATAGCAATAGCAATAGCACTTAGACTTATATACCGCTTTACAGTGCTTTACAGCACTCTCTAAGCGGTTCACAGAGTCAGCATATTGCCCCCAACAATCTGGGTTCTCATTTTACCCACCTCAGAAGGATGGAAGGCTGAGTCAACCTTGAGCCGGTGAGATTTGAACCGCTGAACTGCTGAACAGTCAGCTGAAGTAGCCTGCAGTACTGCACTCTAACCACTGCGCCACCTCGGCTCTTTCCATCTGACACTTAGAATCATACCACTTGGATTGCTAGGGATATGTGCAAATATTTTTTTTGTCTTTTAATGACCCCGTAATCCCTTACATCAGGGTGGAGTCAGGGCAACTGAATGGAGCTGAGTGTTTACTGGCCGGATGCCCTTCCTGTCGCCAATGCAGAGTTTGCAGCAAATAATTACTCGTTGTGCCCAGAGAGAAAAATATCTGCCACTACCTAGGATCGAACTCACAGCCTCCTGATTGTGAGACGAGAGCTCCACCTCTAGGTCACTGCACCACTCAATTCATTCACCACTCAGTTCAGTTCAAACGGTCAAACTGATTAGGGAAGTCTATCTCAGCAAGGGTGTTTATTCTGCAGCTTGGTCTGGTTTGTGAGAGATGATTGTTTGCTTTTTACTAAGGATGAGGTGCCTCTCCACTTGGCCTTTGGTAGGACATTGTCAAGCTCCCGAAAAACCAAGAAAGTTAAGCAGAGTTACTTCTAAGCAGTTTCTTTTATTGTTCCTCACCTATAGATAGAAATCTTGCCAAATTAAAGCGACAACTTACATCATTGAGGAGATACTCTAAGAACTTCTAGGAAGGAGCTGCCTTGACCTTCTTCCTCCCAGCCAAGCTACCTAAACTTCACTATCTCTTGGTCCTCTGGAATGCAGCTCGTTCCTCACTCCTGGGAATCCAGACTACATTCCACCACAGATATGATGGGAAGTGCATTTAGAAGGCTGTAGAGTCATTCAATGATATATCTGGTGATGCCAGTCCTGAAACATTGAGGATTAAACACAAGGTGAGATGCTGTTCCTCATCAGAGAGCTGGTTTAGAGGACCTCCTGCTGCTCAGCTTGTCCTACTTGTTTCCTGCTCAGGAACTTGTTAATGCCTAATTTAGATATCCATTGAGCTGTTCACACAGCTTGTTCACACAAGTTTTAAGCTGGATCTGATCCTTTCAAACTGATTTGGACTCTTAAAATCCATGGATGTGTGAAGGGTATCCTTATAGGTCCACATTCACTTGAATCCCCTCATATGCCTTCAGTTTAAACAAATTAGATCAATCCCTGATTCATCCCATTGAATCGATTCCAACATTTGAATTGACTAGAACTTCATTGAATAGATCCAGTTATCTGGATATTAATAAACACATGCTTCAGAAGTGGTCTTTAACAAGATACAAAACAAACACCAGGACTGTCACTTCTGTTCATGGAAGTCACCATTGTTTGGAGTGCTTGTTGAAGTCCCTACCTTTGTTGACAATTTCTGTTTTAAAGGCACCACTGATGTGGGCAGAATGGTAGTATAATCACAGAAGGACATGTGGGCGACACTGCATTTTTGGTTGATTCACACTGTTTGTGTGATGTGCTGCGAATATCTGTTGACCTGAAATATTTCTCAGTGCTTTTCAGTAACTACAAACTAAAACTTGCCATTTTTTTTTACATATCACTGCCTTTCTCAATTTCTATCCCCTTTTCTCCTGCTGATCTGATTTGTTTCAATAATTCTCTCACTTAGAGATTTCTCTCTCTCTCTCTCTCTCTCTCTCTCTCTCTCTCTCTCTCTCTCTCTCTCTCTCTCTCTCTCTCTCTTGGGAGCAGAATGGTATTCTTGGAAATGGGAAAGTAAACAGGTAGGGCTCGAAAGGGTATAGTTGCCCTCTTCATGAGTCTCTCTCTCTCTCTCTCTCTCTCTCTCTTGGGAGCATACAGGAGTTGAAAACAGTAAAAGCAGCTGAGAACTATACCGAGTTTTCTAACCAACTACAGTTGGTCTTTCAGGTCTGAGAGCCATTTCTGTCTTTTTGTTCCAGGAATCTACAGATTCATACACATTTGCGTGGTCTCATAATTAGACCAAGGACAGGTACACAGAAGGAAAAGCCTCTGTGAATCCATGGGCCATTTTTGCTATTAAAATAAGATCAACCCAAAAGCGATGCCCATTCGGTACATATTTTTTTTTTAGAAAGAGTTTGTCTTTTCCTGGAGAAGGTTGAACATCTGTCACCTAATTTGATATTCCCAGTATTATCCACCAGTGGCCTCTGTGGTGTGTGTGTCCAAACCGAAAAGATGGCGTTCATGACAATGCAGTTAAAACGTCACCACTTTTATATGTGACATGCACTTGTGCAAAGGGCCAGGTCACAATGCTACAACTGCCACCTTCTCTGTTTCAACCTCTCCTTGCAGACAAACGGTGTCTCCCGTTGCAGAGTTTTGTGTTAGTTGGAAGGAGGAGTCCATGGAGTCAGAAAAGAGACATGGCATTTTCTCTCCAGCTGGCTGGCTGGACTTGCCGATCACGGTGACCAGTTTGCACAGAAGCTGTGCATCCCATTTCCACTTGACGCACACGTAAAATCAAGGATGATGGCTTTCCATGGCTCTTTCTGATTCTGTTGACTGCACTGTCAATGGTCTGTGAAGTCTTCCGTGCAAAGAATGCTAATGGCCATTTTCATCTCTGTAGCAAGTTCCTGCAGATGGCTACAAAACATGGAGAAATATAATTACGGAGAGAGAGGCACCAATAATGTCCCTTTTGCATTAAGATGAACCCATCTGTTTGCATTTGGAATCGTGTTGCTGTTCCTCTTCTCCTTTTGTATCAAAGGTGCCACCATCATGATTCCTTGGGAAGTGCGATGATGATGATGATGATGATGTCTTCAGGTCAAGCTTGGTTCCTAATCACTACTTTGGGGTAGTTTTCTTAACAACGTTATGGAATAGTTGTCTTAGGTGCAGATGGGAGAAGGTCCACAGTTAAACTGGAAGCTTCAGTTAGCAGAGGTAATTACAGCTCCCAATTTAAATGGTTTTAGGAGATTGACAAATCCATGGAGAATACAGTTCCCCAAGACTAGTATTCTTGTCAACTGTATACTTGAGGATTGAGAGATGTCTAAGAAACCAGTTGATGAAGAACAACAATAGAAGAGGCTCCACACCCATTTGCACTGCTCAGGTGACCCTGAGGACACAGATAAACCTCCAAGTGGCCTTAACAACTCTCCAAAAGAATGCAAATGACCAGCTGTCTGCAAGGAATGTAAATTCTTCCATTCCCCACCATCCAGTCAGAGCTGAAGAAGAAAAAACAAGAAAGTTCAGTTGCCTCCTGAAAAAAGCACCTTTGGGAAAACCATGACCTGAATGACTGAGAATCTCCTTGGGCTAATAGAAGAGGGCTATTGTTTATGAGTGTCTTGAGTTCAAATGGTTGGTTGCTGGGTGATGGATTGTATACATCTTTTGGCTTGTAGACTTTTTCTTAGTTCTGGAGTCCATCTCCAGATCTAGTTTGGACTCCAAACTATAACTATGTCTCTTAATAAGAAATGGGGTTTCAGGCTATTGTAAGTCTAGGACCTGTAAGAGCAGATAAGGACATTCCATGGTGAGATCAACCAAATAAACTCTAACTTTACTAGAACTTGGGTGATTGTGTAGCTTAAAAAAAAAGAACAAGCACATGTGTAAGCAAATAATAGCGGCAGTTCAATATAGCCAGGGTTGTGTTACTGCTAGCCATCATTTTTAAGTACCTTGAAAATACCACAATTGACCTTGTGTATAGTCCATTTTTCAGAAAGAACTATGACTGACGGGCTTGACAATTTTTTAAATTGGATTCTGACTTTACATCTCAGCCAATGCTTTGCCACAATAGCTGAGCAACCAGCTTGCATTAAGGGAGGGAAGGCTATCTTCTGACTGAGAAAGTTGTGTTTATTTGTGTGTAGGTGTGCATACGCATATGTGGGTGTACAAAAGACAGTTACTAAGAGAACACATGAAAAATCCAAGGCAAAGAACAGGATGACCCTCGTAAAAGGTTGATGAAAACATAATGTACATTAGGATGAAAGCTTTCAGATCAGAGGTGGGTTCCTCCCGGTTTGGACTGGTTCGCCCAAACCGGTAGCGACCCACTGGTGACGTCATGATGATGTCATGGATCCGGTTCGGTCAGTGCCAGTCCGTGGATGCCACCATCTTTTTTTTAAATTTAATTTATTTTTTTTTTATTTTTTTTCTGCGCATGGGCAGAAGCCGAGTTTCCGGCACTGCGCATGCATTGCCATCTTGTTTTCAGCTTTTTTTTAAAAAAAAAATATTATTTTTGCACTGCGCATGCGTGCACGCCCCCCCACGAGGCGCGGCCACGTGGCACGGGAGGAAGCGAACCGGCAGCAAGGTACAGTAAGTTAGAACCCACCCCTGGGTTGGACTCCAACTACCATTCACCACAGCCCATGTGGAGTGATGGATTCAGGAATCTTCTTAGCATAACAGATATCTCTGCTCTAAGAACTGTAGTCTTTTTTCTTGTGCTTCCCTGCTCTAGTTTACTTCATTTCCATCAGATTATTTAATTTAGTTGGGGTCTCAGAAGAGGCGTTGTTTCAATGAACTTTGATTATGAGCTCTGTTTCTGCAACCCACCTTAACCCCAGGTCAGGTTCTGAAGGTCCCAACAGCAGCTTAAATCCGCCTTTCCCGGCAGTTAAATCTGTTCTCCCCAACCAGATGTTTTCCAGATGTGTTGGATTGCATCTGTGATCATTTCCATTTAGTCTGCCCTTATTTGTTAGAGTTCAATGCCTCTGCAGGACTCCAGGCTGAAGTGAGCTGTGCTTCCTTAACCAAAATTAAAATGTATGTATTTGGAAATTCATTTAAAGCCATTTCTTTCCTGCAGTTATTCTGTTCAGTGTCTCTCACAGACACCTGGATTCTGGATTGAATTTTTTAAAATACCTCACATAATCTGCTTTATTTGTTTAAAAAAATCAGGTGCATGCTAGATTTAACAAGCAAATGTGTTATTTTCCCTCCCCCTCAAACCTGAGAAAATTGTCTTTCTTTAACAACACCCATTGTGCATTGTACACAAGCTAAGAACGTGTTTAATTACTGCAAAATTCAATACCAAAGTGTTTTATTTATCTAACTTTTTTATGGAGGCGTATTTCAGTTTGAAAGAAGCTCATTCCGATAATGTCATGTTTCTTTCTCTCTCTCTTTTTTTTATAATGCCTTGTTTTGTGAGACTCATATGATGGACAGCACATTGAGGTAAAGTAACACTTTGTCACATGATAGTAAATAAGCCGTGGAATTTGTTGCCATAAACACCTTGACAGTTGATAGTTTATATGGGTTTAAAGGAAGATCAGAGAGATTCATGTAGGATCCATATAACTCCTACAAGTTATAATGGACCCTGAGGTTGAGTAGCATTGTGAGTTACAGCAACAGAAAGATTTTCTCCAGAATAATAAATGTGTGGAAGATACACTGCTTTTGTGTCCTGTTCATGAGTGATTAGGAGATATCTGAAAAGTCACCGTGGGGCCGGTAAGATGGCTCGGCAAAATGGATCATTGATCCTTCTTGAATTTTTAGATCCAGGAGACTTGTTTCTTATAAGGTTTTCAGGGTCAACCTAGACCAGGGATCATGACCAGTGTTGATAGCTAGTCGCTAATTGAATGACCAAGCGTTGAGAATATGGGATGAAAACACATTTTCTAATGGATGAGACCCTGACTAGGAGCATCTCTTCTTGGACAATCTAGAGTCAGGCCAAGGTCAAAGGATCTTCTGTATGTAAAGCATGTGCTAAACCATAGAGCCATATCTCACGCCCCATGACTCTGCAAAGGGGTGTCTTTCCCGTGTTCCATTATTATAACTTAGACAGCATCTAAGGAGCTTCTGCTAACAAACAGATGCCTAACTTTCTAGCACCAGAGAAATCCTAGTAATGCCAACCTTTAAGTCTTCTTCACTGCTGCTTAAGAATAAGTTTGAAATGGGTTGTTGACTTTATATGGATGAGGAAGGTCCAAGAAGTGCATCTCTTTGCTTATTGTCATTCTGCATTGTTGTGCTGAATTGTTTCATTCCTTTAATAGCAATAGCAATAGCACTTAGACTTATATACCGCTTTACAGGGCTTTACAGCCCTCTCTAAGCTGTTTACAGAATCAGCCTATTGCCCCCAACAATCTGGGTCCTCATTTTACCCACCTTGGAAGGATGGAAAGCTGAATCAACCTTGAGCCTGGTGAGATTTGAACTGCCAAATTGCAGGCAGCTGGCAGTCAGCAGAAGTAGCCTGCAGTACTGCACTCTAACCACTGCACCACCGTGGCTCATAGCAATAACACTTAGACTTATACAGTGGTACCTCAGTACTCATTGTTAATTGGTTCCGGGAGGTGCGATGAGTACAAAAAACGAGGAGTACTAAACACATTTTTCTCATAAGGGAACATATAGTGAGTCACAAGGCAGCTGACAGCAACATGTTCTAGCTTGTGCGTTGAGTACCAAACGATGAGCACCAGGACAAAATTTACACATCAAAATATGTTGAGTACCAAATTCGATGAGTTTCAAAGCAGTTGAGTACCATGGTACCACTCTATACCACTCTATAATGCTTTACAACACTATCTACGCGGTTTATAGAGTCAGCATATTGTCCCTAACAATCTGGGTCCTCATTTTATCGACCTCAGAAGGTCTGAGTCAAACTTGAGCCGGTCAGGATCGAACTCCTGACCATGGGCAGAGTTCGCCTGCAATACTGCACTCTAACCACTCCGCCACCACAGCTCCTAACTCACCTAAGATCTGAGCAAGGGCCCATTAGAACTGTTGGTACATGTTGCTGCATAAAATATAATTTCAATATTTTTTTAATATTGGCTTTCCAGCTAGTGGTTTGAAAAGAACACTGATGAATACAGTAGAAGCCCCGTAGAAATGCTCAGCAAAGGATTTTCCATCTACTAATCCATCACCACTATCCTTCTGTGGTCCCATTCAAGGCTTTCTCTTCATTAGCCATTTCTAGCAAGTTGCACTTTACCCTTATGAAAGACTGCAGGTATTTCTTTCATCTGCTCCAGAAGCAGAAAAGGTGTACTTGATGAGTCATGATTAGACAATGTGCTCTTGTACTTCCGAGTAAGGGCCTTTTGTGTGTCTGCGTTTCCTTCCCTGCAATTGTCCGCTTTTCTTCATCTGACAAAAAAATACTTTCCTTTCTTTTCTCCTCCTCTTCTTTATTTGCAGCTCCATATAACAAATCCACTTCTGTGGCTCGGTCATTTCCCAGGTGTGCTGTTGTGTAGATGCGATTGTCCCTCTACAAAAGTGATTGCTTGTTGCTTTAAGATGTAAAGGTGGAAATGAAAAACCAGTGAGTCTTAGTTACTAATTCAACACAAACTCTTGCTGATAGGAAGATCAGTAAATAACTACTCACAATGACATCTCTATCATCTATCTATAATAAATGCCCAGGAGCTGTAAATCCTGTAGCATCTCCAAAACTCTGCTAAATTTTATTTGAGATTCATTCAACACCTCCATCCATATATCAAATACTCTGAAGATGCCTTTAATAGGGGTGTGTGAACGGTCCCCATAATGATGTACCCAGTAGGTTCCTGACTTTGCCATGTCTACTTATGACCATTGTGCAAAGGGCTTGTTCTACAAATTCCATATGTAATAAGGAAGGCATGTTGTGATCCAGCGCGGCAAACCCCCAGAAAGCGACACACACACACTGTTATTTAAACAAAAAGGCTTTAATACTAATAATTGCTTAGTATTAAAGTGAATACTAAACGAGGTTCAGAAGGCAGCCAAGATGAATACAAACAAAATTGTCTTCAGCAAAAGTGTGTGGTGTGATCCAACCTTATATAGTCTTAGGGCGTGGCCCCTCTGCCTGCAAGTTTACCTTCGAGGAGACCTCCTTCTACACAGCCACTCTTGCCGGCTAGCTGCCCTGCGTGCTCTGGCATCAATCAGAGGCCCCTCCTCTTCACTGGAGTCACTGAACTCCTGCTGAGGAGGTGCAGAAGGCCCTGATTGCACATCGTCCTCTGGCCCTGCTTCCTCTTCGGTCTCGGACTCCGGTGCCGGCGCTACAGACCGCTCTTGCCACCCTATGGACTGTTCCTGCTCGTCCGGATTCATGAGCAGCTGCACGGGATGGGGGCAAGCCACAACAAGGCAGCTGAACTCCCTTCTCAGTGGGGGACAGAATCTAAATTGGCAAGTAAACTTGCATGTTAGATCTGTCAAATTGCCACCACTTCAGTTCTAGATGACGAAGTAACCAAGCTAGAGGAGATGCTTCGAATGCATTGATATCAGCCTTGGCTGAGTTCTTTCTATTTTGCAACCAACATCTGCTGTTGGAGATGGTGGAGTGGTGCGGTGGCCTAGAGGTGGAGCTCTCGGCTCACAATCAGGAGGCTGTGAGTTCGATCCTAGGTAGAGGCAGATATTTCTCTCTCTGGGCACACTGAGAATATATCTGCTGGGGGGAAAAAAACCTCCGCATTGGCTACAGGAAGGGCATCCGGCCAGTAAACACTCAGCTCCATTCAGTTGCCCAGACACCACCCCACAAGGGATTATGGGGTCATTAAAAGAGGATGATGATGATCTGCTGTTGGAGACGGTATTTAGTTGCTAGTCAACTAACTCATTCTACATTTCCTTATGGTGACGTTAGCTGAGAGTTAGACTTTATGTAACCTTTCACTGCCAATTATAGTTTTGAAGTCCAGATTTGGTAGCTAAGTTACGTTCTGCTACTATTCAATGTTTAAACTATTAAATCTACAGAACTATAATTAACTCATAATTTATTACAACAATAAAGCCAGCGTTCTGGCTTGTTCTCTACTTTTCACTCACATATCAACACTGTCAAAATATCCAGAAAGAGTAGAGTTGCAATACTGGAGAATAAATGCAGTTCTGGGATGAACTGTTATGTTGTTGGTGTTTGCTGAGCTTGGCTATTGTGTGACACACATGGGTGATGTTACCTAGCTTGCAAAAAAGCAACCAAGCTCAAAGAACATCAAGATCAAGAACGGAGTTTCTATACTGGGCTCTAGATGGCAGAAGAGAAATGCAGACACTTCTTAACTTTTGTTGCCTTCTAGTAGGTTTATTTCTTTGCAGTCCTAGATGGTACCTCTAATAAATAATATATTTTTTTCTTTTAACGACCCTTACATTGGAGTGGAGTTGGGGCAACTGAATGCAGCTGAGCATTTCCTGGCCGGATGCCCTTCCTGACACCTAAGGTGAGTTCACAGCAGACAATTACTCATTGCGCTCAGAGAGAGAAATATCTGCCGTTACCTAGGATCGAACTCACAGCCTCCTGATTGTGAGGCTAGACAACACCTCTAGGCCACCACATCACTCAAATAAATAATAAATATGCAATATTTCCCACCCGCCCACCTCCCTCACTTAAGAATAACTATGATGTAAAAATGGGTGTCTTATTTCAACGCACAGTGTTGTGGGTTTACCAAGTTGATGTATAAAAGGTAATTGTTTTGCAGAATCCTTGGTTGAGGTTGAGGCCTGTGGATAATGAAGTCAAGAACTGGGATCATCTCAAAGAGATGGGCAACTCCTGACGTTCTTCAGGCGTTCAAGAACTCTGCTGATTTCTCCTCACTCTTTCTCTTGGCAGATCTGAGAAACCCCACATTCAGCATCTTTGAAGGATGAATGAAAACGACGAAAAACTTATTTTAGTTTTGAGCATAATATCTTCCCTTGTTTTTCTGTGAGCTAAAACTGTGGTGTTGGAGAAGACTTTTGAGAGTCCCGTGGACTGCAACGAGATCAAATCCGTCAATTCTAAAGGAAATCAACCCTGACTCTCCTTTGCAAGGATGGATCTGAAGCTGAAGCTCAAATAATTTGGCCGCCAAATGAGAAGAGAGGACTCCTTGGGAAGTGTTGGGAAAGATGGGAGGCAAAAGGAGAAGGGGACAATAGAGGAAGAGATGGTTAGATAGTGTCATTGAGGCAATGAATATGAATTTGGGCAAACTCCAGGAGACAGTGGAAGAAAGGTCCATGGGGGGATACTGTGGTCCATGGGGCGGCAGGGAGTCGGACATGACTTAGTGACTGAACAAGAAGACGTAGAAAGTTAGCACCCACCCCTCTCCTAGAAGAATGAAATATTTTAGGAAATATTAAAAAGGCAGAATATTACATTTCTCTGGATGATAAAAGAAGAAACATGTTTTAAAGAAAGCAGCTCCCTGCCCCCAGCAGATTTTTGTGCCCATTGAGAAAGATTGGGCCAGCCTATCTACAAAACAAAAAACCTTCAGCTCCAGGGTTAAGGGATTAAGACATGACCCTCCAGGACATAATAGGATATTAACCCACTAGGACATTGCATCAAAGTCCAAATTTCAACCAAACTTCTTAGGCATTCAATGCCATCATACCGGACATTCTTCTAACCAAACTAAATCGGCTAGTGGTACCTGAACACACTTGTAAGTGGGTCACAAGCTTCCTAACAAACAGGAAGCAGCAGGTGAAGCTAGGCAAAATCACATCAGATACCTGTACAATTAGCACAGCCCCCCCCCAAGGCTGTGTGCTCTCACCACTTCTCTTCTCTCTATATACCAATGACTGCATCTCTAACGATCCATCTGTTAAAGTACTGAAGTTTGCAGATGATACAACAGTGATTGGTCTCATTCGAGACAACAATGAAACTGCATACAGACGGGAGGTTGAACAACTAGCCTCGTGGTGCCACCGGAACAATCTGGAACTGAATACACTCAAAACCGTAGAAATGGTGGTAGACTTTAGGAGAAACCCTCCCATTCTACCATCTCTTACAATATTAGACAACACAGTATCAACAGTAGAGACCTTCAAATTTCTAGGTTCTATCATATCTCAAGACCTAAAATGGTCACCTAACATCAAAAACGTCATCAAAAAAGCACAACAAAGAATGTTCTTTCTGCGCCAACTCAGGAAGCTCAAACTGCCCAACAATCTGCTGATACAGTTCTACAGAGGAATGATTGAGTCTGTCATCTGCACCTCTATAACTGTCTGGTTTGGTTCTGCAACCCAACAAGAAAGACAGACTTCAGAGGATAATTAGAACTGCAGAAAAACAATTGCTACCAACCTGCCTTCCATTGAGGACCTGTATACTGCACGAGTCAAAAACAGGGCTGTGAAAATATTCACTGACCCCTCACATCCTGAACATAAATTGTTTCAACTCCTACCCTCAAAATGATGCTATAGAACACTGCACACCAGGGGTGAAATGCTCCAGGTTCGCTCTTACCTGTCAGTCACCGTAGAGCCGATTGCCAAGGTAGCGCGAGGCACCTCCCACCTGCCCGGACGCCACCATTTCGGTTCTTTTACCATCTGCGAATGCACAGAACGCTTTGCGCATGCGCAGAGGGTAGGAGAACCCAAATGGCGGTGTCCGGTTGGCGTCCGGGTGGGTGGGCAGCGCTTCGTGCTACCTTGGCGACCTGCTCTATGGCGACCAACAGGTAAGAGCGAACCGGGAGCATTTCACCCCTGCTGCACACCAAGACAACTAGACACAAGAACAGTTTTTTTCTGAACGCCATCACTGTGCTAAACAAATTATTCCCTCACCACTGTCAAACTATTCACCAAGGCTGCATTGCTATTACTATTAGTCTTCTCACCGTTCCTATCACCCATCTCCTCCCACTTATGACTGTATGACTGTAACTTGTTGCTTGTATCCTTACGATTTATATTAATATTGATTGTTTCCTGATTGCTTATTTGTACCCTATGACAATCATTAACCTCATGATTCTTGACGAATGTATCTTGTCTTTTTATGTACACTGAGAGCATATGCACCAAAGACAAATTCCTTGTGTGTCCAATCACACTTGGCCAATAAAGAATTCTATTCTATTCTATTCTATTCTATTCTATTCTATTCTATTCTATTCTATTCTATTCTATTCTATTCTAGTCAAATTGATTCAAATTTACACAATTGAAGTTTTCATTTCCACTGCCAGGAATAGCTTCAGGCTTTCTCTTATTGTGTATCCTTTTGTGGAAGAAAAAAAGTTTGAAATAAGATTAATGCATTCAGAAGTCTGGAATAACCTATGACTTTCCTCCTGATTTTGTGATTATTCACATTTGGAGGAAAAACACTTCAAACGCTATATTAAACAAAAGGACCCGAGATGAATTTAAGTTGCTTTCTTAAAAGGTCATAC
>QLTV01002670.1:763410-774881 GCA_003457575.1 Thermophis baileyi
TGAGAGAGAGAGAGAGAGAGAGAGAGAGAGAGAGAGAGAGAGAGAAGGAGAGAGAGAGAAGAGATGAGAATCACTATAGCTTTTCACAAAGATAAGTTTTCTTGCTATCCAGAAGACATACTGTATATGCTTGACGATCAAGGTCAAAGAACAATTGTTTTCCTTATGGAATTATTTTTTTAAAAAAACTGACAAATATGAATACCAGATCAATTTGAATCCATACTGCTTTGTGTTTTAGCCCTGAGATGTGCCACACGTGTTGTTTGTTATTGTTTTCCCAGGTCCTTCTGAATCGATGAGGGCTAGAAACCCTTTCAAAATCTTCTGATAATCCTATGCAAGGGTTCACCAAATTCCCTCAACACATGCCTGTAATTTATGGTCCTTAAAGTACCATTACAGAGATAAAGGCAGCATTACTGGAGGCCTCCTGGAGTAATAAATAGCGATCAGAGGAATGGTGACAGATAATAAATTTACTACCAGGTTTGAGAAACAGATCTATTGAATGAAAGGTGAGTTTCTGATTGACATTTTTTGACCAAAACAGCTTCATTGGGGTCACGAAGATTTATACTGTGAGGCCACCTCAGCCTATCAAGAATTCTCCAGTGAGCAGAAGTTGTTAAATTGCATCACATGAAAACACCCATCATTTTAGGATATAGCCATCATTCTTGGCTACGCTACTCATTGCTGAATGGACCAAAACAGAATTCTGTTTCTAGATATTGCTTTGCTACTGTGGTTGGCAATGGCCAATTGTTCCATGAATGTTGCAACTAAAAAGGATAGATTGGTCCGTCCTTCCTTCCTTCCTTCCTTCCTTCCTTCCTTCCTTCCCTTCCTTCCTTCCTTCCTTCTTATTTTTCCTTCCTTGCTCTCTTCCCACCTTTCCTTCTTTTTCTTTTTCTTTCCTCTTTCCCTTTCTCCTTTCCTTTCCCTTCTTGCATGCTCAAATGGCGTGGCCAGCTCGACATCACTAGTGTCGGGGGGGGGGCCCTCTTCCTTCCTTCCTTCCTTCCTTCCTTCCTTCCTTCCTTCCTTCCACCTGCCTTCCTTCCTTCCTTCCTTCCTTCCTTCCTTCCTTCCTTCCTTCCTTCCTTCCTTCCTTCTTAACCTTGGGCCAGTCACTCTTTCTCAGCTCCAGGAAGAAGACAATGTCAACCCACTTCTGAAATCTTGCCAAGAAAAGTGACTTGTCCAGGCAGACCACCAGAAGTCAAGAGCGATTAATAAAAAAGAAATTACAAGTTAGGCAAAGTGAATCCCAATATAATTCTTTGTTAGCGTTGTTCTGAAATCTTCGTATTATTTGTTTCTAAAAACATTGGGATTTATCTGAGTCATTGATTCGTGAAATATAGCATCTTTGGAAAGTTGTTTCTCACCTTGAAAATATTCCTCTTTAAGGTCAGATCTCCCTCTCTCTGTCTCAGTGAGTATGTGCACAAAACTCTCACCTTTTGCAACTATAAATCTGCCAGCCTTCTTATTTCTCTATTCAGAGTGTTCATTTCTCTAGGCAGAGAAAATGTAACTAAAACAAAACAGGTGCCCTCCCTTACCCCAATCTTCAACACAAATCAAAGGTAAACTAAAACATTATAGAAGATAAATTACTGCTGAAGATGCAGCTGGAATGAAACATGATTTATCTAAATAGGAGAATTCAGAATGTTTCCTTTTCTGTCCAAGAGGAAAAAATATGTTTGCAATGCATGATGCACAGATGCTTTCTCCAAGTTCAGGTTTCCTGTGGTCTGTGGCTCTTACTCTTCAGTAATTATGTGGAAATTGCCGCCATAAACAACCTAACTTTGCCCGGATTGTACACACCAATCTTCTCCAACTGGGGGCCTCTAGGAAATTCTGGATGCTCTTGCTCAAAACATCTGGAGAACCGCAGCTTGTTTTTGAATTTTATGTTTTGAATTTATTTCCGTATTACCCAGAGAACTTCAGTGAGTGGATATAAGAAAGCCTGATAATTAACCACTTAACGAATGGGCACAAATATAATGCATTTTTTTTCATAATGTCCTGCTGGGTAGGGAAACTCGTTTGTCCATTGGAAAACCAAACTTGAAGGGGTGCTCTCTGAGCTTGGTTGCTTTCTTGCAGACCTTTTATTGCCCAAACTAGATAACATCATCAGTGCTAGTAAGGAGTGGTTATCTAGATGTTATCTAGTTGAGTAATTAAATGCCTGCAAGAAAACAGATGAGATCCAGGGATGAATTTAAGCAATATGTCCATGGGGATTCTCAGTCATCTAGATCATGGTTGTCCCAAAGGGGCTTTTTCAAAAGGCAACCAGACTTTCTTTTTCCTTGAAGATGTTTCGCTTCTCATCCAAGAAGCTTCTTCAGTTCTGACTGAATGGTGGAGAATGGAAGGATTTCATTCCATTCCTTCCATTCTCTACCATTCCATCAGAACTGAAGAAGCTTCTTGGATGAGAAGCAAAACGTCTTCAAGGAAAAAACAAATGTTTCAGCATTAGGTTTTTCCTATTTCTCAGGGTAAAAGGACAAAATGAAAGTATTCAATAATACGATACTGCCTTTCTGTGGCCTAAACTGTTGAAACCTTAGCAATTTAAAAAAAAATGGAGACCCTTTCCTGGTTTATTTTTTTTTACAGAGCTAGGCTGAATAATCAGACGAGAAGGTCTCTGGATTTTCATCATGATTGATAGTAATGGAAGCGAGTGCTTTATAGTCAGGAAAGCATTTATATGGATTTAAGTTGCTTTTAGGGTGATTTTCATTCATGTTTGGAGGGTCAAATCTCAATCAGATTGTTGGTTGAAGAAGTCAAATGCTTTTACTATGATGCATTTCAGTTCTCAAAGCAGGTTTGAGTTAGGAGAAGCACATCATGGGGGAAAAAATCTTCCCTTTTGTAAAACGTGCATTTCCAAGAAATGCAATTAAATCCTTCTCCATGTTCAGTTACTGTAAATTAGCTTCACTTTAATTTCATAAGAGCAAAAATAATGCCAGTTTTCCAACACCTGGCTCTCTCTCCTAAATGCAGAAGCATTAAAAGGACATTTTCTCTCATCTGAGTTAAAACAAACCAACCAACCGCATAAATTAAAAAGATATCAAACTCTATTAGAAAAAAGCAATTTTTTTTACTGTTGTTTTCACAATGCCTTCAGCACCCTCCAACTGTATTTCCTTGTGAAAAGCGAAAAATATTCCCGAAAAGATGTCACCATGAGTGTTGCAAGGCAACACTGTTCTTCTCTAGAAAAAAAGGGCAATATTAAAATGTGGTTATAGCAATAGCAATAGCAATAGCAGTTAGACTTATATACCACTTCATAGTGCTTTACAGCCCTCTCTAAGCGGTTCACAGAGTCAGCATATTGCCCCCAACAATCTGGGTCCTCATTTTACCCATCTCGGAAGGATGGAATGCTGAGTCAACCTTGAGCCGGTGAGATTTGAACTGCCGAACTGCAGCTAGCAGTCAGCTGAAGTAGCCTGCAGTGCTGCACTCTAACCACTGCGCTACCTCGGCTCTCGGTTATGCTTGTTTTATCAGCAAGGGTTTGGACAGATATCAATATCCTTTTTGGATTGTCATTTGGAATCTATCACTTGTTTAATTAGGCCGCCTTGTTAAGAGCTGCCTGTCGTGCTGAGTTCCTAGTAATATTTTTGAAAGTTCTCATTCCTGGGGAATTCTGAGAGTTGAGGTCCCCATATCTTAAAGGTTGAGAAACACAACCTTATATAATCAATACTGTTGACATTGCTTGCTGTATAGAGCACAAATTTGGCTGCACGGAGAGTCGAACTAAGGCGATAACTTTCAGAAGTGACGTTTAGTTAAACTCCATCTGCCAATTGTCTTGCGGAAGAAAGTCATGTTGATTATGGTGCCACCTTGTACGGATGAGAAGATATGTCAAAGTTGGTTTTACTCATTTATTCATTTATTTCATTTATTATTAGTCTTATTATTATCAGTCTCTTAGTCATTTAGTATTCTGACAGCAATCAACCAGTGGAACAGAAGTTGCCTTCAGAAGTTGTGGGAGCTTCATCACTGGAAGCTTTCAAGAAAAGACTGGACTGCCATCTGTCAGAAATGGTGTAGGGTCTCCTACTTGGGCAGGGGGTTGGACTAGATGACCTACAAGGTCCCTTCCAACTCTGTTAATCTGTTATTTCCGGGAATGTGTCACTTTCAGTCCTGAATTTCTCATTTTGAGAAACTGACAAAGTGTGATGTATCTTATATTTTGATGCAGATGTCTGTTGATATGGACCATCAGTTGGTATTGACTCTTAGTGACCACATAGATTTTCCAAAGGAAGATGTGTCTCTAACAAGATCCTTGAGTTTTCCAATTGTGTCCCCATCAATCCTATAATTGAATCAGTCAGTCTACCCTGTTATTTCTTCTGTTTCCTTTTCTCTTGTTTCTTTCTCTTTTCTCTCACCTTTCAGATTTATATAGGCCTATACATTCTACCTGCAATATCCCCTAATGCCCAGCTTAACCATTTTCCCCAACACAGTGTAATTTCCTAAATTACATTAATAAGTATATCCATTTTATAGACGTTTTTCCCCAATATAATCTTTTAAAGGAAAAATTGGCAAACTGCATTGCAGAATGGCAAAATTGTAAATTTCAAAGGAGAATTAAACGTTGATTGGTCTGCTTGTTCAAAAATGCAAATTAAATGAATTTAATTAGCATGTGAGGCATGTATGAAATTAAATTAGAGGCTTCCTGAAGTTCAAAGGCTGCTCCAGTTTGCTCATTGTTGTGGTGACTTTGGTAGTAATAGCCACTAGGGCAGATGATCGGCCACCGATCTTGCAGTTCTTTCTTAAGAGGTCAAAAATATTATACACCCAGTTGCAAAAATGGACAGAATCCCATGCCATCCTTCGTTACGACTTGATGTTGGGAAACTTCCAGCCAGGCTCGAAGGTGGGGTCAAGAGAGGGCTTAGCTTGGAATCCTTGCATAGCTGCAAACAGCATAAACTTCACCTCCCCAAAGATCCAGGAAGCCTTGTCTGGTCATTCCTAGGGGAAGACAAGCCATCTGAGGAGATTCTTATAACATAGCTGGCAAACAATAAAGTTGCTGACTTTGGTGATTCGTGAGAGATTGCTACAAACATTCGTAGAAGAACAGTGTCTGCCTTGCAAAGTTACATAAAAATAATCAGTATATGCTTTGAGAAAGTTGTTTCAACAAATGAGACCCTAAGGGCAGGGGTGGGCTGCTGGGGGTTCGCAGGGGTTCGGGAGAACCTCTAGCTAAGATTCTGTGAAGTTTGGAGAAACCCCAAATCCCACTCCTGGCTGGCCCCGTCCACCCCGCCCAGCCCCTCCCAGGAGTCCCCACACGGCCCGTTTTGGATGCAGGTAAATGCAGGGCGCGCACAGAGGCTCGGGGAGGGCGAAAAACAGGCCTACCGGAAGTTCAGGAAGTTCGCCCTCCGAGAGGCTCGAGGAAAGCCTCCAGAGCCCAGGGAGGGCAATAACACCCCCCGCCCCCCGTGGTGCAGGAGGCGACTAGGCCACGCGCACCATGGCCACACCCACCCAGCATCCGGGCAGAGAACCCCTTGCTAAAATTTTCGAAGCCCACCCCTGCCTTAGGGTTTATTTTCCCCTAAGATATTTGCATACACTCAGTAAAACCACACGTATAGTTTAGCAGTAGAATATCCATTTATTCAGGATTTGCAGCCCAGTTAGGTCTCAGGAATGGAAGAAATTTGGAGTGAAATCAGCTCTTATTAGCTTCATAGCTGGTCAGGAAGCCAGCTTCCAAGACTGATTTCTTTTGAGGAAAGAGAAACTTACCCAATCTCCCTGCAGGCCATGTTAGAGTCCAGATTTTATTGATCTGTCAGGAAAAATAGCTTCTTCAAATGTGGCAGCTCAATGACCCTGCTGGAATTTAATAAGACAGTTTCAATGTGTCTTCCTCTTCCCTTCCTCCCATAAATGTGCGGAAGATCTTCTGCTGTAGATTTTAAAGATTTTTTTTTTTAAAAGAAGGTCCAATTGTTAAAAAATGCAAACTCCCCATCATATATTCCATCTTCTAACAAGCTCCTGTGCAATCATTTCAGCAAAACAACCAATTTAAGCATGCCAATCTTTGCCTAATCAAGCAGGGGCAAGATTCTCAGCGTCGATGTACGAAGAAATGACTGCAAATTAAATTTAACGACGTAAACCTTGTAATCCACATTTTCTCAGGTCAAGAGCCAACCAAAGCTTTGGGGTGATATGCCAACAGAGGCTCTTTGAAAATACAGGTAGTCCTCGACTTACAACAGTTCACTTAGTGACTGTTCAAAGTTACAACAGCACTGAAAAAAAGGGACGTATGACCATTTTTCACACTTACAACCAATGTTGCATCCCCATGGTCATGTGATCAAAATTCAGATGCTCGGCAACTGACTCATATTTATGACGGTTGCAGGGTCCCGGGGTCATGTGATCCCCTTTTGCGACCTTCTGAGAAGCAAAGTCCATGGGGAAGCCAGATTCACTTAACAGTGTGTTACTAACTTAACAACTGTGGCAAGAAAGGTCATAAAATGGGGCAAAATTCACTTAACAAATGTTTCACTTAGCAACAGAAACGTTGGGCTCGATTGTGGCCGTACGTCGAGGACTACCCGTACACACAGCTCTCTAGGAAAGCTTTGATTTCATGAAATTTGCTTTCATCAAATAAAGCCCAGTTAACATGTCCACTGTCCAGTTGGCGAATCCAGGAAAAGGAACTCCTGGGACATTATTTCACCAAGAGTATAAAACTTTACTGAAAAAAACCACATTGGCACGGAAGAAGCATAACCAGCTCTGGGTTTCCCCACGCAAAAGCAAGCATAGTTAATTCTCCTTTTTTCCCACGGGCCACCCACACTCCAAACCATCCACCAATCACTCCTGTTCATTTTCTTACGGGAAACAGCCAGCCACGCCGGGACATCTACTCGGCGTGTCCTTGGGATGCCAGCAATGTCCCACGGTGACCACGGATGCTTGAATACCATTCTCCCTCCCATCCACCCACTTCCCTTTTATTGTCAAGCTGCGAGCGAAGGACAGAAGGAAGGTGAGAGTGCGAATCAGTCTTGCCATAACATTTCTATCAGTGGTGGGTTTCAATTTTTTACTACCGGTTCTGTGGGCGTGGCTTGGTGGGTGTGGCAGGGGAAGGATACTGTAAAATCTCCATTCCCTCCCCACTCCAGGGGAAGGATACTGCAAAATCTCCATTCCCTCCCCACTCCAGGGGAAGGATACTGCAAAATCTCCATTCCCTCCCCACTCCAGGGGAAGGATACTGCAAAATCTCCATTCCCTCCCCACTCCAGGGGAAGGATACTGCAAAATCTCCATTCCCTCCTGATCAGCTAGGACTCGGGAGGCAGAGAATAGATGGGGGCGGGGCCAGTCAGAGGTGATATTTACCGGTTCTCCGAACTACTCAAAATTTCCGCTACTGGTTCTCCGAACTACTCAAAATTTCCGCTACTGGTTCTCCGGAACTGGTCAGAACCTGCTGAAACCCACCTCTGATTTCTATCCTCCATGTTTTTGATCAGTGTCTTCTTTGGTTACATTAAATATTGTAGTTTGATATCAACTGCCGTGAAAACTCTAGAAACAGTCACTGCCAAAGGGGTTTGGGTTGTGCAGCCATGCATTATCTGATAAGGGAATAACAAAGGTCACGTTTCTTCATTAAATCTGCTCATCTTGTTAATGCTCAACAAAGCATCTTGAAGCTTTCAAGCCTGAGAAGGATTAATCAAAAGATGTCCTATATTTCTCCCTGGCCACAGCTCCAAATTTGCTGCTCAATATCCTGATTTCTTAATATATATCATTCGGTATCTTAAGTGAAGCTGGGAAGGAAACATTAAGGTGACAAATTTTTAAAAAAACTTAGTTATTCTTGATTTCTTCCCCGTTTCTACAAAATCTGGATATGAAGTCCAATTCTTGAAAGTTCCACTTCAAAATATCCAAGCAGAAATCATTGTGTTAGATTGCCCGGGGTGGAGTTTGGGTAACTGTTGGAGCTGCAGAAAAATAATTTCTCTCTAATCAAAGGTTTGATTGATACTTGGATTGACATTCACGTAAAGATATTTCAGCAGAGCTCATGAATTTGAAGTTCACATAGAGGCTCCAGTTAGTCAAAATGTAGCAACCACATCAATTGTTGGGTATGAGTTGCTGTTACTTCAGGTCAAAGCATTGATTTTGACCTATAAAGCCTTACATGGATTGTCCCTCTTGTAACTAATCACCTATCAGCTCCAAATAAAAACTTCCTGCCCAGTTCATACATTCTACAAGGGGTTGCTGTGATTTTCACCCTTGTGAGAAATTCAATGGGAGTTCCAGAGTCAATGCTTTGTTTTGGTAGGCCCTATTCTCTGGGGGCATAATTTGGAGGCAGCACAGTAGCTCAGCTGTTAATGTGCTGGGCTTGTTGGCTGGAAAGCTGACAGTCCAGGTTCGAGATCTGAGCTTCACGTGACAGGGTGAGCTCCTGACCTCGCCCCAGCTCCTGCCAATTTAGCAGTTCAAAAGCATGCAAATCATCATCTTCTTTTAATGACCCCTTAATCCCTTGCGGGGTGGAGTCTGGGCAACTGAATGGAGCTAGCAAAGTGATTTAATGGCCGGATGCCTTTCCTGTCCCCAATGCGGAGTTTTGTTCAGCAGATATAGTGTGCCCAGAGAGAGAAATATCTGCCTCTACTTAGGATCGAACTCCACCTCTAGGCCACCACACCACTCCTTCAAAAGCATGCAAATGCGAGTAGATAAATAGGTACCACTTCGGTGGGAAGGTAATAGCATTCCATGATGTCATGCTGGCCATATGACCGCAGAAATATCTTTGGACAGCGCTGGCTTTCAATGGCTTTGAAACAGAGATGAGCACTGCCCCTTAGAGTCGGCAACGACTAGTGGAGTAAAATCCACAGAGACTCCTATTTCACTTACAACCATGTTACTAACTGAACAACTGCAGGGATTCACTTAACAACTGTGGCAAGAAAGGACGTAAAATGGGACAAAACTCACTTAACAACTGTCTCACTTAGGAACAGGAATTTTGGCCTCAATTGCGGTTGTAACTCGAGAACTGCCTGCAGCGTGTTTTTTGACAGAGGTGGGAATTAAGGCTTCCTGATTGCCAGTTTTACAAGCACTTGCACTTAAAAATATTGGTTGACTCTTTAAAATTATAATTCTGTTCTATTAATCAGGAAACTAGTTTGTCAATATATACATTGGAAACCAGAAATCTTTTTATTAGGAATTATATCTGGAAATTATTCCAAAGAAATCTACTATTTAATCATTCATATTTTAACGGCAGCTAGGATTGTATATGTGCAAAAATGGAAAAATAACAAAATACCAAATGAAAATGAAATTATAAGGAAAATTTTTGACTGTGCCGAAATGGATAAGATGACAAAAGAATTGCAGAATAAGGAGGAAACAGAATATTATTTAACTTGGAATAGGTTTTATGACTGGTTAAAAAACAGGGACTCAGAACTACGAAATGTGTGACAATGGATATGGTAGATATACATATATGTATAATTTTATATAAGGAAAAAGATATGTTTGTAAATAAATGTATATAGAAACTGATGATTGAATATGTACTATAGAAATTCTCAAAAGTGATAGCTGAAATAGGATAAAAAGTAGACTAAAAATTAGAAATATATGGAGGAAATGGAAATGGAAATGAATTACAAACGTATTAAAAATATTTAAATTATATGATAAGTATATGAAAGACTTATAGAGCTATAGCTCAAATAGGAACTGCGCTTCCTATCAATGTATGTTTGTATGTTATGTAGTGTCTTTGTGTATATAATACAAAATTTATTAAAAAAAAAAAAGGAAACTAGTTTGTCTCCTCGAATGGTGACGAAACGCTGGCAACCAAATTGCCAAGCTCGGAGCTCAAACCAACAGGCTAAGTAGTTTCACTTGTTGAAATAACCCTGATTCTGAAATGAGAATCCCAGTCTTGGATACTTATAACCAAACCCTTGGGAAAACACTCAAGATCTCTACCTTTGTAATTTTAGATTTCCAAGGTTAGTAAGGAGTGCAGACCAGGAGGAGACTGTGAATAAATTAGAGGCTGCTTTGAATCTATGATTTCCAAACCATTGCTTCTAATGGGTAGAAAAAATCATCTTAGAAAAATAAACAGAAAAGGAGGGGGTGGAAGTTGCTTTCTCTTTTCATATCTGCGTGAGCCCAGCAGGAGCTCGGATAAAGCAATTCTTAAAACCTTTAGATCTTTCTCCGTTCGCTGCGCGAGCTGTTCTGTAAAAGTTTGGCTTAAGCCATTAAGCTCTTAATTAAATATCACAATTAAAATTTGTGTTGCAACTCTTCTTCTAAAGATTCCATCTGAGGGAGTTGCTGGGGAGCTGAAGCTTGTGAGGTAGCATTTCCAAACAGAATTGGGCTCGCTTTTGATTTCCGGAATTTCTCTTTAATAAAGATATTTCAGGAGAGAAAGAGAACAGGAGAAAGAGAAAAATGCATAGCATTTTGATGCATTCTTTGGTCACTGAGTATAGAAGATAAAGTTTAAGAATTAAACAGAATACTTGCTACTTCTGGTGCGGGGGTGGGGGGAGGAAAGAGTGAAGATAAATAATAAAAATAACTTTGTCTTTCTGGCTGAACGGTTTTAGCTCTGGAACTCATACATCAAACCTTATTTGAAAAGTACACTAGCCCGGTTGGTTATTGTGTGGAGCAGAATTGCCCGGTTGGGGTTGTGCTTCAATCCACCACTGTGTTTTTTTTTCCAATGCTCGCTTGGTCATTTTGCTTCTCCCATGGAGAAGGATGGATTTAATTATCTGGTGTGCATTGTGCTTTATTTCTCTGAGAGAATACCCGTACAATGCAAACGTTCAAAGGACCGTATGGATTTTCTTAAGATATGCATCTGTGGGTGTTGGGGTAGAGGTAGGAGGGCTTCATGGTGGTGTATGAGATGAATATGGATTGTGTTGTATTTTGAAAAGCTTCCCTGTTTCTCTATGAAAAGAACTTGTGAGCAAAGGCCTTAGAAGAGAAAGAATGAGAAAGTTAGGCATAGGTTTTGATGACTCTAATGAAATTTTGGAATATTTGGGTGTGTATAGCAATAACAATAGCATTTAGACTTACATATCGCTTCACAGCCCTCTCTAAGCGGTTTACAGAGTCAGCATATTGCGCCAACAATTTTGGGTCTTCATTTTACCAATCTTGGAAGGATGGAAGGCTGAGTCAACCTTGAGCCGGTCAGGATCGAACTCCTGGTAGTGAGCAGAGTCAGCCTGCAATACTGCATTCTAACCATTGTACCAACAAGTGAGGGAGGGAGGGAGGGAGGGAGGGGA
>QLTV01002670.1:788306-800562 GCA_003457575.1 Thermophis baileyi
GGAAGGAAGGAAGGAAGGAAGGAAGGGAAGGAGAAGGAGAAAGGAAGGAAGGAAGGAAGAAAGGAAGAAGGAGGAGGAAGGAAGGAGGAAGGAAGAGAGGAAGGAGAAGGAGGAGGAAGGAACGGAAGTGAGACAAGAAGAAAGGAAATGGGAAAGGGAAGGGAAGGGAAGGGAAAGGAAGAAGGGAAGGGTGGGGAATGGAAGGCAAAGGCGAAGGAAGGAAGGAAGGAAGGAAGGAAGGAAGGAAGGAAGGAAGGAAAGAAGGAAGTAAGGAAGGGGAAAGGGAAGGGGAAGGGGAAGGGGAAAGGGAAAGGGAAAGGGAAAGGGAAAGGGAGGAAGTAAATATCCAGTAAAAGTCTTTGGGTAATTATGATTGCAAGTGCATTACCTTGCAACATTTTCTTATAGATCCCACTTGGGCATCTTTCTTCCCCTCCCTTCTCTTCCCCTTCCCTTGCTCCTATCAGATTTAACAGACTTATGGCTCTTTGAAATTATTTACATTATATAAAAAAGAAACATTTTACAAATTCCCCACCAGTGAGCTCATTAGTATAAATGATGGGCCATGAGTTCAGATTTCAAGTCAGCAGGTTTTTTTTTTAAATCTCTCTCTCTCCCCCTCCACCCCCATTCCCCAAAGTTATCGCTAGCTATTTTTCACTATAATGCAGCAGCTGAAGAATATTTGATAGCAGGAAAATTGGTCTCCAGAGCAGGGGCGCAGGAGAAAAAAAAAAGATTTCAGGGAAGGGATATGAGATTCTTTACCAGATTTAAAGGTTCGTTCTTGGATATAATCAAAATTAACACACATCCATTGTCTTTTGCAAATTAGGAATGCTCGCAACGGTTATCCTTTGGACTGAGTTGGTCTGCAACTCCCAGTCTAAATATTTAAAGTGGGAATGTGAATCATCCCTTGGATCTTGCATTTCCCCAAATTTTGCATGTTGCTTTTATTTTCTTCACACCTGCTATTGCTCATCCTATTCTCACCATATCTGCAAAAACTTTCTACTTGCCTTGCCTTGCCTTCCCCTCCTTTCCTTCCTTCCTGCCTTCCTTCCCTTCCCTTCCTCCCTCCCCTCCTTTCCTTCCTTCCTTCATCCCTCCCTCCCTTCCTTTCCCTCCCCTCCTTTCCTCCCTTCCTTCCTCCCTCCCTCCCTTCCCTTCCCTTCCTTTCCTTCCTTCCTTCCTTCCTTCATCCCTCCCTCCTTTCCTTCCTTCCTTCCTTCCTTCCTTCCTTCCTTCCTTCCTTCCTTCCTTCCTTCCTTCCTTCCATCTTTCCCTCCCCTCCCCCCCTCTCCCTCCCTCCCTCCCTCCCTCTCCCCCTTTCCTTCCTTCCTTCCTTCCTTCCTTCCTTCCTTCCTTCCTTCCTTCCTTCCTTCCTTCCTTCCTTCCTTCCTTCATCCCTCCCTCCCCTCCTTTCCTCCCTTCCTTCCTTCCTCCCTCCCTTCCCTTCCCCTCCTTTCCTTCCTTCCTTCTTCCTTCCTTCTTCCTTCCTCCCTCCCTTCCCTTCCCTCCACTCCCCTCCTTTCCTTGCTTCCTTCCTTCCATCTTTCCCTCCCCTCCCCTCCCCTCGCATCTCATCCCATTCTGTGGAATATTTATTTGTTTGTTTGTTTCTGGCCATGGCTACCAGAGAACTACAAGCATGCACCGACTCCAAATAGTTAAGTTTCTGCCTGCAACTGTAGCCCACGGTAGAGATGGCAACCCTGGAAAACTGAAATCTGGAAGCCTTTGGAAAGCAAGCCAAAGAGACAGGCAAGAGCTATAAAGCCAGACCACAATTTGAAGGGTCTCTATTAGAAAATGCAGACTGTACAATTGTGAGTCTGTAAAATCAATGCCAGTAGATGTGACAGTCAATAATATCAAGGAGATGAAAGTTCTAGGCTATGTCATCAGCATACAAATCAGTGTGTGTGTGTGTGTGTGTGTGTGTGTGTGTGTGTGTGTGTGTGTGAGAGAGAGAGAGAGAGACTTGTTGTGTTTATGGCCCTCAACTATATTGCTAGACATTCATTTGATCCTGCAAACAGAGACGCTATGTGTATCAATCTGATTTATTCTTGCATTTCCAACTACGGTAGGCAAGATGATCAAGGAGCTGTACAACAGACAAAAGCATGCAAATGACAAGTAATAAACAACAAAAATATCACCGTTAAAACGTCATTAAAAATACAGCCAAACTGCCCCAAAGCCAATTCCATAGAAACGGTTTTTCAAAAAGCATATAACCGGATCCTATCGTGCCAATGTAGTTGTCCACAAACAGGAACAGGAACCATCTGTATAATAAGTGCAACGGAAACTTGTCTGGTTGTGTTTGGCACTTGGAAATATTGCAACCCAACGTGGATGTCCCAATTCCAAAAAAAATCCCTGATTTCCCCCCCCCCCCTGCCTTAGAACAAAAGAGGCAACCCAACATAATTTCAGGAGCTGGGGTCTTTTTGGATTCAGCCCTGTGCTTTGTGGGAAAAAAATAAGAACGTATTTTCGTTGACATTTGACACTGGATTAACTTTTAATTTACACTGAATGGCCAGGAGAAAAATATATAGATATTTAAAGGAAACATTATCAGTGTTTTAGAAGGACAGATGTTCTGTTCCCTGTTGCCATCCTTTGTCCTAAAGGACTTTTAGGTCCACATTTTTTTTAGAGATGTAATTGCAAATTCCGTTCACTTGCATAAGGAGCAATCACATCGGAATGGGGAGAGAAACACTGCTGATATTCTGCAGATCAAAAACCCCAACAATGATATCTTCAAATATTTATTCAGGGAGATATACAAAGCTGCATGGGTTCATTAATTCATCTGTGAAATAAATCAATTAATGGCGTTCATTGAAGAACTTAAACAACACATGCTACATAATTAGGCAAGCCGCTAGCGTTTTATAGAAGGGCTGCAACCCGCTTAATTTTGATTAATCATACGAACTCCAGTTAAGTAATCAATTAATCTCTATTGAGTTAAACTAGCACCAATTTGCACATGGGTAAAAACAAAACAGTTTCTTCCTAAATGATGCATGTATGTGCTTGTTTTATCTTTTTTTAACAGCCATTCTCTTGAACGCTGTCTGAGATAGAAGGTTGTCTACTACAAAGAACTAAGTTTTGTACTTTGGCTAAAATATGCACAGCCGTATTGATTAATTAGGAAGGCTCCCTTTTCGGTTGACGGATTGCCAAACACGGTTTACAAGCACCCAATGTGGGGTTTTATTAGAAAGGAATTCTACAAAGTTGTGGTCCATGGGATCTCGAGATGATTAAGTTAGGGACAACCGATCTAACTGATTAATCTACACAGGATCTGATTTGCAGATCTCAGATTCAAAGTCTTTAAAAATAGATGCATGAAGAAACCCTGTTTCAGAACCAGGATGGTTTCCACTAATCTGAAAAAAACAATGATGCTAAAACAGAGGAGCCCAAAATTTAACCCAGGACCAGTTGAACTCACTTAATCTTAATTTTGATCTTAACTGAATATCATGTTAAACCGTCATTGTAATTTATCTCTGTCTAACTTGATCTTTTAAAGTTAAGATTGACATTACATTGCTTATCTTTAAAAGACTGTTGTATATAACACCTGGACTTTTATAAATGCACATGTCAGCCACTGCCAGAAGTCTCTAATTTAAATGCTTAACATTCAGATTGTGTGATGATAAAACGCAACCAGCAATAATGAATACATCATTGTAGGTTTGCAACTGAACTCAGGACTTAACGTTTGGGGGCAAAGCCCCATTGAGGTGCATTTAAAAGCAGAAGACACCGAGAAGAGGCTTGTCACGGTGCTTAAGCAAACATCTCCCTTATTTCCTCTCTGCCTTCTAAATTGACCTCAGAGGTGGACTGGCTTCTAAGGCAAACAGCATCTACACAGGGATGTTTCTTAAGGCTGAGGTAAATATTGGAAAAATTCTCTGTTCTCCTCTTCGTTTGAAATGAACTCCAGGACTTACAAGCCAGCTTCCTGAGCTGATGGTGCTGCTCATTACAAATAAACAAAAGCAGTGTAGGAAGACACACACACAAAAAATAAAATGTTGAGACTCTAGAAAGAGTGCAGAGAAGAGCAACAAAGATGATTAGGGGGCTGGAGGCTAAAACATACGAAGAAGGGTTGCAAGAATTGGGTTTAGTCTGATGAAAAGACGGACTGGGGTGACATGATATGCGGTGTTCCAGTATCTAAGGGGCTACCACAAAGAAGAGCGGGGTCAACTTGTTCTCCAAAGCACCAGAAGGCAGGACAAGAAACAATGGGTGGAAACTAATCAAGGAGAGAAGCAACTTAGAACTAAAGAGAAATTTCCTTGACAGTTAGAACAATTAACCAGTGGAACAATTTGCCTTCAGAAGTTGTGGGTGCTCCATCATTGGAGGCTTTTAAGATGACACTGGACAGCCACTTGTCTGGAATGGAGTAGAGTTTCCTGTCTGAACAAGGGGTTGGACTAGAAGACCTCCAAGGTCCCTTCCAACTCTGTTATTTTTGTTATTCTGTAAAGACACCTGTGATTTAATTCTGGGATGTTCTTGATCTGTAGCTGCTTCCCATACTTAACACAAACTATTCTCTTTCTTATATGTCCTTCTGTGACTGTTCCAAATTATGGTGCGAGGACACTATCCATAAGGGAACTGACACCACCATTACCCATTTTGCTTGTGTCAGAAGTTCAATGTTAAACCAGGAAAGCACATCTCGGAAGCCTTGTGAAGTCCCTGGAACTCATCAGAAATCATACACAATTCTTTTCTTTTTTTTTAAACAGGACAGAACAATGAAAGTGACATTCCTGCTCAAATATTAAATACTTCACAAAGATAAAATGGTTCCCTCTTCACCAGGAAATTAATGAAATGCAATTTAGGATACAATAGGTAATTGGATTTATTTTTCATTATATCTTTTTTAACGTCCGCATGCTAAGGGATTGAGCAGAAGGGCAACAAAAAATGGAATGGTTTTATCCAAATTGTTTTTCCAATATGAAATAGAGGGGGCACTTATATCATGTGTGTTTCTAGCTAGTGTAGGGAAGTTGAGAAGCTGAAATATAATAGACATATTTAATATAGCTGGTTTATTGACCAGCTAGCGACAAGGTAGACAACAGTTCTTTAATTGACAGCTCTAGCAAGTACCATATCATATAACATGATTTACCTGTCTCTGTTAGACAACAGCATTAACCAAAATTGTGTTGCAAACTATCAGCAACAACTTGTCAACTAAGGAGGTGTGAAGCACGAAAAATGTAATCTACTTTATCCATGTTATTACAGTCCTACAGAGTTGTTGTTTTTTTATTGAGGAACAATAAAGGAATCTGCTTAGAACTGTAATGTGTCTTTCTTGGATTTGGCCCGACAGAAATTAAAATTTGATTTTTAGAATCTATGAAAACAATGAATCTCCTACTGGGCAAAATAGAATTCCTGGCTACAAGGGACACAGTGCTGCCTTTTTATTTGCCACTATAAAAACTTGATTGCCAGCACTAAAATCCTGCAGGTAGGCAAAATGTGGTCTCCAAAATTGAAAACTGAGAGCTAGAACTGAGAGACCCTAGCATGGCTCAGGAAATGTAATTTGTTCATCAGTAAAATGAGAACTGAACCAGGTCTCCTGGATCACTCAAGGGATGGAAACTAGAATATAAAAGCTGCCTTATACTAAGTCAAATAGCTATGTATTGTTTGCATTGGTTGGCAATAACTTTGCAGGGTTCTAGAGTGGGGTTTTTCTAGAGATGCCAAGGATGGAATCTAGAACCATATTTTGGTCTTCCAATGAGCTACAGTGAGCCCTTCCTTGTTACGGAGGTGGACAGAGAACGAAACATTGGACCTTTCTACGAAATTTCCTGTTTGAGAAATCAATTTTTGCACTCAAAGGTTCGTTGGATTTTTTTTTTTCAAGCTCTTGAACGATTGTCCGAGAGAAGGAAGTCAAGAACTGTTCTCCAAAATTGAGCATAGGTTGAAGTGACCGGACAGAACAGAACACATAGCAATGTGACATTTGCGGCTTAGGAATGTGGCACCAGCTAAGTTCAGTTAGAAGCTGTTGAGTTGTTGGGCACGATTTAATTTGGATTCCTGCACCGAGCAGAAAAATTGACTTAGCTCTTCCAAGTCTATAATTTTCTGCAGATAATAAGGGGTTTTCAACAGACTTTGTGATGGTTACTGCCTTATGCAGTGCAATATTCAGTGGAAATACTGTCATTCCACCATATTGGAAATGGACTTTTTAAAAAGGCCACACGACAGAAAGAGAAGAGATATGAAAAAGATTAAACAAGGGGCCCCATTTAGGCTTAACCGTGGCTTCTAAAGCTGTGAAGAACGAAAATGATGGCATCCACCACTCTATTTACATGTATCGTAACGTGTCCATAAAACAAGTGAAGCAGGCTATATAAATAACATCATACAGTACATGCAAGTTTGGGCCTCAGACTACGGTTTCATTGCTGCGAAGTCTTGCCACTTTACCCCAAGGTCACGAGAACTTACAAAAGCTTTGCTGATGGAGGTTTCGAAAAATAATAATAATAATAATAATAATAATCCCTGCTCAGATTTTTATGTTTGCATTTTGTAAACAAAACCGCCAATACTGCGAGATGGGGAAAGGTTACATGGCTATGACAGTTTAATTTCAGCCCAAAGATTAATCCATTTTCTCTTTCTGACACCAGGTTGCAATTTTGTGCCATCCAATTCAAAATCAATGCTGGCAATAACCTATCTATAGAAAGCAATTTTTTGAGCCTAGCAGGTACTATAAATATGTTCCAGACTGGTGCAAGCAGTTAAGAGAAAAATACCCCAAAGAATAGTAGTAATTTGAATGATGAAGGTTCTGCTCTCTAAAACGTTTGCAGCCTGAGAAAATCTTAGTAGCTTTTAAATCTACTTCACTCAAAGAAGCTTTAGAAAAATATCCTAACCAGGAATAGGAGAAATAGACTTAATGGAGTCCAGTGGAGACTAGACATCTCTCTGCTGTCTAAGGAACAGAAGGACTAGGGGTGACATGATAGCAATGTTCCTTGAGGGGCTGCCACAAAGAAGAAGGGGTCAATCTATTCTCCAAAGCACCTGAAGGCAGGACAAGAAACAATGGATGGAAACTAACCAAGGAGAGAAGCAACCTAGAAATAAGGAGAAATTTCCTGGCAGTGAGAACAGCTAATCAGTGGAATGACACGTTGCGGGTGCTCCATAACTGGAGGTTTTTAAGGAGAGATTGGACAACCATTTGTCGGAAATGGTATAGACTCTCCTGCTTGAGTAGGGGGTTGGACTAGAAGACTGACAAGGTCCCTTCCGACTCTGTTATTCTGCTCTGCGTGGAGCTATTTTTATTTCATTCTCTTAATTAAAATCCCTCCGAAACACATAAATTGGGAAGCAGGCCTGCTGAATGCAAAATACAAGCTTTTAACATCCTACGTGGATCCTGTAAGCACTCCTAGAACAACAACAAAAAATGAGTGGTAGCCATAGCTCTTTTTCCCCCCCTTAGTTTGGAAATCACCTGTCTGCTTAGAAAATCCTCTGAGAAGTGCTGTGGTGGTAGAGATCATTCCTGAAGAATAGGAGTGATGGTAGGGAGCAAACTTACCTAATTTGACTTTGATTAGGGGGTGTTCTTGTTAGCCACACCCACCAACCCATTTTTTGAGCGAGACTATTTATCGACAGAAGAGAATATTTGCGGCTCAGGGTTGAACTGTGGGGTCCTTGGTTCTCTCTGAGCTTGGTGGTTTTCTTGCAGACATTTCATCACCAAACTAGGCAACATCATCAGTGCTAGAAGGGAGTAGGGTTTGCTCCTCTTTTTATATGTTCGTGGTGTCCACATTCCAGAAGTACAGGTAGTCCTCGACTTACAAGTTCATTTAGTGACCATTTCAAAGTTACAACAGCACTGAAAAAAGGGACTTATGACCATTTTTCACACTTACGACCATTGTGGCATCCCCATGGTCACATGATCAAAATTTAGACACTTGGCAACTGACTCATATTTATGATGTTTGGGTCATATCATCCCCTTTTGCGACCCTCTGACAAGCAAAGTCCAAGGGGAAGCCAGATTCACTTAACAACCGTGTTACATAACTTAACAACTGCAGTGATTCACTTAACAACTGTGGCCAGAAAGGTCGTAAAATGGGGCAAAATTCACTTAACAAATTTGGGGCTCAATTTGTGGTCATAAATCGAGGCTTACCTGTATTCTACGAAAAGGATGCTTATTCGTACTGTGGAGAAAATGTAGGAGAAAAATGGCTGCTGATTGGGAATGCAGTCGTATTTACTCAGGACTCATCTTGCATATTACAAGACCTATCCCCAGGTAATTATTCCCAGGTTTGCACTGTGAGCCTGCAAGCATCTGCACATTTATTTGGAAACTCTGCCGAACTGATGTTGGCTTAAAATACCTTGGTGAAATCAGTGAGATGACTTAGTCATTATGCAGCCGTCTATCTCATTTAAGGCTAGTTTTAAAGGATGAGATTTCCACGTCTTCGGCATCCCCAACAGGTAGCCGTCTAGTTTTTGGAGCGATCATTTGCATGCGAGACCGACGGTGGTTTAACCCAACTTGGTAGTTAATCTTGAATGGCAGATGATCCCCAAGGGTTTAAGGCAGGATATATATTTTTTTCTCTAGCCCTAGCTGTGAATATCATGAAATTGAAATGGGGAATCGTCTCCATGTCAGCTTACTTCTAAGCCATTACCCCTCTCTTGTTCATTCATCCCCACACAGCTGGCTCTATTGCTTAACTGCTTTTAAGTTCTCTCTCTCTCTCTCTCTCTCTCTCTCTCTCTCTCTCTCTCTCTCTCTCTCTCTCTCTCTCTCTCTCTCTCTCTCTCTCTTTCTCTCTCTCTCTCTCTCTCTCTCTCTCTCTCTCTTTTCTTTCTCTCTTTTCTTCTCTCTCTCTCTCTCTCTTTCTTTCTTTCTTGTCTCTCTCTCTCCCTCCTCTCCTCTCTCTGTCTCTCTCTCTCTGTTCAGACACAGTTTGCAACAGTTTCTTCCATTTGGCTTCACTGAAAATATCACCTGCCTTTCCTCTGGACAAACATTTGATACCTGTTTTTTGGGGAACCTCAGTCATCACACTGCCAGAGGCAGTGATTCCCTTCCTACAGTTCAACAGTTGATGTCCCAAAGGTATTTTTTCCAAAAGGCAAACTGGGCTTTCTTGGGGGTTTTTTTTCCTTGAAAACATTTCGCTTCTCATCCAAGAAGCTTCTTCTGGTTCTGAAGAAGCTTCAAGAAAAAGAAAAAACCCAAGAAAGTCCAATTGCCTTTTGGAAAAGCACCTTTGGGACAACCATGAGCTGGATGATTGAGAATCTCCATAGACAGTCAACAGTAGATCTTAAGAAAACAAAATATTTAACAAAATATTAAAATGGAGCATGATCTTGTTCTGAATACACCACTCCTTTCCTCTTTCTTCTCCTGGTTCTTTCCTCCTCCTGCACAAATATTTCATAGCTATTGAGCATTCATAATCTTCATTGGGCAAGTTCTGAAATCTTCACAACTCAGGACCCCTTACTCAAACTTGGGAATTTTCTTCGACCACTCATACTGACTTCCTGGCATGAGTAATGCTAATACTTCTACATAAACAATGTCCCTCACTCCATAAATGAAAACGAAATTGTAGATTTCAACCATGGTTAGGTCTCTATTTGTTTTAAGAAGGAAACTAACTCCATTCTCTTTTCTTTATATAGCTTTAGAGTCGCACACCACTTTCTCATGAAAAGAAACATACACCTAACTTTCTTCTCTCCACCTTCCAGGTGGAGAGAAAGTTCCAGAAATTCTAGAACCAGATAGTCCTAGTTCTCAAATAATTATTGGCTTTTTAATGTTTTTTCTCTCAGCAAGAGAGAACAAGATATCAAAAGATGAAGTTGTTTGCTTTGGAGTTTCACAATGTAGGAGGATCAATTACAATGCCATTAAGTGTCACTCCAAAGTTAACAGAATATACTTTGGCTGCTCCACCATAGCTCAATGTGGCTGGGATTATTCATGTACCAATGCAATCCAATGCATCCTTGTTATAAGTAACTCTCAAAGTCTTCATATAAACTAATGTCAAGTCAAGAATGTGGAGATATGGGTATGATGACATCAAGAAACCCATGGCCCTCTCGAATATACTGATGAGTAGCAGAGTGACGTGCAAAATTGTGAATAAAGTTCAGTGTAAATGAGCTCACAAGGCTTCCAGAATTAATCTACCTCCCCATCCTGCCCTACTTCTGTATGATTCAGTTACATCAGGGTTAAACTCAAACCTGGGTTTACCTTATAGCTCCTTCTTCTGCATATTGATATAGTAGCAATAGAATAGAATAGAATAGAATAGAATAGAATAGAATAGAATAGAATAGAATAGAATAGAATAGAATAGAATAGAATAGAATAGAATAGAATAGAATAGAATAGAATAGAATAGAATTTTTTATTGGCCAAGTGTGATTGGACACACAAGGAATTTGTCTTGGTGCATATGCTCTCAGTGTACATAAAAAGACAAGATACATTCGTCAAGAATCATAAGGTACAACACCTAATGATGGTCATAGGGTACAAATAAGCAATCAGGAAACAATCAATATCAATATAAATTGTAAGGATACAAGCAACAAGTTACAGTCCTGCAGTCATAAGTGGGAGGAGATGGGTGATGGGAACGATGAGAAGACTGATAGTAATAGTAATGCAGCCTTAGTGAATAGTTTGACAGTGGTGAGGGGATTATTGAGGAGGGATAAAATTTGACTATGCAACTGGCTGATTTTTTCAGGGATATTTCTGGACATATTCATCACTCGATGGCTGAGATATCAGGTAAGGCTTCCACAAATGTACTAATAATATAAATCTGGCTGTAATCCTTTAAATAGCCAGTTTGGATGAAGGAGCACCTGTGTTTCTATCCATTTTTTAAATGCACAAGTGGCACTTGTACAATCTTTAACAATGATGTCACAACACCTTAAGTTCTAGGATAGTTTCTAATGATCACGTCAGAGGATTCGTATCTCTTGGCCTCATTCCTCAAGATTACATCATTTAAGGAAGATCTCTCTCTTTTTTGCATTATACAGAGCTGGCCCGGTTCCATCCTATAAATTATATCATCCCATCCTTTACATTCCCTTTCCCCCTCCGTGATCCATTCCTATCTCAGATCAACCAGCTGGGGAAAGCAGCTGTGCCTACAAAACTTTGGAACCCAGGCTCAAAGTTGACTTCAGATCTGAACTTCAAACTGCCTACAGGATGAAGCACTCAAAACAATGGAAGCAAAACAGGTACCTTGATCAAATATTTGATTTTGAGGAGTGGGGTTTACAGGCAGTCCTTCTCTCTGGGGATCAGGAGAGGTTGTCCTCCTCCAGCACTTCCAGAAGACGCAAAGTCCCTAAAGGTACCCAGAACTTTGGATGGCGGCCTATGTGACTCATCCTCTCAAGGGACCCCCCCCCACTTCCTATCTCACCAAACCCAGAACCGAACCCCTCAATTCCCTCCCCAGCTCAAGACTTTCAGCCCACTCCCACTCTTCCCCTTTCACCCCACTTCCTTCTCGCTCAGCTACGTTACTCCGGACATCTGAACTTGTCCGTCGTCGAGGGATCTCGGAGATAGTCTCCCCCCTCCTCTGCTACCCGGGCGACCGCCATCCCAAGTACAGGATGCCGTTCCCTGAGCGCGCATCCCTTCTGCCTCCGCGCCCGCGGCCTCCCAACCTGAGAGGAAGCTACGCGGGGTCCGATCCTTCTCAGGATGCCAGCGCGGCATCCCTCCAGTCCACCCCAACCCTTCCTATCCAAAAGCGCGCAGGGACCCAGAAGGCTCTGCTCAGGATCTCCCTTCTTTGCGCCCCTCCCTCCGCTCCCCACCTGCTCCTTACCTGCGACGGCCCCACGGAAGACCCCCCGACCGGCTTCCCCCACCCTTGGGCCGGCGTGGGCGAAGCGCGGCCGGGCGCCCCGAATCGTCCGGCGCCACACCGCTGCGCCTTCTCGCTTCTCTTCCTCTCCACCTGCTCTCTCTCTCTCTCTCGACCACCTAATCGCAGGACGCACAAAAAGCCTCCCCCGTCGGGGAGAAGGGGGGGGCGGGGCGGCGGAGACGGACGGGGACGGGGAC
>QLTV01002670.1:805244-822462 GCA_003457575.1 Thermophis baileyi
GATATTTTTGAAGATAGATAGATAGATGATAGACAGACAGATAGATAGATAGATAGATGATAGAACAATATATACTCATACAGTACCTGGCCAAGAATAATGCAAAGGTGAAGAAAGTGCGCTGAGCCCTTGAAGGCTGAAGTTTAATCCTACTCTTGATTTTAAAGCTTTCTTGGAAACAGCTACTTTCATGCTTGAGCTCTCTACTGGCTGCAGTAAAAATGAAATGAATAATGAGCCACCCTATTATTTATCATTGTTCATAAATCTGTCCGGTTCCTCAGCTAGGTCTTTGTCTCGCTTCCCACCATTCTAGATCTGAAAACAGTTGCCAAAAGCTATCCTCCCTAAATTGAGCCTTTCTGATTTATAGAAAAAATAGTGTCAGTTTTCTTCTCCTTTCCGTTTAAGGTCTTCATGCCTCCGGTATTTTGTGCTATAAGCCAGGCATTTACTATAAAAAAAAGCTTCCCACTCTATAAAGTTGGATTTTCTTCCAAGAATACATCTTTAATAATGAGGCAGAATGTGCTCCCTTACTAATATAGCAATAGCAATAGCAATAGCACTTAGACTTATATACCGCTTTACAGTGCTTTACAGCCCTCTCTAAGCGGTTCACAGAGTCAGCATATTGCCCCCAACAATCTGGGTCCTCATTTTGCCCACCTCGGAAGGATGGAAGGCTGAGTCAACCTTGAGCCGGTGAGATTTGAACCGCTGAACTGCTGAACAGTCAGCTGAAGTAGCCTGCAGTACTGCACTCTAACCACTGCGCCACCTCGGCTCTATATGCAGATTGTATCCATGCAGGGAAGCCATTTTTTTTCTTTTTTCTTTTCTTTCTTTTCTTTCATTTCTTTCATCTCTTCTCTTCTCTTCTCTTCTCTTCTCTTCTCTTTTTGTATTCACAAAAAGCATAAAATACATTACCACTGTAAATCCAGTCTGTGGAGAAAAAAAAAAAAGGAGGGAGATCATTTTTAAAACTAAGTGTGGACAAAACCATGAGCCCCAGCCAGGTCTACTTAGAAGTAAGTTGAATTAATTTCAATGAGCTGAAGTTCAGGTTTTATTTTCAAAAGTATCTTGTACTGCAGAATACATAAACATGCGCTCAGATTCTAGATAGAGAATCGTTGCCTGGCTGATTGAATTTCATCTTGGAGACAAGCACGTTTCCAATTGTGCAAACTGTGTTTGGTGCATTTGTCATTCAACAGTCACAATCCTATTTCTTGTCATTGATACATCCATGGCTCTTTCATCCATTGTCTACTGTCCTCATAAGGGGATAAGCATTGTGTTTAGACCTGTAGTTTTGCTGTTGTAAAAAGGAGCAGAAACACCCCTTCTTGGGAGCTACTTACAGCTTTTCTAACTCATGATTGCTCTTCTTTACGGACTGTCAGACAAATGACTGGGCAAGGCTATCTTCTCAGTGGAAACCATGTTTCATGAAGATGTTGCTTTTTTAGACCAGCAGGAAATGCTGCAAAATGCTGCAAAATTCGAGTTTTTAAAAACTCTTTGCTAAGCAAAACGTACAAACCCCTGGAAGAGGGGGGGGGAAACGTGGTAGTGAGTTTTGCAAGCCCGGCTTGCATCCAATTATCATTTTGCGAACAAAGTTGGAACAGCCACCAACAAAAACCTGACTCTCTCAGGCACCGAAATAATGCTAGACTCCCGCAGAATTTTGCTGATGGTAGAATAGCATAAACAGCGTATTCCCCAACCCTTCAGCTTTTTATGAGGAACATTTTTTCTGTGTAATTGGGACCTAATTAAAAGTCACGTTCTTCGAAGTGAGAAAAGATCAGCAGCGCTGTGTTCACACAATCGGCAGTCCAATGCGTAATGTGCAAACCTGAACCAGTTTTAACCTGGGTTTTCTTTAGTTCTCACTCTGGTTTCTTCTTGGTTAGGTGAGATTAGCATTTTACAAGAATTCAGCCTGATGAGTTAATTTATGCTTCAGTGCATCCTATCCCTCCATGGGTTAATTCTGTAACCAAGTGAATGGATTGTGAAAATGTAAGTTGGGTTGGTTGGTGTGATAGTACCATCTAAAGAACCTCAACCAACATCTCCTAATCTAATCTAATCTAATCTAAGCTAATCTAATCATCTATATCAGTGGCCCCCAACCTTTGGGGCACCAGGGACCAGTTCCATGGAGAAAGGTTTTTCCGCGGACAGGAGGGGGCATGGTTTTGCATGCTGCTTACATCCCGCAGATGGGGCTTCACTGGTTTGTGTGGCCCGGTTGCTGGCATGCTGCGAACTGGTGCTAGTCCACAGACGTGAGGTTGGGGACCCCTGATCTATATTAATCTAACCTAAGGTATATGTGTCTCCCAATAACTCTGGAACTCCTTTACTTTCAACTGCACCCCCCACAAAAAAATAGAAATTAATCTATTTGGAATCTTGAATTATGGAGAATTTAGATTAATTGATTGTCTCATGGTCACAGTGGGACTTCCTGAATCTTTGAGGTAGAACCTTTTTCTTTCTCTGTAAACTCTAAATTTGAAGATGAAACTTCATATCTGAAAATGGACAGGTAAAGCGTCTAGCCCTGCATAGGTTTGCTCAGAAATCATCCTGCTAAACTGAGTGAGATTTAAACCCAAGTTTAATGGTACAGCCTGGCTGCACCATAAATAACAATTTCTTTCTTTTGCTACCCATAAGATGCAAATGTATATTTTTTTTAAGAACAGGGGTTGATTTCTGCTTTAGGAAGCCATAGCTCAGTTCTTCCCAAAAGGCTAGAGATTTCTACATTCAGGGCCAATTCTTTTCCCCTTTTATCGCAGTCTCCTTGATTGACTTAAAATGCTAAAAAGAAAAAGGGCGGGGGGATGCATTGCCTTATTTAAATCTATCTATCTATCTATCTATCTATCTATCTATCTATCTATCTATCTATCTATCTATCTTCTATCTATCATCTCTCTATCTATCTCCATATCACTTGGCAATAGTGATTGTGGATTTTATTAAGCCTTCACCTACCTTTTGTTTATAATTTAAGGATTGTGCACAGATGTGTAGAAAGAGGGGCAGCGGATTTTAAGGAAGCGCAGAAAGAATGACATGAGAAGAAGGAAAATTGCATTTATGGGATTCTTTAATTACTGGCTGTGGCAGATTTTGCTCTGGATGTATGCAAAGTGTTGAATTTCTAACATTCCTCAGAAAGAACGCTGTCATCTCTGTTGGGCCACGTTGCCTTTATCAAGGTTTCAACATTTTTGCTGGTCCACAAAAGAATAAGTGTCCCCACCCCACTCCCTAGCCTCATAGACACTGCCCGGAAGAAGACTATTAGGGTATCTCCCTTGTCTCGCATTAGAAGATTCAGCATGGGAGACAAAGCACCCAGATTTCCAGAAAGAAAAGGACTATCTTACAATACAGAGTAGTGGCTGACTGTATTCCATGCTGGAATCTCAGCCGTGATCCACATGCATCAAATTTGAGGGGTCAACTTTGAGTACACTGCTCATAGCTCATACATGACCTCATTATTTCTTCTTCTTCTAGAGATCCCTAAAACAATCAGATCTATATTTTTTTCTCTTCTTATTTGATTGTCTATAACTCCATACAAGGATGAGTGGAGAAGCTGGGTCTTAAAAAGGTAATTACAGTAGTGTTAAAGGGGCTTTGAAAGGTAATTACAGTAGTGCTAAAGCAAAAAATATATATCTTTATACTCTCGGATCTTTTGTTATTGCAAATAAATTTGATTTGGCAGCAGAAATAATGATAGATGGCTAGATTAGATAGATGATAGATAGATAGATAGATGATAGATAGATAGATAGATAGATAGATAGATAGATAGATAGATAGATAGATAGATAGATAGATGATAGATAGATAGATAGATAGATAGATAGATAGATAGATAGATAGATAGATAGATAGATAGATAGATAGATAGATGATAGATATAAGAGAGACAGAGGAAGAAAGAGAGAGAGATGATAAACAGATAGATTAGATAGATAGATAGATAGATAGATAGATAGATAGATAGATAGATAGATAGATAGATAGATAGATAGATAGATAGATAGATAGATAGATAGATAGATGATAGATAGATAGATAGATAGATAGATAGATAGATAGATAGATGGTAGATAGAGAGATAGAGAGATAGAAAGAGAGAAAGAAAGATAGAAAGAAAGATAGAGAGATAGAAAGATAGATAGATAGATAGATAGAGAGATAGATAGAAAGATAGATAGAGACATAGAGAGATAGATAGATAGATAGATAGATAGATAGATAGATAGATAGATAGATAGNAGATAGATATAGAGATAGACAGATAGACAGAGAGATAGAGAGACAGAGAGAAAGAGAGACAGAGAGACATAAGAGAGAGAGAGAGAAAATAGAGACATACTGTAAGAGCGAGAGAGAGATAGATGGATAGATGAGAGAGAGAGAGAGAGAGAGGAGAGAAGAGGAGAGGAGAGGAGAGGAGGGAGGGAGGTGTGTGTGTGAGAGAGAGAGAGAAAGAGAGAAAGAGAGGGAGAGGGAGGGAGTTCAGACTGAGCAGTGAAACAGTCTAGAATATAGTTCACAAAGTACTTTTAGGAAGGAAGGAAGGAAGGAAGGGTGATTATGTCTGATATTCATTTCTAAAAACTAGAGAGGGACATTTTGATACTGTCCAAAATCCCAAACCTCTTAAGCCAGCTGTGCCTCTTCTTCTTACATTTCTTTGTTTCTTCTGTTGCTGTTAAAGATCTTTATCCTGTGAGTATCCTCTTGTGTTCCTAAGTTGACAGACCCAGCAAAGTGCATCTTTCCATAGCATGAATTTAGCAAAGATAATGATGCAACTGTTTTTGTTCGGATAATTGCTGAAAGAGCAGTCCTGAGCAGGTCTACCCACAGTTCCCATGTCTGCAGCCCTGCTGCCTTTTGAACACAAGGAGAACTGGCTTATGAGTAAACTGGTAGCAGGCTGTACTTATATTCTTTCCTGTGCCCTGGCTGCAACATTCATAATTGAAGGAGCAGTTAACAGTATGTAACGAAGACTCCATGGGTGGGTGGTCTCTTTTCCTGGATGCTTTTAGTTAAAAGCATCCCCTCCCAGCTCCGTGCATGCCTGCATCCATTAAGTAAAGTCTCCCTTTGTTTCCCTTTTTCCTTTCATTGATGGGGAGGTGGGCTTGTCTTCTGCCTTTGCTTCCAGGTGAGCTTAATGCTGAACGGCTGGCCGGTGATTTCCGCCTTTGCCGGGGACCAAGACGTCACACGAGAAGCTGCCAGCAACGGGGTCTTGATCCAGATGGAGAAAGGAGACCGCGTCTATTTAAAACTGGAGCGAGGAAATTTGATGGGGGGCTGGAAGTATTCCACTTTCTCAGGATTTCTAGTTTTTCCTCTTTAAATGACTCGCTGACTGAAGGAGGAGGAGGAAGAGGCAGGGGACAATTCAGCCAGAAGTAAGCTTGAGATTTGCTTACCGATTCCAACCCCTGGACTGAAGGAACTTGAAAACTGCAGACACCTGGATAAGATCTACCCTATCGCAGAAGTTTAAAACTCTGACTGAGGTTTTTGTGCTTGGAAGATCTCGGTAACAAGACGGACAGCTGTCAGGAGATGCTCGCGGTGGACATCTTTCAATAACGTCGCTCTCTTTTCTTTGCAAACAGTATTACTGTCCTCTACATTTATCTGGTGATGTTGTATCCATCAATTCCTCACTTTCAGTGTGTCTTTTGCACCTTTGCAACCTTCCCACTCCCCCAGGTTTTTTTTTTTAATTGTTTTACTTTACACAACCCTCGTACAACGAATCTGGGCTTGTTTTTAACCATTCCACCTATCTATCTATACCTATATCTATCTATATATATGTATATGTATACATATTTTTTACTCTCTCCCTGAGTTTAACTTTAAAGAAAAAACAGTATTTTTGAATATATGCCATGGTAAGAAATGTCATGCAAATGAGTGCTAGCAAGCAGACAAGAATACACGCGCGCGCACACACATGCATATATACACGCATGTATTTATGTATGTATGTCACTATAATGTAGGTTAAATACATTAACTAGTCTGCCCTATTGCTATGGAAATTGGAGCGAATGTGAAGTTTACCAACTGCTTGATGTTTGTTTGGTTGGTTCTTTCTCTTTCTCTAGTCAACGTGTGGCTCAGCTACAGAAAATAGACTAAACTTTTCCTAGTTCACCTCAAAAGACAAATTGTTGGTATTAAATAGACTAAACGTTTCCTAATTCACCTCAAAAGACAAATTGTGACTATTGACCATTTCTCCTCTTTTAATGGCCTTTTCATTTCATAGTTTTTTTTTTTTTCCTTTCCTTCCCTTTACATGAGAAACCTGGCCCGGTTAATGCAATCGTAGCCAAACCTAGAAAGAAAGAAAAAATTACAAGAAAGAAACTACAAGAGGCCAGAATAAATGAATACATAAGCAAGGAGGCTACCGTGTGCGTTGGGTATGCAGAAGATCCAGCCCAAGGCTCCATCCGTGACAAACTCCAGGGTTTTTTTTTTTGGAAAGACTGAATGAAACAAAAGTTCAAGGACTAGCAGTTGTAAAGACTTCCGTTTAACTGTATTTGATCTCTGGCTTTGTTCTGTCTCTTCCCATTATTTTATGTGGTGTTTTCAAAGAATGGGAGAGGAGGGAACGGGTGTGGGGTGAGACAACTGGTCAATTTTGGAGACTGTACTTTCAATTTGCAAACATCGCTGGGCTGATTAAGTCCTGAAGTGGGAGGACGATGAGGGAGAGAGGCCCCTTTCTTCCCTTAAGCAGTCACAGCTGACAAATTTGCCCTCTGTATCCTGTATTATAGCATATAATCTCTCCGTCAAATCCCATTTTCTACAGCTGTCTTATTAAAATAAAATTTAAAAAAAAGAACAAGGAAACCCTTCTGTGATAGACCTAAAATGCTAGTGTTCATTAATTGCTAGTATTATTTTTGTTTAAAGTATCTCAAAGATGTAAATGCTATAATTTTGCAGCACTCTAGAGAAAATAACTACTTTTATTATCAAGGTGCAGTTAAGATAAACACTTTGGATTGTATTCGAATCATAATGTGAAATAAAAAAACCCCGGTGGAATAAATAAATAAACTGACCTCTTGGAGGAGTGCGGAAGAGACGGCGAAATAAATAGACCTGAATCTCCTTCCTACTGTACTGTTCTGATTTTGTTGCCTGAAGGATATAGATCAGCCCTCAAGACAGAATTATTCCTCGATAAATCAAAATAACGACTGGACGCGAACTGCCAATGTCTATTTGCAGCTGTGACATGGGCAATGGCTGCTATATAGTTAAAATAGAATGGGCTTTTTCTATCTTTTCTCCCCTCCCTTGCTCAAGAAACCCTGGGTTCCAAGAACAAATTTAATTAGCTCCTAAGAGGGCAGTTAATTCTAGCTTAATAAGCAATGTTATTATTTTTATGCTTGCTGTCACCCTCCCTTTTGTTAGCGAGAAGAAGTGTCTTTGTTAATAGCTCCCTTCGCAAACAGACTTGAGAATGGGAAGTGAGTGTGTGGAAGGAGAGGGATGACAAGCCAGTTCTTCTGAGAAATCTTTTGAGTGGACCAGAATTACAGACAAATAACAGTGGCAGCTGTGTCTCCCTCCTGAAATGTGTTGGTTCTATGTGTGTGTCTTTGCATTTTGCCGGCTCCTGAATGGCATGCAGCTTGGGCGGATTGATTGTGTGCTCAGCTCACTTCTGGTACTTCAAACAATTCAGGCCCCAAGAGATGTTCCTTCTCAGTAGGTATCTTCTCCTTCTCCTTCTCCTTCTCCTTCTCCTCCTTCTCCTTCTCCTTCTCCTTCTCCTCCTTCTCCTCCTCCTCCTTCTCCTTCTCCTGGTGTTACCTAGTTTGGGTAATGAAACGTCTGCAAACCCCCTCCCCCCACCAAACTCAGAGAGCACCATGGACCCCTCATTTCAACCCTAAGCTACAAATATTCTCCTTTCTTGGTATCTTCTCCTTCATCTGGTGGCTCAATGGGTTTGGGTGTCAATCCTACCATTTGGAAGTCTTCCCAAACTGAGGAATAAGAGTTTTAAACTGCTGGGAGAGCTGGTCCGTTTCTTCCAAAGGAGAAGATAAATGTTGTAATTCAAGTTCCAGATTCAAAGAATGATGTTCATTTTGCTTCCTTCCCTGATTTCTTAGGCAACTTACCGGGTCTTGTCTCATCTCAGTAGGAAAAGTAAAGCATTAACCATGATTAGAAAGTCTTCTTTTTCAGCGTTACTGCAGTAACCTGCATGCAATATTATCTAGACTTAAATGCTACTTTAGATGATGCTACATAATGATAATGATGATGTTTGGTTTATGAATAATTTTTTACAGGCCTGTATCTGAGATAGTTGGGTGAACCCTGTGAGCAAGAAAAGAGGAGCTGTAGATTCTTTCTATAGGTCCACTTATTTTCCAAAGCACCAGAGGGCAGGACAAGAAGCAATGCATGGAAACTAATCAAGGAGAGAAGCAACCTAAAACTAAGGAGAAATTTCCTAACAGTGAGGACAATTAACCAGTGGAACATCTTGCCTTTAGAAGTTGTGGCTAGTCCGTCACTGGAGGTTTCTAAGAAGAGACTGGATAGCCACTTGGAATGATATAAGGTTTCCTACCTGAGCAGGGGGTTGGACTAGAAGACCTCCAAGGTCCCTTCCAGCTCTATTCTAATTCCCCACCCCTAAACATTTCTCACTGCTTGAATTGCTAATTCCTACCACAATTTTATTTATTCATGCTAACATGAGACTACACCGATTATAACAAACCCCCACAGCTTCAACCTTAAACTGTCCACCGTGAACCTCACCCCATTCCTAAGAGGTCCGTAAAGGGGGCGTGCATAAGCGCACCAGCGTGCCTACCGTCCCTGTCCTACTGTCCCCATTTATTTGTATTCATTTCCTTCGTTCATGTCCATGTTCAACCACCTGCTATCTTGTACATGTTTGACAAACTAATAAATAAAATAAAATAAAATAAACTTTTCAAGCCCTAACAGATGAAAGATGCTCAGTTTTGAGTATTACACGACAGCCAAAGCTAGGAGAGCATGTTTAGAAAAGATAATAATTATACTGTTTCTTTTCTGGCCACTGGGCACCGTTATGCCAAAATACCTACTGCATGGTGAGGGCTTTGTCTTCTGAAGTTTGTTGAGAGGGTTCAAAACCTTCCCCTATGCAATGCAAACAAGGACTCTGAGAATCTCATCATGTTGTATACTGCGGCAATGGTCTACTAAGCCATTGACTAGGGTGTCTATTGTTGCATGAAAAGGAAAGGCAATAACAAAGCTGTAACAAACTGTTATTCAGCAATAAAAAAGAATTAAATTTGTACTAGGGGGTGTTTACCCCATATATAAAATCACAGACTAATCAACCATAATTTAGCTTAATGCAACGGTGCAAATCCAGCCATTTATCACCCGGTGTGTTGTAGGAGTCTAGCAAATTGGATTGATAACATACAACACACACAGAACGCGACACCTCCGCAGAGACATGGAGATATAATAACGGTGCCTACCTCTATTGATTAATAGCTAGATGATAAAAAGTGCAACATCAAAAAAAAAAGAAAATAGATATTATGAATTCCCTCCCACTGTCCGGCTTTCTTGGTGTTTTTTAAATCAGAATTCCCCAACGTTTCCATCTTTGTGGACCAGTGGGTGGGTGGGGATGGTTTTGGGCGAGCGGCTGGGCCATTTCTGCAGCTTGGTTGCAAACCCCTCAGGTCAGGCCCACAGGATGGGGCCCCGTGCTTTAAATGAGGCAACTTTAAACTTAAATCTTCAGATGGAATATGTATTTAAATTGGCCCGCCCCACACGTACCGGTAGAGGAGGCATGCTGCGGGGCCCGTCAACCCGATTATTCTGGCTGGGGGGGGGTCCAGGAGGAGGGCCTTCTCTGCTGTTGCTCCTACCCTCTGGAACATCTTGCGTCCCTGAAGTGAAGTTGGCCCCAACCTTCCTATCTTTTCATAAGGGCCTAAAGATGTGGCTCTGACCATTGTCTTGGGGCCCCAGTGGGGGAACAGCCCAATGGAGGTGGTTGATTGAATAATAATAGATCCCAAGCAGCTTTCAATCAATTGCATTTTGATTATTATTAAAAGCTTTTGTGTTCCGTTTCTCGTAAAATATCTCAACGTGATATATAGTCAAAGTGGAAAACAATAATAAAGCACTAACGTCTTCTTTGTGTTTGTCCTTACTTGGTTGCAGGTTTGATTGTTTCTCCAAAGTGTTTTCCTCATTCTTAGTTTATCAGCTGGCTTTCCCCAGAGTCTGAGGTTGGTTCGGATTTAAGTGGGAAGGACTGGCTCAAGGTCACCCAACTGGCATTCAGGTTTAAGGAGGACCAGGGCTTGTTCCAAGGCCACCAATATTCCTCGCTGGCTCTCCAGGGGTAACACAGCAAGTTAAAACAGTACAGAAAATGTACATTAAAAATGGATGGAATTTAGAAACAAAACAAAACAAAAAGGTCTCCATCATTCACGTAGAGAAGATCTAGCTGGAAATATGATACCTAATCTAAACATTGTCAACTCCTTAACTTCTTGGGATTATCCAAGCTTTCTTGGGAACATTACAGAACTGGTTTGTAACTGCTTTTTTCTCGAGTGTCTTTCAGCTTCCCAGTCTAGCCAACAACCCTGGGATTTGCAGGAGATTCCTCATTGTACTCATTTATTTATTTTGTTTTAGGAAATTTATATTGCCACCTATTCGCACATGGCGACTCAAGGTACTCAAGGCACATGGTACTCATTACCCTGGAAAGCCGACAGGACGAGTTTGAGACCTGAGCATTGTGCGATGGGGTGAGCTCCCATCTTCGCCTATCTCCTGCCCACCTAGCAGTTCGAAAGCATGCACATGCGAGTAGATAAATAGGTACCACTTTGGTGGGAAGGAAACAGTGCTCTGCGACATCATGCTGGCCACATGACTGCAGAAATCTTTGGACAGCGCTGACTCTATGGCCCTTGAAACCGAGATGAGCATCACCCCATATAGTCGCTTAACGACTAGCGGAGTAAAATCCGCAAGGATTCCTTTCCTTTCCTTCCTCCCTCATTACACTTAGTTTCCAAGCCAGATTTGATTAGATGCTGCAATCTGTTGCATCCTGATTAATTAATAAACAAGGACCGCAATATTATGCACAGAGTAAGTATCGCTAAAATAAACCAGCTTTGTTTTGGAGTAAACATAAAAAAGGTTAGGGTTCTGCTAGTTGAAACCAAACCCAATTAAACGATGTACAACTTCTCAGTGAACAAGGATTGGGCAAAATATATAATTGCAGTTTGGAAATACTGATTTCATAGTAAACACACATGTGCTATTTCAACATTTCAGCTATATTTTATAGTTTTACCCTTAAAATTTTCTGCTCTGCCTCTTTGTCCCCCCCCTTCTACTGTTTTTTCATTCCTTAGAAGTTTTTTTTTTGATGCACTGTCCTTGGTGCTGAAAACTCTTATTTTTCACAAGCTTATATGTTGCATTTAATTATTTATTGGTTCTCCCTTTGCCGTTTCAAAAACCTCTGAATTGCGAGCCTCCTCCTCACCAGATATTTGTTGTTTGATGGGGGGGGGACATGTGACCTCCCAGGATCCATTTTAATTTGATATACAGTTTGCTTTCCCCACTGGGAGGAATTATTTTAAGAATCTCTGCAAAGAAAACAAAACAGAGCAAGGAAGAGCAGAACACATTTCCTGATTTGGTTGTCCCTCAGAAGTCAAAGGACATAAAATAAAACCAGATTCTCCACAGGTTCAGAAACAAAAAGAAAGTCTTTTGAGAAAGAGGGTTGAAAAGGAAGAGGGAACTGACTAGAAGGCCCAGAAATTGATATGGCATCTTCAGAATTCCAACCCTGTTTTTGAAAGCAAGACTAGAAGCCCATGGAGTCAACCTCTTGCTGTTCAACCAAGCAAAGGATTCCGAGTTCCTTTAAAAAAAACAAATGCCTTTGGTATAGGCCAGGTGTCAGCAACCTGTGGCTCCGGAGCCGCATGCGGCTCTTTGGGCCCTCTGCTGTGGCTCCCTGTCAGGTGATCCCACCACTGGATTGCCCCGCCTTTCACCCTCCCCTCCCAGTCACTCCTCGCCTGGCCTGAGAAAGTAAGGGCGACGGTGGGGGATGGAGAAGCAGCCAGGGCAGAGACAGAGAGATACAGAGAGAGGCGGAGAGAGAGAGACATAGAGAGATACAGAGAGAGGGGGGGGACGGAGAGAGAGAGAGATGTCAAAGGGGGGTTGTGGTTCCCGGTGTTTTTTAACAACTGGTTCTCTGCCCTAATGACTGGCTGGGTAGGCATGGCTTGGGAATCATGTGACTGGTGGAACTGAGTGATGTTCAGTTGGCCACGCCCACCCAGGTTTTGTGGCTCCCAGTGTTTTCTTTTCTGTGGGAAATGGGTCCAAATGGCTCTTTGAGTGTTTAAGGTTGCAGACCCCTGGTATAGGCACTAAGCAAGCATTAAACAATGATTGACAGGATAAGCTTTATTCGGAGTCTGGCCTTTTTAGTGGGACCTGCATCCAAGCATGGATAAAACTCCAAGTAACAACATGCTCGCGTGTCCTGGAATATATTATAATGACAAATATATGTAAATCCTAAATTCCATCAAATGGAAAGAAATGCCTTAAAAAACACACAAACACGTAGGTGGGATTCACAGCAGCCAAGCCTTACCAGGTTGCCGAAACATAATTGCTGTTTTCACACAACCAGCTGTCACAGGAGCTAGGCTTCCCCCAATATGATCACACCCCAAATGTCATTTTTAGCATGGTCTGTAGTATGGTATGAATCTAGTCTTGCAGCCCCTTAAAGACAACCAAAGTTGATTTCTATCTTTATCTCTAAGCTACCTTTATTGTATCCCAACCCTCTTCTCTCTCTCTCTCTCTCTCTCTCTCTCTCTCTCTCTCTCTCTCTCTCTCTCTCTCTCTCTCCTTGAATGGATGAGATGTGTTGTGGGAATATGCAGATATGAATGCAAAGAAGCAGGAACGGGTGTAGTTTTTGCTCAACCATTTCAGATTTCATCTTACCTCTCTTAGGAGCATAATCATAGTAAATAGCTTTATGCAATTTAGTCATTGTTGTCTATGCCAGGGGTCAGCAATTTCTGGCAGGAGGAGGAGGAGGAGGAGGAGGAGGAGGAAGAAGAAGAAGAAGGAAGGAGGAGGAGGAGGAGGAGGAGGAGGAGGAAGAAGGAGAAGAAGAAGAAGAAGAAGAAGAAGAAGAAGAAGAAGAAGAAGAAGAAGAAGAAGAAGAAGAAGAAGAAGAAGAAGAAGAAGAAGAAGAGGAAGAAGAAGAAGAAGAAGAAGAGGAGGAGGAGGAGGAGGAGGAAGAGGAAGAGGAAGAGGAAGAGGAAGAGGAAGGAAGGAGGAGGAGGAGGAGAAGGAGGAGGAGGAGGAGGAGGAGGAGAAGGAGAAGAAGAAGAAGAAGAAGAAGTTATCCATTCAGTCTTGACCGACAAGAAATCCTATGGGCCTGGCCTCTCCATGTTCTTCAGATGACATGTGCCATTTAATCCTTAGAACCTTAAATTCTGCAGTACATGATGCCCTAAGATGATAAAATGATTTTCTGTAATTGCCCAATGAATGAAACTAAAGATTTCATTAGGGATGGGAGAAAAATAAACACACCTGTTTCTTTTCATAATGGCACTTGAATCAATATATCAGATAAAACAATGATACAACCTTGTAGCCATCTAAAAACAAAACCTGTTCATTGAAAATAAGCAACAAAACAAAGCATTAAAAAACCAGAGTCCATGTTTTTACGGGAAGAATGAGCTTTTTGAGCTTCCCACAATTCCTGAAGCCTAAGCTATCTTTTTGAAACAACCACTCTTACCTTTCATTCTGCCCTTCTTCTGAACCAACCTTTGCTCCTAATTGCACTTGTAAAAATCCCTGACCTTGCTCTTGGCTTGTCCAAGCAGACCAGGAGGCCATTTTGGCATGGCTTCAACCTTCCATGTGAAAGTCCTTCTAAATAGGTGACCTCCTTAATTTGCTCATGAGCCTCCAGGGTTCTCTGACTCACAGTACAAGAATCTCTGCCTTGGATTAATTTCGGGGAAAAATCGCAGAGCTGTGATGAGCTGAGCTAAAGAAGGGCTGGGGGCCTGCAAGCCATTTACAGACCTCTGCAGCCTTATCAGAAGGAAGAACAGCCTTGTCCATGGGATCCTTGGTTGATTTATATCCTTTTATACTTTGTATGCATACCCTTTCAAAATTGAGGGGTTTTTTTTGCAAGAATAGCTTATACTTTAGCTATGGTTTTCCCAGTTGAAATGTATGGCTGTGAAAGTTGGACCATAAGGAAGGCTGAGCGCCAAAGAATTGAGCCTTTGAATGATGGTGCTGGAGAAGACTCCTGCGAGTCCCTTGGACTGCAAGGCGATCAAACCGGTCAGTCCTAGAGGAGATCAACCCTGACTGCTCTTTAGAAGGCCAGATCCTGAAGATGAACCTCAAATACTTTGGCCACCAAATGAGAAGGAAGGACTCGCTGGAGAAGAGCCTAATGCTGGGAACGATTGAGGGCAAAAGAAGAAGGGGACGGCAGAGAATGAGGTGGCTGGATGGAGTCACTGAAGCAGTCGGCGTGAGCTTAAATGGACTCCAGAGGATGGTAGAGGACAGGAAGGCCTGGAGGAACATTGTCCATGGGGTTGCGATGGGTCGGACACGACTTCGCAACTAACAACAGCTTATACAGGTAGTCCTCACAAGAGTTCATTTAGTGACTGTTTGAAGTTACAACGCCACTGAAAAAACTGACTTCTGACCGTGTTTCACACTTACGACCTTTGCAGCATCCCCAAGATCACGTGATCAAAATTCAGATGCTTGGCAACCGGTTTGTATTTATGACCGTTGCTGTGTCCCAAGGTCATGTGATCCCCTTTTGCGACCTTCTGACAAGGAAAGTCAATGGGGAAGCCTGATTCACTTAACAACCAGGTTTATCAACTGCAGTGATAAAAACAGTGGCAAGAAAGGTCGTAAAACAGGGCAAAACTCACTTAACAAATGTCTCACTTAGCAACCAAAATTTTGGGCTCCATTGTGCTCATAAGTTGAGGACTACATGTAATGCAATAAAACCTTGGGGTGAACATTTTGAGTAATAATTAAGATGCACTGTAAAGGAAATGCATTCATTCCAATAAAGGGGGACATGTAGCTCAGGGGTCTTTGGGGCTCTCTGAGTTTGGCTGTTTTCTTGCAGACATTTCATTATCCAACTAGGTAACATCATCAGTGCTAGTAAGGAATGAACTTTGTTCTTATATTCCAGTGGCTTGCCCCAGGGTGAGGTTAGAGGTTCTTTGGTTAGAAGAAGCCAATAGTAAACAGCCCAACCAAAGAACTAGTGGCAAGCCACTAAAATATAAACTGAGAGCAAACCCCACTCCTCACTAACACTGATGATGTTACCTAGTTGGGTAATGAAACGTCTGCAAGAAAACAATCAAGCTCAGAGAGCACCAAGGACCCCACAGTGTCCCCCTCCTCCTCCTCCTCCTCCTCCTCCTCCTCCTCCTCCTCCTCTCAACAAACCCCACTCCCTTCTAGCATTGATAATGTCACCTAGTTGGGTAATGAAACGTCTGCAAAAAAACCCACCAAGCTCAGAGAGAACCAAGGACCCCACAGTCCTCCTCCTTCTCCTCCTCCCTTCTTCCCCCTCGTTCCTTCTCTTTCCTTCTTCCTCCTTCTCCTCTTCTCCGCAAAACCCACCCCCTTCTAGCATTGATAATGTCACCTACCGTGTTTCCCCGAAACTACCCTCGTCCTCCCCCCTTCTAGCACTGATAATGTTACCTAGTTGGGTAATGAAACGTCTGCAAGAAAACAACCAAGCTCAGAGAGCACCAAGAAACCCACAGTGTCCCCTCCTCCTCCTCCTCTCAACAAACCCCACTCCCTTCTAGCACTGATAATGTTACCTAGTTGGGTAATGAAATGTCTGCAAGAAAACAACTTAGCTCAGAGAGCACCAATGAGCCCTCAAATACATTCATTGAAATATTCGAAGGTTTGGCAGAGGCTGCTCTTGAAAAAGTCCTCACCCAGATTCCCACTGGACAAAATCGCTGCATGGAAAAATCTCTAAAGACCTAAAAAAAAAAATGTGTGTGAAGATCAATTTTTTTCAGATAAGTGACTCCCAGGTGTGAAGATAAGACTATTTTCTGAATTAGGACAGAAAATGAAGATCATATAGAACTGCTCCACTGAATTGGCAGAACCTCTAAATATTTTCACCTCCGGATTTTCATAACCAGAGTGGTGGTGCCTTAAAGATTCGCTTATCTATCACTGGGGCCTTGTCCTTTTTTCCCCCTTCCATCACAGCTGATGTCCATCTGTGCACATTTTGTTCACGGTGTGCATGAGAAAAAAAAACCTATTGTCTTTAAATCCTTGGCTTTGCGACACGATAGAGGCCTCAATCTCGAAAGTGTCGCAGCAAATTATATAAATACAGCTATATAATCTGGGTATGCTACTCCTATTAAGCATATAGCGCTCCTTCATTTTACTGGTTGATTATAGGAGCTTTTCAAATCTCCCTTCACAGTTAGAGTCTGCTGGCAAAGGCCCAGAAATTCATTAGGCAAACCCCAAATCATTACGGTTTTATTAGACTAGGTTAAGCAATCTACAAACTCAGCACGAATCAGACAGCTAGGGAGAAGGAGCAAAAAAAAGAGTACAAAGAGGAAGCAAATATGGTAAATATCCCCACACGATTGGGAGGGGAGGCTCCAAACATGAGAAGCATTAATTTGTTATTGATCTCCATTTACAGCATACACATTTCCACTTCTGTACCTGAAAGTTTATAACCTGGATAAATTAGGAGGGAGTTAACTACTCTTTGTCTTACGAAGCTTAACATCAAAAGTTCGAGGGCTCGGGAAACGCAGAATGACAAGTCAGAGGAGGAGGGGGTGGAGGAGGGGGAGGAGGAGGAGGAGGAGGAGGAGGAGGAGGAAGAAGAAGAAGAAGGAAGGAGGAGGAGGAGGAGGAGGAGGAGGAGGAGGAGGAGGAGGAAGAAGAA
>QLTV01002670.1:897196-920051 GCA_003457575.1 Thermophis baileyi
TAGAGTCATAAGTGGGAGTAGATATGTAATAGGAAGAATGAGAAGAAGAATAGTAATATAGTTTTAGCAAATAGTTTGACAGTGTTGTGGGAATTAGTTGTTTAGCAGAGTGATGGCATTCGGGAAAAAAACTGTTCTTGTGTCTAGTTGTTCTGGTGTGCAGTGCTCTATAGCGTCGTTTTGAGGGTAGAAGTTGAAACAATTTATGTCCAGGATGTGAGGGGTGTGTAAATATTTTCACAGCCCTCTTTTTGACTCGTGCAGTATACAGGTCCTCAATGGAAGGCAGGTTGGTAGCAAACTAGATTTCTGCATAAATATTCCTAGTTATCCATCACGCTCAGCCAAGCTCAAGAGTGTGCATAATCCAGAACCTCTAATGTGCCCAAGAGTCCATGGTTATGTCAAGCAGGGTTTTTTTGGGGCAAGGAACCCTACTAGTTCACAGCCCAAATTCATATATTTTAGGAGTCACTCAGTAGTCTGCTTACATCCTGGACTGACAAGGCATTCTCTGCTTGCTACAAGATGAATCCGATTATATATATAGTGATCCTCCCACACATCAAGCCTATTGCAGCTTTTCTTTTGCTAGTCCTTCAAAAATGAAACCCAAGGTGAGTGGGCAGAAATCTTTGTAAACTAAATTAATGTGTAACAGCATTGCTTATGGACAGAAGATAATGCCACAGAACGCTGATGGGCTGATTACTTAGTGTCCACTGGAGATATGAGCTCCATAAATTGCATAAGCAGAGGTGATTCACCATGGAAGGCAGCATAATTTAGCTATTGATTTAGAATTGTGATAAACTGCCCATGATGGTCTTGGGACTGTAAAATATACCAGCAAGAATGTCCACTTATTGCTTTCGGAGTTAAGGCCAGGTAGAAGGAGATAAACGTTTCAGAAAAACACAGCAAACATGAACTGTGGGGCAGCGAAACCAATATGCTGCCATTAAAATGAAATCAGCTCGTTTGACACATACAATTGTCGTTGTCCTGATGAAGGTTGCAACTAGAATTGTCTGCCCAAGCAGCAGCTCATAATCCAACAAAGAATGGAGACTCCGTGCAGTTGACCAAATATCAGGGATGGACCACACACTGCTCTTTAAGTAAGCCAGGAACCCTAGAAGAAGCCATCAATCAGCAACCCAGAATAATAATCTTGTTAGTACATTTATTTGGCATGTGTTTACACTTACATACAGGAGAAGAATAAGTCAGGAGAAGAAGTATCTGCTAAATCCGGAGGTCCCAAGGTGCTTTTTCAAGAGACAACTGGACTTTCTTTATTCTTCCTTGAAGATGTTTCGCTTCTCATCTAAGAAGCTTCAGTCAGAACTGAAGAAGCTTCTTGGATGAGAAGTGAAACGTCTTTGAAACAAAAAACAAGAAAGTCCAGTTGCCTCCTGAAAAAGCACCTTTGGGTTTTCCTTGAAGATGTTTCGCTTTTCATCCAAGAAGCTTCAGTCAGAACTGAAGAAGCTTCTTGGATGAGAAGTGAAACGTCTACAAGGAACAACAAAGAAAGTCCAGTTGTCTCTTGAAAAAGCACCTTTGGGATTTAGCAAAATACGTCTTCTCCTGACTTATTCTTCTCCTGTATGTAAGCATAAGCAGTATACTTTTTGCTAGGTAGTCCATGGCCCATCAGGGATTAAGATCATTGGGATTGGATGTTGCACAGCACAAATGTTATTTAAGTAAGTCTGATTAGCCCACTTCTTGCACTGCACAAGGAACTGAACGACAAAGGTAATATATTTGTTTCTGTTTCACTTTCATTCATCTTATTTGATCAGTCCTGAGGCAAAATGACATCTCATCAGACCCCAGAAGTCTGTTTCTACAGCTGGTTCATCAGAAGGCGGCATTTAAAACAAAGACATTGTGGGAACAAATGTATTTGCTGACTTATCCATAGGTGCAAACCTGACCTTTATCCTGAACATTTATTGACATTCTGGTGCTTTGCATCATATTTCCTTCTTGTGTAAAATAATAATAATAATAATAATAATAATAATTCCTTCTTCCCATATAATAATAATAATAATAATAATAATAATAATAATAATAATAATAATAATAATAATAATAATAATAATAATAATAATGGAAGGGTTTACCTTGCAAAAACTCTGATTTTCTTCCCCTGATTGGTCAAGCATTGCCTAATTCAAAAACTCACAATTCAAAGGACAAAATAGTATCTATGGTTTTATTGTGAGAATCCCTGTGGTAAATTTTAATACTAGAGTAAGGTATCATTTTAAATTTAGCAGGCTCTCTTAGATGAATATGGTCTGTCTAACTAACCCAATTTTTAAAAATCTATTCTGAGATATTGCTAATTATCCTAGTATTTATTAGCAGACACATGGAGGATGGGATTGAAACCAGGAAGAGCAGAAGCCAAGATGAGGTGGACACCCATTCCTTCATTGTCTCTTTCCACACATTCTCAAATTGTCTTCTGCCTGGAGGAAACCTCTTGAGAAGGCTCTGAAATGAGTCTTGGGCTGCATGAAATTAGCTCAAGGACCTGAGTTTGCCCACACTGTAAAAACTCAGTATGCACAGTCCTATATTTGAATAGACCAGGTTGCCCTGATAGACCGGTTTCACTGGAAAAACACTTAATCTCTCCCCTGGTATACCTGACAAAGCGAGGAGAGCCTGTGGCTTAGAGATTAATACATGCAGGGGTGGGTTCTAACTTACCTCACCGCCAGTTCACTTCCTCCCGTGCCATGTGGCTGCGTGCGCATTGCGTGCTTCGTGGCCATGCTGCATGGCCGCGCATGCGCAGTGCCGAAAACTCGGCTTTTGCGCATGCACAGAAGCAAAACAAGCAAAAAATAGCAAAAAAAAAAGCCAAAAACAAGATGGCGGTGCATGCGCAGTGCCAAAAACTCGGCTTCTGCACATGCGCAGAAGCAAAAACAAAAAAATAATAATTCCCCCCAAAAAAACAATTCCAAAAAAAAAAGATGGCGGCATCCACAGACCTGCACCGACAGAACCTGTTCCATGATGTCACCACCGGTTTACTACCGGTTCTATAGAACGGGTGCGAACCGGGAGGAACCCACCTCTGAATACATGTACCTAATATGCAAGTAGCCCGAGTTCGAATCCCAGAAAGGGTATGGCTAGCTGACGAGAGCTAAATAGCTTGAAATAGATCTATACTAGTCTCCCTTTATTTCTTTGTCAGTAAAATATAAATTCAACATCAAAACTCAATAATTATTTTATCTGGCTTGTAAAGAAGGCTCCATTTACACACACACACACACACACACACACACACACACACACACACACACTCCTTCCCTCTTCCTTTGCAGAGAGAATTAACACACCTTGTGCCTTTTACAGAACACAAGGATGAAATGCAAACAGCTCAGCAATCACACCATCTTGCCACACTTTAAACCAGCTCTCACAATTTGCCTGGCTTCCAAACATCAGGACTTTCTTCCCTCATGTCCCCCTCCAAAGACCTTCTGAAGTTAGTTTATGAATTCCCCATTTATTCTCAATGTCCTTGTAATTGACATATATCCATATTAATGGCAGATGAGGGGGACTGTGTTTCGACATTATCTTTGGTCTGGAGAAAGTTTGATGAGGATAAATAAAAAATAACAGCACCGTTTCACGGCACAGAAGAGAAAACAACCCCCTTCCATATTTTCCTAACTAATTGGCTAAGTAATACTTTCTGGGATTTGACTGCAACCCTTAAAGGAGAAAATAATAATAACAACTGGAAGTTTTCCAGCAGTTCAGAATTTCGGCTGCCCCATGCTGGGAGTTTTGTGGTGAATCACAGCTGTGCTGTTGTTTCCAAACTTCCAGGTGTCGACATATTGAAACTGTGGATTTTTGGCAGCTAATCAAATGGGATGGGAGCTGGTCGGGCACAAATCAACAACAAAATCATATCCTGTTTTAAATTTTATATATATATATAGCATAGCCTAAAAGATAAATGACTGAGGGCATTAAATATAAATGTGATTTTCAAATGCACGGTGTATTAAGCTTTTCAGATTTGATTAATTTGATTAAGCAGATTTGGTGAGTATGAATTTGTAGCTAGTACAGAATACAGAAGAACGGAGTTGGAAGGGACCTTGGAGGTCTTCTAGTCTAACCCCTGTAAGCAGGAGATGCTACCGTATATCATTCCGGACAAATGGTTCTAACAGGCAGCTGATCCATGGTGATCATCTCTTCTAATGGTGGATTTATGGTATGGCTAATCCCTGCTGGGAATTATGGGAACATTTTGCTGCAGGTTGCCCTCAGGTTTGGCTAAATTCCAGAGGATGTTAGGATTTATGTGAAATATGAATAGAGCAAATGGTTTTATGGGAGATTAGATTAAAAATAAATTAGGCAGAATAATTTAGCATCAAGGCAGGACTGGTAACAACATTGCCTTTTCGAAATCACAACCATTCATTGCTTGCTTTATAAATGTCCTGCCGGCCAACAATGTAATCAGCCTGTCAATTCAGTTTTGGTTTGGAAATTAACTTTTCTCCTTGCTAACTGAGAAAGGTTTAAATGAGTTACTGGTCAAATCCCATCATTTGTTACAACGGTTGTCAGTAATCTACCAGGCCTGAGATCAAATAGAAGCAAAGAGCCAATTAACAACAGAGTATTTAATCTCCTGGTTTTTATATCCTAATGACAACAAGGAAGGGAATAAACATTGCTTAGGTGGGCTCCCAGGAATTCATCCTTGATTGCTACGGCAATAAAAGAAATGAGTTGTTTGTTACCTTGGATCAAGGAGAAGCAGGAGTTTGTAGAAAGTTTATAAGTCAAAATGGAATTAAGAAGAAACTTCTTCAAAGTGAGGACAATTAATCAGTGGAACAGAAGTTGCCATCAGAAGTTGTGGGCGCTTCATCACTGGAGGTTTCTAAGAAGAGACTGGATAACCACTTGTCTGAAATGGTATAGGGCCGTGATGGCGAACCTATGGCACACGTGCCACAGGTGGCACGCAGAACCCTCTCTGCAGGCACGCGAGCCGTCACCCCAGCTCAGCTCCACCGCGCATGCGTGCGTGCGTGCCTCCCGCCGGCCAGCTGATTTTCGGGTCTCTGGCACGCATGCGGGGAGGCAGGGCACATGCGGGAGATGTGTGCGCATGTGCGGGCGTGAGGGGCGCAGGGGGGGGTCGCGCGCACATTGCATTATGGGTTATAAGTGCAGGGAGGCCTACTAGGCCCAAAATGGGGCACGGGGGTACGGCGTGGCCCCCTTGCGGTCCATTTTTGCTGCAGGGAGGCCTACTAGGCCCAAAGTGGGGCACGGGGGAGCGCAGGGGGGGTCATGTGCTCATGCGCGGGGAGCGCGGGGGGTCACACGCATATGCGCAGGGGGGTGGGGTGCACGGGGGGGTTTGCACACGCATTGCATTATGGGTGTGGGCGCACACGCGCTTTTAGCGTGCAACAACCAAAAGGTTAGCCATCACTGGTATAGGGTCTCCTGCAGGGGTGAAATGTGAAATTTTTCCCTACCGGTTCTGTGGGCGTGGCTTATTTTGTGGGTGTGGCTTGGAGGTCAGGTGGGTGTGGCTTCAGGTGGGCGTGGCCATGTGGTCATATGACTAGGTGGGCGTGGCCATGTGGTCATATGACTGGGTGGGTGCGGCCAATTTAGCAGTCCATTTTGCCAGGGAGCAGGGGGTTGGACTAGATGACCTCTGAGGTCCCTTCTAGCCTTTGCTGTGCTGTTTCTAAGTATCCTCTGAAGCTGTGTCTAGTGCCAGCCAGGTTTGTGGTCCTCCCTCCCTCCCCCCCTCCCCCCCTCCTTTCTTTTTTTTTTTTTTTTGTCTTTCTTACCGATTGTGACACCCGGGGTGGTGTTTTGTGATGCTGCTATTATATTGGAGTGATGATGCCATGTTGCCATACAGTGTGGAGGAAATGCTTGTTTGGTGCGAGATGCAGAGTTTTTAAAGCACTTTAAATGTGGTAACCTTTATTTGGAAGCTTAGGTTTTAGTTCTCTTATTTCTTATCCAAAATCCCATGGCTGAATTTCTGCAGTTTGCTACTGAATCTCCGCCTTGGATTCTCAGAGGCATTCAGGATCACGTGAAGCATAAGAGTGGCTCACTTCTTCCCTGTGGGATGAAACTAAAATAAATGAACTAACCCTAAACTTTTCTAAACCATCTGGAAAATTTGGTCCGATGAAACAATAGGGGGTTTGGTTAATGCCTTGTGTGTGTGGGGGGGGAACCCCCTCTGTTTAGGCTAGTCGAATATCCGAGCGGGCCATGCTTTTCAAAATGATGATGATGAACTGGGAATTAAATGAAGCTTAGCCTGTGCTACACTTGCTTCTTTTCATGACATATTGAAGCAATCACTTACTTTATTGTTTCATAAGATCAAAATATGTGAATCTGGCCATATCGTGCCAGATGAAAGTGAGTCCTGATTTTTTCCTTCTAACACCTCTCTCTTTCTTTCTCTTTTTTTCTCTCTTCTCTTGGTCCTCCCTCCCTCCCCCACTCTCTCTTTCTTTCTTTCAGGGGAACCGGCAGGGAAAATAGGCTTTAAAAAGTTTTTTTAAAAAACCAGGAAGTGATGATGTCGGGGCAGGTGGGTGGAGCTTCACGCTGCCATCCCGGTTCTCCGAACCAGCTGCTGCAATCGTTACCTACTCGCCCGAACTGGGCCGAACCGGGAGGATTTCACCCCTGGTCTCCTGCTTCAGCAGGGGGTTGGACTAGAAGACCTCCAAGGTATTGATTGTATTGATTATAGATTCCGTTTACCTGGAAGGAAGTCTTCACTGGGCCTTTCTGCTAAGCAAACTTGTCTATGGTAGATTGTGTATGGAGATTCTCAGTCATCCAGGTCATAGTTGTCCCAAAGGTGCTTTTTCAAGAGGCAACTGGAATCTTGTACAAGATTCAGCAGTCCATCTGCATTTAAAAGACACGCTTTTGAAGACAGCAAAGTCCACATTTTGGACAGAGAGGACCACTGGTTTGAAAGAGGGGTCAAAGAGGCCATCTAGGTCAAAATTGAACAGCCCTCTCTCAACAGAGGGGGAGGAAGATGACAGCATCTATCTCCAGTCTACAACCCAGTTCTTCCAACAGTTCCAAGAAGGCTCCACACCCATTTGCACTACTCGGGTGACCCTGAGGACACAGATAAATCTCCAGGTGGCCTCACTGACTCTCTAAAAGGATGCAAATGACCAGCTGTCTACAAGGAGTATAAATCCTTCCATTCCCCACCATCCTATCAGAGCTAAAGAAGCTTCTTGGATGAGAAGTGAAACGTCTTCAAAGAAAAAACCAGAGAGTCCAGTTGCCTCTTGAAAAAAAAGCACCTTTGGGACCGTTGTCTACGGTTGCTGTTTTAGAAACAGAATGGCAGAGACTGGATTTTCTAAATCTCCGCTAGATAGTGTTCCAGTTGCACTGATCTTGGGGTGAAGATCTGCTCAAACAGGAAGGAAGACGTCAAGACTAGAAAGAAAAAGGTCCCTCACCCGATTCATTAATAATGATCAGAATCAAAGCAGCGAAGCGCCAGAGGTTATCCATCAGCTCCAATAAGAGTGCTGTCATGCATTCTGTCTATGACACTGGTGCACCAGTCCAGCCATTTGATGTATATTTTACAGTGTTGGCACCTATATATTTTATCTTCCCATGACTCTGAGCTGATGTTCCAAAAAGTGAGTTGTTTTGCTGAAGAGAAAAAATGCCAAGAAAATGAAGAGAATGAAATACCAATTGTTGTTTTGTTTCATCACAACTAAGACCATTGCTTTTTTTACTTATGCAGGTTCAGGATTTGTGTTATGAAAACATGAAGTTGTGGATGTTCCAACACTGGGAGGTTTTCAAGAAGAGATTGGGCAGCCATTTATCTGAAATGGTATAGGGTTTCCTGCTTGAGCAGGGGGTTGGACTATAAGCAATAAGCACTTAGACTTATATACCGCTTCACAGTGCTTTACAGCCCTCTCTAAGCGGTTTACAGAGTCAGCATATTGCTTCCAAATAATCTGGACCCTCATTTTACCGACTTTGGAAGGATGGAAGGCTGAGTCAAGAGAATCGAACTGCTGGCAGTGGGCAGAGTCAGGCTGTGATGCTGCACTTTAACCACAGGATGGATGGATGGATGGATGGATGGATGGATGGATGGATGGATGGGCAATAGCACGTAGACTTATATACTGCTTCACAGTGCTTTACAGCCCTCTCTCTTAGCAGTTTACAGAGTCAGCGTATTACCCCCAACAATCTGGGTCCTCATTTTACCCACCTCGGAAGGATGGAAGACTGAGTCAACCTTGAGCTGGTGAGATTTGAACTGCCAAATTGCAGGCAGCTTGCAGTCAGCAGAAGTAGCCTGCAGTACTGCACTCTAACCATTGTGCCACCATGCCACCACGGCTCATAGAAGACCTCCAAGGTCCTTTCCAACTCTGTTATTCTGTTAAAATATTTAACCACTATACGTTTCTTTGTCTGGTGATTGCTTTTCTTTTGGAAATCTAAGTTCTCGTGATTCTCTCTTCTGGTCTGGCCCAAGAGGTTCTCTTGCCTGAAATGAAATACAAGATGGTATTCATGTAGTCAGTGGGGATTCTATACTGCATGGTCAGACTTCAACTGGAATATTATGTCCAATTTTGGTTGCCCTGATGCAACAAGGATATTGAAGAACTGGAAAGAAGACCAATGATGGTGAGAAGCTTGGAAGATAAATTGCATGGAGAATAGTGAAAAGAGCAGGGCATATTTAGCCTAAAGAAGAGAAGTTCAAGGGGACATAATAGCAGTCTTCTAATACTTGAAGAGCTCTCATGGAGAAGAAGTCTGCATTTATTCTTTGTGGTGGATAAAGTTGACAAGAATTAATAGTGGAAGCTTTTGAGGTCAAAACTCAAAGAGGAATTTCCTGCCTGGGAGGGTTATTCAATGGAATAACTGACCTCCTGGAGTTATAGGCGCTCCATAGCTGGAAGTTTTCAAAAATAGGCTCGACAACCATTTGACTAAGATGGTATATGGTCTCCTCCTTGAGCAGGGGGTTGGACTAGAAGACCTCTGGGATCCCTTCCAGCCTTATAATTCTATGTTCAATGTTATTAAGCATTGGAACTGCCTGCCTTGTGGGGTTGTGGGTGTCCATCTTCAAACAAAAGTTAGACAAACATTTCCTGAGGATTCCTGCTGGTCAGAGAATTCCTGTCCTGGTTAAATTGTTCTAGAAGACTTCCCTGGTTCCTCCCAATCCTATGATTCTATGATTCTATGTGATTCTATCATGAGCAGCTTTCTGCTACTAAAAGCATAAAGTGTGTGGGGGGAGAAAATTAAGTAAGGTGCACAAAATGATTGCAATCTGATCTTTAAAAGCCCTTAACCAATCCACAACTGAGTGACCGCAATTCATTAAAACCTAATTACTAAAAAAAAAAAATCAATAGGGCAATTTAACCCCGGTGAATATTTATCATAACATGTCACACATTTGTGTTTTTCAAAAGGAGGGGTGAAACAAAGGGTTCAAGATTTGAACATCACTCTTCTAAGGATTTCAGCCCCAAGGCAACTCACTGTGGCAATTAACAAGGGCAATTCGCTCTTAATGACCCCAAAGGGATACGACAAGGAACAAATTCACTATTGACACAATTCCTGACCAATAGTATAAATAGTTGTTTGTTGGTTGCACATATAACTTGTCATAGAGGGTCTTGCTGTACAACATCATAAAGATGTTCAAAATGCAGAATTTAAGGCTGAGTGGACACCTTTTTTGTGGGTCAAGCTATACCTTCGTTTTAATTTTCACAATCTTTGGTAGACAAGGGATTTCGAGGACTGCACAACACAGCCATTTATGTGCTAACGTAACAGAGAGGGAAGACAAAGGACGACAATGATGAGTTTGGGAAGGTTAAGCTGCAGAATAGATAGCAATAGCAATAGCACTTAGACTTATATATCGCTTTACAGTGCTTTACAGCCCTCTCTAAGCGGTTCATAGAGTCAGCATATTGCCCCCAACAATCTGGATCCTCATTTTACCCACCTCGGAAGGATGGAAGGCTGAGTCAAACTTGAGCCGGTGAGATTTGAACCGCCGAACTGCAGCTAGCAGTCAGCTGAAGTAGCCTGCAGTACTGCACTCTAACCACTGCGCCACCTTGGCTCTTCATGCTTTAGGAGCGACATGAGCACTGTTTGGAGCTTAAGAAAGTGTGGACAACCTGCCTCAGAATATCAGAAGGCCAAATTCTGGTCAGTTGCAAAAGCTCTGGTCAGTTGCAAAATTGGGACTTGATTCTCAGCCTAATCTTAATGTAAGGAGATACAGACAGGTGGACTTCATCTCTGAAGAACGTAAAAGGTTTTCAAAACTATGCAGACCAATCTTTCCCATGTTGTACAGGTGCACAGAATATTTGTCACTATTAGGGTCCAACTCTCAGTTAGTTCAGTTCCAACCTTAGAAGAGCCCATTCCACGTTTTCCAGAAGTCATCTAAACTTCCAAACGGACGTGTGCATTTTAAGTTTTTCAAAATGAAGTGATCAACCATATTTTGTGTCACATGCTTGAATTACTGAGACTACAAGCCCCAAAACTTATTTCCTTGTTGGTCGTGCTGAATGGGAATAGTGGGTGTTTTAGTCAAAACATATCTAGAAGATGCTAAGTTGGGAAAGATTTTTCTGAAGAAGAGGAGGAGGAGGAGGAGGAGGAGGAGGAGGAGGAGGAGGAGGAGGAGGAAGAGGAAGAGGAAGAAGAAGAAGAAGAAGAAGAAGAAGAAGAAGAAGAAGAAGAAGAAGAAGAAGAAGAAGAAGAAGAAGAAGAAGAAGAAGAAGAAAAGTTGATCCTCTTTGTAACAGTCCCTATAGGATGCAATAACACAAAGGCATTTCTTCTACCACACAAATTATTTTTCTATCAAGCCTGCTAGCCCTTTTGTTAGGTTGTGTTTGCATCCAGTTCTCTGGGATTCTTCCACAAGGCTTCTAAAGCTTAATTTAGAGCGGGCTGAGCTATATTTTCCCTTCTATGGCTAGGTCTCTAATCAACAGACCTGACTCAGCCTATGAAATATCAAATGTCCGTACGGACATCAGCTGGCTCACCGGTGCTTCTCATAGGCAGATTTTTTTATATCCCCTAATCAATCAAGATAATTTCAATTAAGCTTAATTGTTCTGTGGGGGTTCTTAGCTGAAGTCAACAGAGCAGGTAAGCCACCCAGAAGCTCAGTGGCTTAATCAGCTCTTTAATAGTATCTCTTGAGCTTTCTGGAAAATGTAGTCTCTATTGACTTTCCGCCCCTGCTCCAAGGAGGGAGAACAGAATATCCATTGTTGGTTTTTCCCCCTTTTTTAATTACCCAGTTTGCATTATAAACTAGGCTGCTGCACAAGATTCTTCTTCATTGTTTGGTGGATATAAAAATGGGATCCAGAATCAAACTGTCCCTTCCATTTGAGCCTGAATGAGCCTGAATGCATAATTCACCTTTCCTGAAAGAACAGGCAATGTTGTTGGTTGAGGCTGACCCAACGTTCTCTAATTTCTCTCTAATTACAGTCACTAAATGAACTGTTGTAAGTCGAAGACTCTCTGTAATTGCCTTCCAAAGAAAACCATAAAAACGGTGTGAATTTTAACATAAGTATCGTGTCAGACCTGCCTCAGTCTGATCCCTTAGGAAAGAAAGACCCTCGACTGCATTTGGGTGAAGTGATAGGTTCTTTTACTAAAAGACGCTGGCTGCAATAAAGTCAGGCTAGAACTGAGATTCCCACGGAAGCATTACAAACCTTTCCCCTCATCCCAGCCCACCCCACCCATGACCAGTCTGTTGTTCAGCCAATGTAGAACCACCTAGATGTTTTGAGAATGCTGAGATGTTTGGGGTACGTTACATTCCATTCTCAGGGTATACGGCCTTGAAGACTGGCACAAACTGGTTCCATGCTGGCAGGGGTGAAATGTTCCCGGTTCAGGCATGCCTGCTGGTTATCGGAGAGCCAGTAGCGACGGCAGTGCTAGGCTTCACCCACCCGCCCGCCCGGACGCCGCCATTTGGGTTCTTTTACCCTCTGCAAATGCGCAGAACGCTTTGCGCATGCGCAGAGGGTAAAAGAACCCAAATGGCGGCATCCGGGCGGGTGTGCGAAGCCTAGCGCTGCCATCGCTACTGGCTCTCCGACGACCGGCAGGCACGCCCGAACCGGGAGCCTTTCACCCCTGCATGCTGGTCTTCCTATGCTGTCATTTCCCCCCTCCCTATTTCCCACCATATCCACATGCAGGTTATTGCCCATTTGTTCTCCCCCCCTCCCCCCTGGTCCTTTAATGGCAGGATGCCGACAAGCCGAAGATGGCAGACCTGACATATCGTTTGCTTTGCATGAAATCAGACAAAGCCATGCTGTCCGTTAGAAAGTACCATTGGTATAAAAGCATCATAACAAACTTCTAACGAGGAATAACAAGGATCTCTGCGTTGCCAAGGAGTTGTTGTAAGGTATGGAAATCTCCCTGCACTGATTGCAATTAGAAGACACACATTCTAGATTAATAGTAACTAACCGATGCATTGAAAAGGAAGTTACAAGGGCAGAGACAACAAAAACGCTATTAGCAAAGCACTGTATGGGTTTTGTTGGCATATCCCAGAAGGTCAGGGTTTTCAGTAATTCTGGTTGAATAGATGAACCAGTTTTCTAGCCACACGTTGACAGAATATCCATTGTTGGTTTTCTTTTTGCTTTTTTAATTACCCAGATTGCATTATAAACTAGGCTGCTGCACAAGATTCTTCTTCATTGTTTGGTGGATATAAAAATGGGATCCAGAATCAAACTGTCCCTTCCATTTGAGCCTGAATGAGCCTGAATGCATAATTCACCTTTCCTGAAAGAAGAGGCAACGTTGTTGGTTGAGGCTGACCCAACGTTCTCTAATTTCTCTCTAATTGCGGTCACTAAATGAACTGTTGTAAGTCGAGGACTCTCTGTAATTGCCTTCCAAAGAAAACCTTCCAAAGAAATCACACGCTGACGTCAGCTATGGAAATGTATCACTACACTATTATCTTTTCTGGGCTGTGTTCATCCAAATCCCCAATTACTCAGAGATATTATTTCAAGAAAACTCTTGGCTTAAGGTATGCTGAAGTATCATTTTTTAAAAAAATATTATTTTTGCTCTTTCTTTTTCTTCCTAGAAATCAAAATTAGAAAGAATGTTAGCCTGGGAGGATTGATAAGACTTGAGAGAAAGCTTGATGGGGTATCAATTCTTGGTCTGTTCTCTTCTTACTGGGTTGAAGAAATAGTCTTGAAAACAAGAATCCTCTCTAAGGTTTTAGGACGCATGAATTGGACATGTATCCTTGAAGATATAGTCTTGCCTTAATTCAGTATTTCTCAACCTTAGCATGTCTAAGATGGGTGAACTTCAACTCCTAGAATTCTCCAGCAAACATGGCTGAACTCTGGAAGTTGAAGTTCATACATCTCAAACCTTACAAGGTTGAGAAACTGCCTTAATTCCTATACAGGTAGTCCTTAATTTACAACAGTTTATTTAGTGACCATTTGAAGTTACAACAGCACTGAAACAAGTGACTTATGATCAGTTTTCACACTTACGGCCATTGCAGCATCCCCATGGTCATGTGATCAAAATTCAGATGCTTAGCAACTGAATCCTACTTATGACGGTTGCAATGCCCCGGGGTCATGTGATCCCCTTTTGCAACCTTCTGACAAGCTGAGTCAATGGGGAAGCCAGATTCACTTAACAACCGCATTGCTAACTTAACAACCGCAGTGATTCCCTTAACAACTGTGGCAAGAAAGGTCGTAAAATGGGGCAAAACTCACTCAACAACGGTCTCACTTAGCAACTGAAATTTTGGACTCAATTGTGGTTGTAAGTACATTTCAACTTCAGAAGACATTGCTAGAAATGAGAATATTTATCTCATTCTGTTCTTTTATTGTTCTATTCAGTTGCTTCTGCCCAATGTTCCATTTTCTGGTTTCTAGCTGAATAGCGTAATTTCTGAAATTACTCCCGATATGAAATATGCCCCATCTTTAAACGTTTTCTCCTATTCATTTCCATTCCGTCCTCAATGTTATATTTGCACAGCGATCAAAGATGCTTTTTAGGATTGAACAGATTGCTTTTGTGCATTGGATCACTGATGTGCCATGTGAACGGAATGTGTTACTCAGGGGTGGGTTCCAACTTACCTTGCTGCAGGTTCGCTCCCTCCCACACCGCATGGGCGCACCTCGTGGGCGTATGCGTGCTTTGCGCAGTAACAAAAAATCCAGGAAAAAAAGCTGAAAAAAAGATGGCGACCGCATGCACAGTGCCGGAAGTTGGCTTCTGCGCATGCTCAGAAGGAAAAAATAAATAAATAAAAATTCAAAAAAAAAAATCAAAAAAAAAATTCAAAAAAAAATTCAAAAAAAAAGATGGGAGCCCCCCCCGACCGATCCGGTTCGGTGACATCATCGTGACATCACCAGTGGGCCGCTACCGGTTTGGGAGAACCGGTCCGAACCAGGAGGAACCCACCCCTGGTGTTACTCCTTTATAGATAATTACTTTATAGTTACTCCTCTGTCTCTTTCTCAGCAGTATTTTAATGCCAGGGACCCAAATGCAGATCAATAAAACAGTGCGGGAAAATATCATGATAAATTGCTTCTTTTGCCATAGTTTATCAATATGTTGCACATATCAATATTATGTGCAGTAAGGGAGAACACACTATGAATGATCTAGCAAAGCTTTCTCTTAACCTACAGCTGTAGAGTTCTTCGTCTATTAACGCAGGACTAATAATGACCTTGACTGAGATTAATATTGTTATGAAATTTGCATGCATAAACAAGTATAACACCAAGGAATTTATTGTCCACATTGTGATTATTAATCACATTTATGCTCTGCCCATCCTCCAAGGGACTCAGGGCTGGCTGGAAAATAATAATTGTTCCAAGGCCATCCAATAATATTCCTGGTTGAACAGGAAAAAAGCAAAAATGTTTTGTGACATCTTAAATGTTACCCACTTTATTATTGCACAAGCTTTGGTGGAGAGTGAAAATGCAGCCATCAAATTGATCAGTCCTTAAGATGCCATGAAGTTTATAACGTGAGAGGGATCTTGGGAGTCCTAGTGGACAATCATTTAAATATGAGCTAACAGTGTGCAGTGGTGGCCAAAAAAGCCAATGCAATCCTAGGCTGCATTAACAGAGGGATAGAATCAAGATCACGTGAAGTTCTAGTACCGCTTTATAATGCCTTAGGAAGACCACACTTGAAATATTGCATCCAGTTCTGGTCACCGTGATATAAAAAAAGATGTTGAGATTTTGTAAAGAGTGCAGAGAAGAGCCACAAGAATGATCAGAGGGCTGGAGGCTAAAACTTACAAAGAATGGTTATAGGAATTGGGTATGTCTAGTCTAATGAAAAGGACTAGGGGAGACATGATAGCAGTGTTCCAATATCCGAGGGACTCCTACAAAGATGAGGTATTTTCCAAAGCACTAAAAGGCAAGGGGGAAAAAAAACAATGGATGGAAACTAACTAAGGTGAGAAGCAACCTAGAACTAAAGAGAAATTTCCTGATAGTAAAAATAATTAATCAGTGGAACAACTTGCCTTCAGAAGATGTGGGTGCTCCATCATTGAAGGCTTTCTAAGAGAGACTGGATAACCATTTGTCTGAAATGGAATAGGGTCTCCTGCTCGAGCAGGGAGTTGGACTAGAAGACCTCCATGGTCCCTTCCAACTCTATTATGTTATGTTCTATTTTTTTCCCCTGCAAATAGCACTAGCACTTAGACTTATATACCGCTTCACAGTGCTTTACAGCCCTCTCTAAGAGGTTTACAGAGTCAGCCTATTGCCCCCAACAATTTGGGTCCTCATTTTACCGACCTTGGATGGATGGAAGGTTGAGTCAACCTTGAGCCAGTCAGGATCAAACTCCCGGAGTGAGCAGTGAGTTACCTGCTATATTGCATCTAACCACTGTGTCACCACGGCTCTTATGCCTAACATCACTTCTGTACTTCTTGATAACTTGCCTTCTGAGGATGTGGATGCTCCATCGCTGGAGGCTTTCAAAGAGAGACTGGATAACCATTTGTCTGAAATGGTATATGGTCTCCTGCTCGAGCAGGGGTTTGGACTAGAAGACCTCCATGGTCCCTTTCAACTCTATGATGTTATGTTCTATGTTCCTTTCTCTTTCCTGCAAACGCCTAACGTCCCTTCCGTTCTTTTTGAGCATATTGCACCAAGACAAATTCCTTGTGTGTCCAATCACACTTGGCCAATAAAAAATTCTATTCTATTCTATTCTATTCTATTCTATTCTATTCTATTCTATTCAAAGGTTGATCAGCCCCAGTAACATAGATATCAATAGCCCTCTATACACACATAGACACACGCCACAAGGTTTAAAGAGTTAAGTGAGAAATGTAGCCATGATGGATGATTATAATAGTGTCAATGTAATGGGTTTCCTATTTAAATTTTGTGAGGATATAATCAACCGGGTACAGCTGTTCAGGATGCACCATAAACAATGTTGAAAAACATGGACAACTTCTACACTTGTCTGCTACAAATTAAGCTCACTTAGAGGTGCTCCTAATGGACCAGGCAACAATCATTAGCAGCATAAATTCTAACTGCCTGTTTCTGGCAAATTTCCTTTTTTGGGGGGGGGAGGGAGGGGAGGGAAGATAGTAGATGAACGCCCGTCCTTAGTGAAACAGACTACTAATATCCTTAATTGGCTTAACAATAATACCACAGCAATTGTACATTATAAACCCCACGCTGGATAATGTTCGTCACTTACGGCTTTTTAGGTGATTACTAGATCTTACCTTCAAAAAAGTATAATTTTTACTATCCAGATATTTGTGCGGTGATGTTGCACAGCTCTGGGTTAGTCTGTGTGCTTGTCCAAATCCAGGGAAAATACAACACAAGATACAGGTAGTCCTTGACTTATGACCCCAATTGAGCCCATCCTTTCTGTCGCTGAATGAGATAGTTGTTAAGTGAATTTCGGCCCTATTTTATGACCTTTCTTGCCACGGTTGTTAAGTGCATCGCTGCAGTTGTTAAGTTAGTAACACGGTTGTTAAGTGGATCTGGCTTCCCCGTTGCCTTTGCTTGTTAGAAGGTCGTAAAAGGGGATCACGTGACCCCAGGACACTGCAACCGTCATAAGTACATGCCAGTTGCTAAGCATTCAAATTTTGATCTTGTGACTCTGGGGTTGCTGCAACACTTATAAGTGTGAAAATGCTCATAAGCATCTCTAAATGAACTGTTGTAAGTCCAGGACTACCTGGACTTAATTTCAAAAAATACAGGGCATTCCCACAGCATGCTGGACCCATTCAGTGATCAATATATTATTGGGATTGGGTGCAGTAAAGCAATTCAGCTTCTTGGGGGAATTAAGAAAAAACGTTTTGAAGAACAAAAGGCTGCCTTAAGCCCCAACCTCCCCTTAGAAAATATCAGAATTGTGCTGCTGAAATCCAGCCACTTGTGTTGTGGCCTGTCGGCTGCCGGTCCCTCCAGCAATAGCAATAGCACTTATATACCGCTTCATAGTGCTTTACAGCCCTCTCTAAGCGGTTTACAGAGTCAGCATATTGCCCCCAACAATCTGGGTCCTCATTTTTACCAACCTCGGAAGGATGGAAGGCTGAGTCAACCTTGAGCCTGGTGAGATTCGATCTGCCAAACTGCTGGCAGCTGGTGATCAGCAGAAGTAGCCTGCAGTACTGTACTCTAACCATTGCGCCACTACAGCTCATCAGCAGCCGAATCAGATGAGGAGGTGGCTTGGGAGTCAGGGCCAGCATCAAGGCAACCTGAGATCTCTGAGGGGGAAGGGGGAATGGAGCTGGCAGAGAGAGAGAGAGAGAGGCAGAGCCTGGGCTGTCAAATGGAGAGTCAACAGCCCCCAGGTCTGGAGGTGGCTGATGAGGAAACGGAGGAACAGATGGGTCCAGTGCCTGATGAGCGGATGCACAGAAGGCAGAGAAGAGGAGAGCAGTGGAAATCTATGGGCCGATCCTTGGGACAGAAGAGCCACCACTGCTAGCGAAGCCCCACCCTAGCTCTGGGGATAAAAGGCAGGGGGTGGAGATGAATAGATGTTGGAGACAACTATTCATCTCCCTGCTGGACAGACTTGTTAGCCTGCTGTGAGAGAGAAACTTTTTGCCGGGGCTGCCGGCGCTCCTAATAAAGGAACCTTTGAGTTAACTTTAGAGGGTTTGTCCTGTTTGGGGAGCTGGGTCAGAACACTTTGCTGCTAAATACCAATTTATCTAGAACTGCCTCTCAACACCTCAAATTGGAGGAATCAACATAAGACTCCATAACTGTATTTATGGTTCACTGGCTCAAAATCCTAGTTGGTTTACCAATATTACAAATACATAAACAAAATCATAAACCACAATACGTGGTGCCTACATTCACACAAAACACTAAGCTGAAACCAACCCACCAACCGCATTTCGGCTTATTGCGACGTCCTTATTTTACACAGCATACTGCGACATAGTGTGCATTGTTTGATTTGGGAGTAATGGTTGAGATGTGTAAATTAGCATCTTCTGCAAACATTACCTGCAGCTCGTTTCATGACTGTTTTTCGTGCTACGTTCCCAGAGCGGGTAAATTTCTTTCAAGATGAAATCTTATTTTATTATATAAAAGTGTGTACACTAATATTCCCTTTTTCTCTTATTTCTATCCCTTATTCTAACTTTTAATCATGTCATCCGTTGTTAAAAAAAAAAAAAGCAATAATAAGAGAAAACATGGAATAATTGAATGATGACAGATTGTAACTTTATATACGTATGTATTACTATTAGAAATATATAAGTTGGTTGAAAGTAATAACTATTACTAATGCTATTAGTTTTATTTGTATTAGAATGTATAACACCCAGGTGCCACCCTGTTCACGCATTGATGTGCTTGTAAAAAAAATAATAATAAAAAACTTTTTTGAAAAAAAAGATGAAATCTTGAAACTGTACCTGTTTGCTCAGAAAGGATCACAGCAGGCAGTCTCTCCCGGCTTTGTTGATGGTCCAAAAGAGGAATAATAGCAAAAAGTTTTTAACTTTTTAATGCTCTCCGAGGTTTCCCTGAAGCTGCTCTTTCTTATCCAGCTTCCGAATAAAGAAACAGTAGACAATGCTCTACAGGGAAACTTTCACAGGGAAGTAGTGGATGAAAGACTGCGTTCGGTGTTCAGATCGTGTTCCTTTTTTTTTTTTGAAATATCAAAAACGGTTCAAATCAATGGCAGGAATGCCATCTCACGACTCAGATTTACACAATAGCTCTGGCATTTCAATCGTGGAATACCAATAATCCTCAATTTAGATCCAGAACTGAGCCCGAAATGTATGTTGTTAAGTGAGACAGGTGTTAAGTCAATTTTGCTCCAATTTACAACCATTCTTGCTACAGTTGTTCACTGCAGTTGTTAAGTTAGTGACACGGTTGTTAAGTGAATCTGGCTTCCTCATTGACTTTGCTCATCAGGAGGTCACATAACGGGATCACATGACTCCCGTGACACGGCAACCATCATAAATATGAGTCAGTTGCCAAGCATCTGAATTTTGATCACATGACCATGGGGATGCTGCAATGGTCGTAAGTGTGAAAAATCGCCCTAAGTGCCTTTTTTCAGTGCTGTTGTAACTTCGAACGGTCACTAAACAAACAGTCGTAAGTTGAGGACTACCTGTACAGACAATAGTCTAAGACAAAAATGCAAAGCATGGATGAGTGATTTGAAGGATCTGTATATGCAGAACGGATGTGTCTGCTGCCATAAGTTAGCTGGGAATTATGGGAGTTGATGTCCAACGTGTTTAGGGGATTTTGCACAGGGAAAGGTTTCTTAAAAAGCAACCATTGGATTATATCAGTCAGGAATTCTCCGGAGGAGTGATAATGGCTAAACTACCCAAAAAACCAACACAGTTCAAGAATGCATTAAGAGAGAGACAGAATCAAGATCACAGGAAGTGTTAATACCATTTTATAATGCTATGGTGAGACCACACTTGGAATATTGCATCTAGTTTTGGCTGCCATGATATAAAAAAGACGTTGAGACTCTAGAAAGAGTGCAGAGAAGAGCAACAAAGATGATTAGGAGGCTAAAACATATGATGAACGATTGCAGAAATTAGATATGTCTAGTTTAATGAAAAGAAGTACTAGGGGTGACATGATAGAAACGTTCCAATACTTGAGGAGCTGCCACAAAGAAGAAGGGGTGAACCTATTTTCCAAAGCACCAGAAGGCAGGACAAGAAGCAATGGATGGAAACTAATCAAGGAGAGAAGCAATCTAGAACTAAGGAGAAATTTCCTGGCAGTGAGAACAATTAATCAGTGGAAAAGCTTGCCTCCAGAAGTTGTGGGTGCTCCAACACTGGAGCTTTTTAAGAAGAGATTAGACAATCATTTGTCTGAAATGGTATAGGGTCTCCTGCTTGAGCGGGGAGGTTGGACTAGAAAACCTCCAAGGTACCTTCCAACTCTGTTATTCTGTTAAGTTTGTAATGCAGATATCTAAGGAGGACATGAGAAAATCCAAACCGAGATCCAAACCATAATTACATGTTTTGTGAGACATATTTTGGAAAAAAAATTCATTGGAATTTTTTCCCCCTCCCTGGGTGTTACTAACAATACACCCAATCGTTTAACGCAAGAGACATTTTCCTTTTATGTTCTGCAGATGGCTATTAGGGCTTCTACATCTGTTCATGTATCTCGAGTAAATAAAACAAGAACATTTGTCTTACCTTGCAAGTTTTTTAGTGTCTTTCTGACTTATTCGTGTGGTTTGTGGTCTAGGTTAACTCTTTCCCAGACACAGTTTGAGAGTAAGTACAGGTTCTTGACTTACAAACACCACTGAGCTCAACATTTCTGTTCCTAAGTGTAGCATTTGTTTAGAATAGAATAGAATAGAATAGAATAGAATAGAATAGAATAGAATAGAATAGAATAGAATAGAATAGAATAGAATAGAATAGAATAGAATAGAATAGAATAGAATAGAATAGAATAGAATAGAATAGAATAGAATAGAATTCTTTATTGGCCAAGTGTGATTGGACACACAAGGAATTTGTCTTGGTACATATGCTCTCAGTGTACATAAAAGAAAAGATAAGTTCGTCAAGAATCATAAGGTACAACACTTAATGATAGTCCGGGTACAAATAAGCAATCAAATCATAGTAGGAACCAGTCAATATAAATCGTAAGGATACAAGCAACAAGTTACAGTCATACAGTCATTAGTGGGAGGAGATGGGTGATGGGAACGATGAGAAGATGAATAGTAGTGCAGACTTAGTAAATAGTTTGACAGTGTTGAGGGAATTGTTTGTTTAGCAGAGTGATGGCATTCGGGAAAAACAAAAAAATTTGTTAAGCGAGTTTTGCCACCTTTCTTGACACAGATATTAAGAGAATCACAGCAGTTGTTAAGTGAGGAACATGGTTGTTAAGCAAATCTGTTTTTCCCATTGACTTTGCTTGTCAGAAGGTCGCAAAAGGGGATCACGTGACCCCGGGACACTGCAACGTCATAAATATGAGCCAGTTGCCAAATGTCTGAATTTTGATTGGATGACCATGGGGATGCTGCAACGGTCATTAATGTGAAAAGGGTCATAAGTCATTTTTTTCAGTGCAGTTATAGCTTTTTTTTCAATTCCTTCATCACTAAATGAACTGTTATAATTCGAGGACTACTTGTAGAAAGACTATTTGGGGTAATGAATACTTGGGTGTCTTTCGATAGTAACCAAAAAAATGTGGGTATTTGATATAGTTATCAGGTGTGTGGTAGACCAGATCTTCTGGTGGCCCTTAGACCCAAATGTTAGCATCATTACAGCCATAAAAACATTCATATTCATTATTCAAGGACATTCCTACATACTATTACGTGAACCCAACCATATACGCATTGCACACGACGTGAGAGAAGATCGTGCCAGCCAACTAACAGCAATTTCTCTCTCTTTAATTAGTCTCACTCATTAGTCTATTCATGTCCATTTTCAGGCATATGAATGTGTGTGTGTGTGTGTGTGTGTGTGTGTGTGTGTGTGTGTGTGTGTGTGTTTTTAATCAACATTTACATTTCTCAGAATTTACACATCCTGATATTTTGTGGGTGGCTGAAAATGCATGCATTAATGGAAGATATATAACAGCAGAGGAGGAGGTTAAATGGGAATGGAATTTTTTTTACAGTCTGCATTACAGTCTGGTAGTTTTGTACATCAGGTTAATTAGGCACTGCGAATGCTAAACTTCTCTTTCAGGAAATTTAGCACTTTACCCTTGGATGGCCCTTAAAACTTTGATATTTTTCTAAGGAAATAAAGCAGGGAAATTGTGCTGGGAAAAAACGGCAATTAGTTCCTTTAATTTCCAACTATTGGATTTCATTGCAAGTTTATTAACTTCATCACCTCCGTTTGCTCAGTTATAATTAAGAAGGTATCTTTCTTTCCGAAAATAGATTTAATTTCAAAGGTGTGTGTGTGAGAGAGAGGGGGGGGAGGAGGAGGGAGGGAGGGAAGGGAAGGGAGGGATGGGATGGGATGGGATGGGAGGGGATGGGAGGAGGGAGGGAAGGAAGGAAGGAAGGAAGGAAG
>QLTV01002670.1:920334-932960 GCA_003457575.1 Thermophis baileyi
GCTCTTCTAAGAGAGAGAGAGAGAGAGAGCGAGAGAGAGAGTGAGTGAGAGAGAGCGAGAGAGAGAGAGAGAGAGGGGGGGGGGAGGGGAGGGGGGGAGGGAGGGGAGGGGGGGAGGGGGGGGGGGGGGGGGGGGGGGGGGAGGGGAAGGAGGAGAAGGAGAAGGAGAAGGAGAAGGAGAAGGAGAAGGAAGGAAGGAAGGAAGGAAGGAAGGAAGGAAGGAAGGAAGGAAGGAAGGAAGGAGGTCTGTTCCTGCCATTTGGGTGAAGAAAGACAGTCGGATTTAACACTGCAAATGGACATCAGTAAGACGGCTTAATTAGGTCACCAGCTATGGGGACATTTGCATTTAGAAATCCCTTCCTGAATTACTGATATTTGCTCTTTGATATTAGCATGTCCAGGGGAGGCGTGACTGACACTCAGAGATATTTATTCAGCTTAGACACGAGGATTTGCTTTATTTTATTTTATTATTTTATTTTATTTTATTATTTCCTTCCCCTTTGGAAAGGTGTGGGTTCGAAGAACCCTCCTGTTGCCATTCATTGATGACTGCTTCCGTATCACCTTTGAGACCCAAATGCACTTTCCCGGTTTCGCCTACAGGTAATCCTTGACTTACGTCCATGATTTAAGTTCATAAATGGTCAAATGCTTCACCTTGTCAAAAGGTTGAAAGGGTTCTCTATGCAAAATACCGGTAGTCTTTGACTTACGACCTCCGTTGAGTCCAAAATTTATGTTGCTAAGCGAGGCAGGTAAGTGAGTTTGGCCCCCTTTTTAAGACCTTTCTTGCCACCGTTGTTACGTGAATCAGTGCAGCTGTTCAGTTAGTAACATGGTTGTTAAGTGAATCCGGCTTCTCTGTGGCCTTTGCTTGTCAGAAGGTCATAAAAGGGGATCACATGACCCCGGGACACTGCAACCGTCATAAGTAGAAGTCAGTTGCCAAGCATCTGAATTTTGATCACATGACCATGGCATGGATGCTGCAACGGTCATAAATGTGAAAAACAGTCATAAGTCACTTTTTTTCATTGCCATTGTAACTTTGAATGGTCACTAAATGAATTGTTGTAAGTTGAGGATTACCTGTATCCATGGAGCTGGTTTGGAAGATGTTGTCCAGGATAAAAAGCAGTGGTTCTCAACCTTTCTAATGCCGCAACCCCCCCGGGACACCCCCCCTGCCCCCTCCCCGCACGGGATGAGGTGACAAAGGGGGCGTGGCACCAGGGGTGAAATGCTCCCGGTTCGGGCTTGCCTGCGGGTCGCCGAACAGCTGATAGCAATGGAAGCGGGAGAGTTCGCCCAGACACCGCCATTTGGGTTCTTTTACCCTCTGCGCATGCGCAAAGCGTTCTGCGCATGCGCAGAGGGTAAAAGAACCCAAATGGCGGCGTCCGGGCGGGTGGGTGAAGTCTCCCGCTTCTGTAGCTTCCGGCTGTCCGGCGACCTGCAGGCACGGCCGAACCGGGAGCATTTCACCCCTGCAAGTGACGGTGGCACCAAGATGGCGGGCTAATGCGCGCGGCGACCCCTGTGAAATGGTCGTTCGACTCCCAAAGGGGTCGCGACCCACAGGCTGAGAACCACTGATAAAAAGACTAACATTACTATGTTAGCAATGTTAGTCCTAGCCACAGGAAAGACTTAAAGATACTGTTTTGACCCAGCTCCCCAAACACGACAAACCCTCTGAAGTGAACTCAAAGATTCCTTTAATTAGGAGTGCCGGCAGCCCCGGCAAAAAGTTTCTCTCTCAACGCAGGCTAACAAGACCGTCCGGCCAGAAGATGAATAGTTGTCTGCCACATCTATTCATCTCCACCGGCTGCCTTTTATCCTTAGAGCTAGGGTGGGGCTTCGCTAGCAGCGGTGGCTCTTCCTTCCCAAGGATCAGCCCATAGATTTCTACTGCTCTCCTCTCCTCTGCCTTCAGCGCATCCACGCATCAGGCACTGGACCCAGTTGTTCCTCTTCTTCCTCATCAGCCATCTCCAGACCTGGGGGCTGTTGACTCTCCATCTGAGGGCTGATGGACAGCCCAGGCTCCGCCTCTCTCTCTCTCTCTCTCTCTCTCTCTCTCTCTCTCTCTCTCTCCCTCTCCCAGCTCCACTCCCTCTTCCCCTTCGGAGCTCTCAGGTTGCCTTGATGCTGACCCTGACTCCCACGCCTCCTCCTCCTCTGATTCAGGCTGCAGTGGTGGGATTCAATTTTTTTTACTACCGGTTCTGAGGGCATGGCTTAGTGGGCGTGACGTGGCTTGCTGGGCGTGGCTTGGTGGGTATGGCAGGGGAAGGATACTGTAAAATCTCCATTCCCACCCCACTCCAGTGGAAGGTTACTGCAAAATCCCCACTTCCTCCCGATCAGCTGGGACTCGGGAGGCAGAGAATAGATGGGGGTGGGGCCAGTCATAGGTGGTATTTACCGGTTCTCCAAACTACTCAAAATTTCTGCTACTGGTTCTCCAGAATTGGTCAGAACCTGCTGAAACCCACCTCTGTTCAGGTGCTGGAGGGGCTGGCGGCTGATGGGCCACAACAGATACTTTGAAAAAGTGCCAAATGATTAGATTACTATTTCAGATAGGCATTTTTTCTAGAGATGCCCGGGATCAAACATGGAATATTTTGCATAGATCTCGTCTATTCAAAAGACAAGATCTATGCACATCTTCTTCTTAAGTTCATAAATGGCCAAACGCTTCATCTTGTCATCTTTTGACAAGGTGAACTTAAATTCAAATTGAAATTGAATGTATGAACATAAATTCAAGCATCAAAAAAGCAATACACCCTTGCAGGGGTGTGGCTTCGAACAGCCACTAAATGAACTGTTATAAGTCGAGGACTACCTGTGTTTCTTAAGACCCACAGCATGCCCACATTTGAATGTCAAAATGCAGGCACTGAGTCCTTCGGGGAGTTGACCACATTTGGAAATTGGCATCCCTGCATAGAATGGGACTTCCTTCCCAAAGGGCAAAAGTTTTTTTTGATGATTTTCCCCCTCATATAAAATCTACCTAAAACTGCATCTGTTTTTTTTCCTTCAATTTATTGCATCTTCTTTTCTGCTACTCTACAGAAGCTCGTAAACCACAGCAGCCGATGAAAGAGATAGAGCCATGCTAGGAAGCCCATAGTTAATTGCCACCTGAGATTTATCGATGAACAGATAAGCCTAGGTTTTTTTTTCTCCTTTTTCAGAATAATTCCCGCATTTAATGGAAGCCTGCATTTTGACAGAAACTCGAAAGTCTACGAACTCCGCCGTGAAGGGCCAAGACTTTATCTATAATTCATACGTTGTTGTGTGGTCTATTCTTTGTGCAAACAGCAGGAGTTTTAAAGATTGAGGATGAACTTTTTTGCTTTCACTCTGGGTTAACTCTGTTCATTGCATATCTATGTTTTGTTCCCTCTGTTTAACAGAAAACTACATACCCCTACTTCAGGGGTGGGTTCTAACTTACCAGTACCTCGCTGCCGGTTCGTTTCCTCCCGCGCTGCGTGGGTGTGTGTGCGCACGCATGTGCAATGCCAAAAAATCAGAAAAAAATTCCCCCCAAAAGCCAAAAACAAGATGGCGATGCATGCGCAGTGCCGGAAACTCAGCTTCTGCGCATGCGCAGAAGAAGAAAAAACCGGAAAAAAATTCCAAAAAAAAATTCAAAGAATTTTTTTTTAAAAAAAGATGGCGACGACCACGGACCGGCACCGACCGAACTGGATCCATGATGTCACTGTGACATCACCAGTGGGTCACTACCGGTTCGGGCGAACTGGTCCAAACCAGGAGGAACCCACCTGTGCCCTACTTGTGGCTCATGATGGCAGTGAGGAACAATTGCCAAACACTGACAACGAAAACTTTCTGTCTCACTGGCAATGATGGCTCTGTTTTTAGCATCTTGTTAGTAACCTTCTCAACTGTCTTACCTGCCTGTCTCTAATCTAGGAGAAGCAGCCAGCACAAAATCCTGATAGTCCCCCTTAGTTTGTGTCAGGCACAAAGGATCAAGAACTTACATTAAATTGTAGTTGAGAAGATTTATCGGTCAAGCCCATACACAAGAATCTAGTCAATCAAAGTTCAGTGCTAAATTGGTACCTGATAAGGGTCAATGGAATTCAAGAGAGGCTGGACTGTTTGTGGCAATGTAACGAGTCTAAGCTGATGACTCCCTTAACTCCACCACCCGCAGCTTTGCCTGTTCTTCTCCTACAGTTTGTCACTGAAAGTTGGCGGCACGGTTTGCCATAGAAGATATATTGTAAGTTTTAACTTAACCAGTGTTACTGCTTTGTGTTTTCATTTAAGACATGTAACACTTTTTTTTCTCTCTCCTGGAAGGTTGGGGAAGTGATTTTAATTGGAGGGAATGAGTTTTTTTTTCAACTTTTTAACTTTAATACACCCAAAGGAACCCACCAACCTTTTTGATAGTTGTATTAGATAGCTTTCATGCAAACAGTGGCACTTGGCCTGCTAAAAGCTGCCCCCTCCCTTCTCAACGAGGGAGATCAGAGCTTGATCTTGAGACTTTACAAGACTGAGCTATGAAGGAATAGAATTTCAGTAGGCATACGCAAGGACTATTTTTCTGTTGGTGCCTTCAAATCAGTGTTGACTTTGGACAACTGCCTCGGACAAGTCCCTGTGGTTTTCTTGGCAACATTTTCAGAAGTGTTTGCCATTGCCTTTTTCCTAAGGGTGAGAGTGATTGGCCCAACGTCACCTAGATGGCTTTCTACCTTCATAAGTCCTGAATCTATGAGTCTCCCGGTTTGTAGCCTGGTGCTTTAACCACAACACAAAAATGGCTCTCCGAGAGTGCTATTCTCTAAATGTCCTGCTGTTGTTCCTGAAGTCATGCCTTGATAGAAAAGGAACTTGACTATTATAATAAACCTTACTAAGCTTCTTAGAAGATCCCAGCAAGAGTCAAGCTTAGCAACAAACTCTCAGAAGTAATATCCAAGTGGCCCATTATATAACAGCCTACCTGGCAAAGCTCATCTCTGCACAATAAGAAGTACACATATTCTGGCTTTGCTACCTCGGGGTCTCTAAGCTGTCCCATAATCAACTATTTTAAAACCTTACTTGAAATGTCCTTTACAGAGGAGGCGATTTGTCCTTAGGTTTCCATCCGGTTTCATCTTTTCCATCTTAAAACCCTGGTAACCTTTTTATTCCAATGAGCCTCAGAAATCGAGGCAGGTTCTAATGACGTTGGTGAATGTGTACGTGTAAGAGACAGAGAAAGAATTGTTGTGTCTCTCAAAAAGGGACAGCGTCTATTCATCCTCCAAAGTGGCAAAAGTAATATCCTGAACCAAGATGGCGGGCCTAGCTGAGGTGACTGCTTTAACCAGCCAAAGTGAGCCAGCCTGAAGGGCAGAAACGGTCCCTCAAACCTTTCTGAGCTCCTTTTGGGGAGGTGTTCCTATCCAAGGCAGATAATTGCAGAAGTTTTCCTTGTTAATATTCTCAAAAGGCTAAACTTGAAAAGTGACAGTGTCTCCAATGGTGCCCAGCCTCCCTGAGCAAATGTATGCGTGCGCATTTTAAGAGGCCTTTAAAAATGTTATGGAAAGGTACATGATTGTGCCAAGTCTTTGTGCCGCAGAGTGTGTATGTGGCAGATTCTATGGCATTTAAGGCTCATTAAATTTTGAATTTCATGTCATCTGCCCCTGGCTTAAAATAGTTCCGTGTCTTTCTTATCTTTAAAAGGTCCTTGTTATCGGATATGAATTTTTCTCTGCTTATTTCTTTTCCCCATCACCAGAGTCATCTGCAATCCAGGCCGAATCTTTCTAATTAGTTCAGATTCCTAGTCCGTGCTGATCTTAAAGGCTCAGACGTTCTTTAGTTTATTCAGGTAATCGACACACAACAGTTCATTTAGTGACCATTTGAAGTTACGACGGCATTGAAAAAAGTGACTTAGGATCATTTTTCACACTTACAACCATTACAGCATCCCCATGGTCACATGATCAAAATTCGGACACTTAGCGGCTGGGTCATATTTAGGACGGTTGTAGCAATAGCAATAGCACTTAGACTTATATACCGCTTCATAGTGCTTTACAGCCCTCTCTAAGCGGTTTACAGAGTTAGCATATTGCCCCGGGATCACGCAATCACTTTTGCAACCCAAAGTCAATGGGGAAGCCAGATTCATTTAACAACCGTGTTGCTAACTTAACAACTGCAGTGATTCACTCAACAACTGTGGTAGGAAATGTCGTAAAATGGGGCAAAACTCACATAACAACTGTCTCACTTAGCAACGGAAATTTTGGGCTCAATTGCAGTTCATAAGTCCAGGGCTACCTGTTTATTCCCAAAAAGGGTCAGATAGATCTTGCTGGACCAACTCTAGGAGTTGGAAGGATAATGGGCACGGTAGTCAAGTAACATCTGAGAAGCCACCAGATTTGAATGGATTTTATTTTTGCGTATGGACTCTTTCTGCAACATGCCTTGTACCTATCTGCACCTCCAGTTTAATCATTGACTCTAGCCAAAACTGCTCATTAGGGAAAATGTTCTCCCAAGATTATGGGAAAAGATTATGCTCCAAATGACGGTGAAAAGAAGGGAAATTTACAGTTGTGGCAAATGAGCATCATCCAATGCTTAACAGCATAAATCATACCCAGAAGAATTCATTTACATCCTATTAGACTTGACATGTTAATATCAAAGCATTAAAATATGTAAATAGCAGAAGGATAGAGCAGATCCTAATTGCTGCTTTGCATTATCAACTCATTTACTCTTTATGATATTTTATGAATAGGGAGCCGGGTTGCCAAACAATTAGTAGGAACCTCCTACAAAACTGCACACACTGACACACACGCACAAACACACATAAAGCCTTTCTCTCACCGTATAATTACAAACCTACAAATGAGGGAAATTTCAAGAAGGGAGAAAAGGCATATTTTGGAGAAACCCATACGTTCCATCCCTACTTTAACAACATTTGAGGGGCTGTCCCAGAGAGGAGGGGGTCAAGATATTTTCCAAAGCACCTGAAGGCCAGACAAGGAACAATGGATGGAAACTAATCAAGGAGAGATTCAGCCTAGAAATAAGAAGACATTTTCTTACAGTGAGAACGATCAACCCATGGAACAGAAGTTGCCTTCAGAAGTTGTGGGAGCTTCATCACTGGAAGCTTTCAAGAAGAGATTGGACTGCCATTTGTCAGAAATGGTGTAGGGTCTCCTGCTTGGGTGGGGGGGACTAGATGACCTATAAGTTCCCTTCCAACTCTGTTAATCTAATCTAATCTAACATCCTTCAAATTTACTCAGAAGCAAGTCTCAGGAACGGCTTTCGCTCCTGAAGAACTGAAGAAGCTTCTTGGATGAAAAGCAAAATGTTTTCAAGGGGAAAAAAACCAAGAAAGTCCACTTGTCTTTTGGAAAAGCATCTTTGGGACAACCATGACCTGCATGACTGAGAATCTCCACAGGCATCAAGTGTCATTCCTGAGATTTTCTTCTGAGTAAAAGCAACTTTGGGTTACCAGGGCTTCTTTCAAGGTCAATCTAGGTGGGGGTACAGCCAAATTCTCAACCTCACAAAGATAGGTCAAAAGGAGATCTTGCCAAGATTTGGGCAATGCTTAGCTGAAGAAAAATGAGACAGGCCCAAATTTTTGTCCTTTCCAAAAATGGTCACCTTTGATAATAATTACATAGGCAGAAAGTCAACCATTCCATTATTCTGGCTTGTAAAGCTGCATTGTTCTGGCTTATGCAAAGAGGAATTATGAAAGCATAGGTTTTTAAAACATGAGGTTGATTCATTTGCATGCCGGAATATTTTATAGTTGTGATGTAGCTCCAGTTGCAATAGATCTTATTTCATTTCTGCTTTAATGGACTCAGGGAGGTGAGAGATTATTCTGATATTTATATCACGTCACTTACATATATGTGACTTTCTCACCCACACCCACCCCTCCCCAAAAAATCAGAGCATGGTTCCTGATTCCCCACCTTATTATACATTAGATTTATGCAGAAAAAGTTAGGAGGAAATTGTTGTAAAACACAGGAATATATAATGAATGTAGCAAGTTATGCTTAGGTTTAATTGCGGTGGAGGTGACATAACAAAAGGTATTATTGGCTGTGAACAATGAACTTCAAGCAATTATCATAGAGGGGAGGGAAACATTTCCTTTGTAAGGCCTTCTTCTCTTTAAGTCCTAAAGTCTGCGAGAAGTTTTATATCAAAATATATTTTATTCTTTATTCTGTTTCCATCTTCCCTTAAAATATCAACAGAACCCACAATGGACTGAGAATCAGTGTCTCCACTAGATAATTGAGGGTCAAGCTGAAACTAATGTTTTACTCAAACTTCCTCTTACCCTGAATGAGTTACTCGGACCTAATCCACATATCAAAGGATAAGGTTTGTAAACACAAATAGAGTTAATTAAATTAGGTCTCCCAATGGAACTGCATGTTCACAAGAATAAACATACTTACACACACACACACACACACACACACACACACACACACACACACACACACACACACACACACACACACCTCAAGTGTCACCCTAGAACTAGCATGTAGACACTTCCATACCCCGGACAGGCTCCCCTATTTAACTGTGTCGCTTTACTCCATTTCTCTGCAGCTGCCCCTAAAGGCAAATTGTTTGCTTTTAGGAATAAATATTTTTTTCTTTCCTTACAGCTGTCTGGATCTTATTTTTATTTATTCTTGCACAACCCTGACTTCAGTTGGAAACCCAAATTATTCTTCGGACAAGTCTTTATCACAGCAAGAAACTCTCTCACTTTTTTCCTGCTGCCCAGATGATATTTCCACCAACTTTTCTCTCCCACTTCAATTCTTGATTATTATGTTGAATTTCTGTGTTAGTAGCTGGTATTTATTTATTTATTGCATTTATCTACCGCCCAGAGGTGGGTTCCTCCCGGTTCGGACTGGTTCGCCTGAACCGGTAGCGACCCGCTGGTGATGTCACGATGATGTCATGGATCCGGTTCGGTCGGTGCCGGTCCATGGATGCCACCATCTTTTTGGGGGGGATTTTTTTTGGGAGGGGATTTTTTCCGGGTTTTTTTTCTTCTGCGCATGCGCAGAAGCCGAGTTTCCGGCACTGCATATGCATCACCATCTTGTTTTCGGCTTTTTGGGGGGGATTTTTTTTTGCACTGCACATGCGCATGTGCGAAGCGCAGGCGCGCCCACGAGGTGCAGCCATGCGGCACGGGAGGAAGCGAACTGGCAGCGAGGTAAGTTAGAACCCACCCCTGCTACCGCCCATTTCACTGTGTAGATTCTAGGCAGTTAGGGGTCTATGGAGATTCTCAATCTTCCAGGTCATGGTTGTTTCAAAGGGTTAGGGCAACTGGACTTTCCTGTTTTTTTTTTCTTTGAAAACATTTTGCTTCTCATCCAAGAAGCTTCTTCAGTTCTGACTTAATAGTAGGGAATAGATGGTTTACTTGAAACGTTTTTCTCCCCCCCCCCATTAATTTATAATATAAAATACAAAATAAAATAGTAGGAAAATAGGGGAGGGAGAAAGGAAGGGAAAAGTGAAGGGAAAGGGGGGGGAAGGTGTTGACTTCCAACTCCCTTTGGCGCAATAAAATAATAGCATCAAACCTCAACTTTTTACTTTGACATAATAGTAGTATAAACTAGCCATTTCTATAAAAACAAACCTATCCAATTGGTAAAACCCCAAATCAAAGTTTCGTGGTTTTGTTTTTTTTCACCTCAAGCACAAAGTCCAGTAGCGGTTTCCCCAAACCCTCACTTGGCACACCCACACCTGAAGCCCTTATAAACAGACACTGACATCCCCTAAATGTCTGTGGGGATTCTCAATCATCCAGGTCATGGTTGTCCCAAAGGTGCTTTTTCAAGAGGCAACTGGACTTTCTTGTTTTTCTTTGAAGACATTTCGCTTCTCATCCAAGAAGCTTCTTCAACTATTCTTCTTGGTTGAGAAGCGAAACGTCTTCAAAGAAAAACCAAAAAGTACAATTGCCTGTTGAACAAGCACCTTTGGGACAGGACATCCCCTAAAGTCCGCTGAAGATGTTGCCTAGCCTGGCAATGAAACATTCAGAAACCAACCCACAAGCTCGGAGAACAAACCTTCACCCTCACCCTACACCCGAGCTACAGATATTCGCCACTATTGGAAACCCAACAGGATTTGCATCAGGATTCCCCATGCAGAATTGGAGATCTTTGGGGTGTGAACCAAGGCTCCTAATCCCACCCTGCATCCAGTTTGAAGCCACCATGCTTTCAAATAAACTCCGGAAGATCTAAATGCGTACATCTAAATGAGCTATCCATCAAACTGGCGTTTCCTTGGATGCAGTTCTCAGTAAGAAAAATAAAACATCAAGATCCATTACACTTATGAATATGCATTTGGAGAGAACGTTCTACCCTGGGACAAAGTAGGCAAATGAAATATGTAAGGAGGAATGAGGGGTGGAGACTGGGAAATACTTTGTTGTCCAAGGTAGCATTGCAACCTTCTCTTTTTTTTTTTTCTACATAGTATGCCTGGGAATTCATAACTGAGTCTACTGGAGCCCGCCAATCATTACTGGAAGAAATCTGGATGATCTTCAGAAAAAGGCTGCAGGACTCAGGAGACCTCTGAGGACAAGCCTTACCACCCAGGAGGTTGTTGACGCAATGTTGAGCATACACTTGCATGAGATCATGTTCCTGAACAGATGGCTTCAAAGGTATTGGCTCCAACTGGCATGCGGTTGTGCCAATAATATTGAAGTGAGCTGCATCTACCTGGAGAGAGGACCAGATAGAGCTGAATGAAGTCCCATGCTCCCTACCCCGTCATCTGCTGCTCCCAGGGTTCTCATTTCCTTCTGGGCCATTTGCTTCATTGCATGACTCAGTGGACAAGCAGCTGATGTCCTTGGATGAAGAGGGAGAGAGGGGGGAGGGAGGGAGGGAAGAGAGGAATGAAATGGAATGGAATAGAATGGAAAGGAATGGAATGGAATGGAACGGAATGGAATTCAGCAAGGGGAAGGAAGACAGGGAGGAGAGAGGGGAGGAAGGAAGGAAGGAAGGAAAAGGAAGGGGGAGGGAGAGAGAGGGAGGGAGAGAGGGAGAGAGAGATTAATTAGGTTTTGTCTTTCCATTGCAGCATCTCATTTATCCATAAATACATATAGGCTTCTTCCTTACAGGCAAATTCTTAGGGAACAACCAAGACAATTAAGCGGCTGGATTGTAGGGGATTGCAAAGGGTCAACCGATTCTCCAAACCACCTGAAGGCAGGACAAGAAGCAATGGATGGAAACTAATCAAGGAGAGAACCAATCTAAAACTAAGGAGAAATTTCCCAACAGTGAGAACAATAAACCAGTGGAACAGCTTGCCTCCAGAAGTTGTGGGTGCTCCATCACTGGAGGTTTTAAAGAAGAGATTGGACAAGCATTTGTCTGAAATGGTTTAGGGTTTCCTGCTTGAGCAGGAGGTTGCTTGAGATGGGGGTTAGACTAGAAGACCTCCAAGGTCCCTTTCAAGTCTGTTATTCTCTTATATGCGATCAGTGGGGAGAACAAATACATCTGTTGGGGTTAACCTCAGCCAAAGAGTGCACAGTTTGAGGATTTAACTCCACCGACCCTCAAGCTCCACCGACCCTACAAGGGTCAGGATGACAACTGTCAGGATTGCCAGCTAGTTGGCATTTGAAAGTTAACGGGCCAGAGAGTTTTGACTTATCTGATCAGATGGCAAGGATCCTTTTGTACGTTCAAAGTTCTCGGACTCTACAGTCCAAAAACGACAGAAATAAAAACTAACCCATAAACTACGAGCCCTGAGGTGGTGGTGCATGGATGTTGTTGTTGTTTTTGCCACCATCGTTATGCCTGTCATGCCAATTGGAGGTGATTCCCCTGATGTTCCTCCTGGGCCATTGTTGATGATATATTTATGGAAGCCGATTACTTATGATTGCATAATAGCCTTACCAATCAAGCACGGGCACCATTAAGGAAATGTGATAGAGCAGCATGGATCTTGCCACTGTTGGTGTGATCATGCTGTGGAAATTTCATCATCTAGAAAATGACCTCATTAGCAAGGTGGAAGGCAATTTTAAGACAGGCTCCAGAGACAAAGGGAAGCTGCAAAAAGCTTTGCGTAAATTTTGTGAAACTTCGGGAGGTGAATTTCAGTCAGCCAGATTTTGATACCTGGCAATCATGACCGGTGAACAAGAGTGGCAGAAGAGAGGACAACGGGCCCGGGAAGCTGCTTGCCCTGTTAATTTTGTCCAGATACCTCCCACCACCACACCACAAAAAAAATAAGGCTACATAACAATGCTAAGTTAGAAACTCTAGGACAATGTGGGACGTTTTATACAATTGGCAGTTCCTTAATTTCATAGGTACATCCTTGTGCATCCTTAGCAAATAGGAGATAGGATAGGATAGGATAGGATAGGATAGGATAGGATAGGATAGGATAGGATAGGATAGGATAGGATAGGATAGGATAGGATAGGATAGGGATAGGATAGGATAG
>QLTV01002670.1:936323-949095 GCA_003457575.1 Thermophis baileyi
CCACCAAGCCATGCCCACAGAACCGGTAGTAAAAAAAAATTGGATTTCACCACTGGTGTAGTCTCAGACCTTACTTTGAGAAGATATTGGAGCCCATCGATGAACTTTGATCTGAAAAGTTTGTGCATAAACCATGGCTACCTAGAGAAACAGTTGGTGTCCTTTGCATGTGTGCATGAAGAGTAACCCTTGAACCAACTCTTCATTGGAAATCCTTGCATTTTCTTTCTCACTTGACTGCTCTGTCTGTCTTCACACACACTTCTACTGTCTAAAATGCTAGGGCCCATCAGCTCCAGAAAGAAGGAACTTAATTTGGAGGAAACATAGCAATTCTTCTTGGACAGATATGAATGAAGATATTATCGCAAAGTCTTTGGGAAGTAGGAAATATGTCTATGCCTATCAGCAACCCAACCTTAGGAGTCATCTCTCCGTAATTATCCCATTCATTTCAACTTTCACTTCAATTCCCTCTGTCACTTCAGTGACTCACTTTTGTCATTCCACAGCTGTTGTAGTCCAATTGCAATGAATTAAGTCTTCCTTCCCTCCCCTTTAAAGTTCTTGCCTTCCCCACTGCAGTCAAAGCAAGGTAAATTAATAGTATTATTGTTCGGATAACGCAGACAAATGTGTCTGCACAAAATGAAGCATGGTGTTTCTAGAGCAACTTGTATTCATAATAATCATAATCCTGGTAATTTGTTGCTTATTAAAAACAGAAGTCATGATAGACTAGGCTTGTAGTAGAAGGACTAATGAGTCATTAGGAGATACGTGGAATTGTTCTGCTTAATATCACAATATGGGTAAAGCCGGAGTAAATTGGCCCTTGACTTGATCTAGCAAGTTTCTTCTTATTAGACTCTGCATGTTTGGAGATGACTTGGAACAGGTGTTTCACCCCTTTAAATCTGGCGTGAAAAACTTGGTGGGGGGAAAGAAACCGCTTCTTTAACCAGTCGCATTAAATAAGCTGCTTTAAATATTCATCATGGAGTCGACTCATTAAAGCAGCTACATCTTGTGCCGAGCTTGTGCAGAAGTTTGAGAAAAGATGTGGTTGCTTTAAAGAATCGCTGCGTTCAATCATTTGTGAACTAGGCACAGCCATGCTTTGGATAAAGCATTTTTTAAGCGCAGAACATGCAGATGACATTCGGAAGCATCTCAGACAGACACCTCTCTAAATCAGTAAACCAAACTGAGAAGGAGGAGGAACATCATGATCAAACTTGCAAGTTCCTGTTATTAGAGCCAATCTCAAGTATAAGACACTCTGGAGTATAAGACGCACATTAGTTTTTGGGGAGGAAAACAAGAAAAAAAAATTCTGCCTCTGCCTACCATCATCCATCGGTATTCATCTGGCTAGCATCCCTGCAGCAAACAGCAAACAGCCTGGTCAGCTTCAGCACGTTATCGCAGCCTGATTCAGCACGAGCAGCTGATTGGCGGTTGGATCGGCCTCCCGGAATACCGCCAATAAGCTGTTCCAGGCTGTGGGGATTGCCACAGCCCAGGGGTGGGTTCTTACCTTGCTGCCAGTTCGCTTCCTCCCACGCCGTGCGGGCGCACCTCATGGGCACGTGCGCGCTTCACGCCCACACGCATGCGCAGTGCCGAAAAATCCCAAAAAAATTCCAAAAACAAAGAAAAGCCTAAAACAAGATGGCAACGCATGCGCAGTGCCAGAAACTCGGCTTCTGCACATGCACAGAAGAAAACAAAACCTGGAAAAAAATTCAAAAAAAAAATTCCCCAAAAAAGATGGTGGCGCCCACGGACCGGCACCAACAGAACCAGTTCCGTGATGTCACCGTGATGTCACCAGCGGGTCGCTACCAGTTCAGGCGAACTGGTCCAAACCGGGAGGAACCCACCTCTGCCACAGCCCATCGGCGCCTCCGCGTGTCACGTTTTTGGCCTCTGTGCGTTGCGTTTTCGGCCTCCACATACCCCATTTTTGGCCCCTGCACATCACGTTTTCAGCCTCCACATGCCCCATTTTTGGCCTCTGCACGTCGTCTTTTCAGCCCATTCCAGGCAGCCGGGATCGCCACTGATCCCCGCTGCCTGGAACCAGCCGAAAACGCAACACATGGAGGCCAATAACGGGGCGTGCAGACTGTGAAGGCCAAAAACGGGGCATGCGGAGGCCAGAAACGTGACACATGGAGGCAGCGATCGGCAGCGATCAGCAGTGATCGGCAGCGATGGGCTGTGGCGATCTCCACAGCCTGGAACGGGCCGTAAACTGCATGCAGAGGCCGAAAACACGACGCACGGAGGCTGAAAACGGCCGGCGGGTGGGAGCCGGTGGGTGGGGGGGGGGACGCGGAGGCCAAAAACGGGGTGCGTGGAGGCCAAAAAGTGTGGGGGCCAACGGGTGGGCGGAGCTTCAGCAACATTCGCTGTATAAAAGACACAGACATTTCCACCCACTTTTAGGGGGGGAGTGTGTTTTATATTCCGAAAAATACAGTAGTTTTAGCCTTCCTGTGGAGTTGACATCACGGTTTAGTCTACCTAATGAAGCTGTCATGAGGGACAAAGAAGGTCGCACCAAGGTTAAAAGTATTCCAGGTCAACCAGCTATGCACATGTAGTTGTTGGGCCTTTCAGTGATCTGCTATAAGTGTGTCATGCATCTGGGAACAGGATTATAGTAGACAGAGAAACAGCAACCATTGCAACCCAGTTGTCAACCCTGAAGCCATTTCTGGAGCATCTTCAGGGCTGCCATAGCTACGCTGGTTGGAGTTGTGGGAACGGGAGAGGGGAACAGAGATAGCTGGGGACTTGTAGCCAAAATAAAATTCTTTCTCCTGGGAATCAAGGACGTTCTCACCAGGTGCTGGGCGGGGGGGGGGGCAGGGACTGAAACCAACTAAGTTTGGGTCTGTAACCGGATTGGACCCTGTGATGAACATGTGGACGGGGAAAGAACTTTGACTTTTAATTTGGGTGGGGAAAACCGAGGGACCTTCAGAGTCGGGTTCTCACCAGATGTGCCAATATGACATGCCTAATAAATCTGTACTTTGAGGAACACCTAGGCCTCAGAGGTTTGATTGCGTTGGGTCAGTTACTTGGAACCCTGACACCAGTATCCTTGGAGAGCTGAAAGAGTAAGGGTAGTAATTAAAGCCTTACAGGTTCAAGACACCCCGTCAAGGGATCTGGTAGGTCCAGATCGGAGCTCTCTACGTGTACTTTAATAAGAACCACATTTTACCGGAGGGTCTGTATTTATTAGTTCTTTCATACAGCACACTCTGTCAATCTATACCTCCATGTCAGGCAATGTTTTCTGAGATTACAGATAAAGGAGGAAGTCTACCCCAACCCAAAAAAAGTCATCGCTCACCTGTTTGGGGGGGGGAACCTTTGTGCTAGGATAGTAAATGGCCCACCTTTGTCACCCACAACTGCATATGTCAAATGCAAACAATGAGCAGTGAGATTATTTATTTTTTAACTGGCATTATTATCCAAATGAAGAATCCACTGTATGAACCACTTTTTTAATATTTAATTTAATTTAATTTAATTTATAAAATTTATATGCCGCCCAACTCCCGAAGGACTCTGGGCGGCTTACATCATGTAAAAAATAAAACATATAAAAACAATTTTAAAAAAACCATCCATATTTAAAATAAAACATTCACACAACCATGCATGGGCCAATCAGAACCACTATTAGTTGTGTTATTCCCAACACTATATTACCCTACACACAGAGAGGGGAGGGGAGGGAGAGGGAGAGAGAGAGAGAGAGAGAGAGAGAGAGAGAGAGAGAGAGAGAGAGAGAGAGAGAGGAATGGAATGGAATGGAACGGAATGGCAAAAAAGAGGCGGGAGAGGGAAGGCGAGGGGGGAGGGAGGGGGAGAGGGAGAGGGAGAGGGAGAGGGAGAGAGAATATGGAATTCACTAGATTTTGTATGCAAGAGCCTGGCTATATCATTCCATTGTAGAGCACCATAATTCTTTTGAAACAGATATTACAATTTTATATTTCAGTTTTGCCTCTATAATTCTTGCTAGACTACATTTTAAAGACTTCCCCCTCTAGCAGCTAGCAGAGCATATTGCCTCTGTACTTGAACGGTTTGGAACAACCACCTCAGCAAATGTTTGCTAGTTTCTTCAGACAAGGTAATTGTCTATGCTTGCATGAATTGACAATTGATTGTGAACAAATAGCTTTGCTCTCCCACGCCAACCAGATACCTTTGTTGCTTTTTTATAAAACTGCGAGATCTATAAAATGTGTGCAAGGATGCCTTGTGCACTTGCAAAATATCTGTTAAATATCTAAAAGATAGCCTGTTTGCGGCTTCTTGCTCCAAGAATTGAGATAATCTCTCTTATTTGCCTGTAACGTTTATGCAGGAAAATTACCTTTTGGACTAGATTATTTTGGAGGAATGTTTGTTCACCAGGATGGGTAGGATGAGAGAAATGAATCCTCAAAACCCAATGAATAAATGAGGAGATCTTAATGGAAATGATGTAAGTTTAAAGAATGGACTGATACAATGTTCAAATCATGAGTAATAGCCCAATTTTTCAAAGTATATCTTAGTCCAATCCTTTCTGCGACTCCAGAAGATCGGCCTGAAAATAGCAAACAGAAATTGTAAGGGCACAGCTTTGAATTAAAAGGTTGGAGAACATTTTCATTGAAGTTCTGGGCATCACATGGCCTTTCAAATATTGTTGGGCTGCAGCTCCTGTGATCCCTACTGGCTAAGATTGATGAGAATTAGAGTACTACACAGGGGTGAAATGCTACCGGTTCGGCCCTGTCCGGGCATACCGGTAGCGGCGGCCGCCAGTGGTTTGGAGAACCGGTAGCGGCAGCAGCACGAGGCTCTGCCCACCCGCCCGGACATCGCCATTTTGTTGTTTTTAACCCTCTGCACATGCGCAAAGCATTCTGCGCATGCGCAGAGGGTGAAAAAGCGTGTGCGACGGGCGCGCGCGCGCTTCCGAACTAGTAGGGAAGGTAAGTAGATTTCACTGCTGGTACTATATCTCAAGAACCGTCTTAAGAGTCATACATGGCCCATCTCAATAAAAACCACTCAACTAACATTCAAGGATGTTATAGTTACTAGGTGTGTGTATGATCAAGGATGAGATGTTCTGTAATGTCTTTTCCACTTCAAAAAATGTTAACAGTAATTAAAATGGCATTATGAAAATACCAGTCGGTGACAGAACCTGAAATACCCATGGAACAAAGAAGAAGAAGAAGAAGAAGGTTACAGATGCTGGCATTTCTCAAAATACTAATTATGAAGAAGTACAACCAGTGAGGTTTACTACACAAAAAATGCAGGGGCTTCTACAAAGACAACGGGGGGAGGGGTCAAACTATTTTCCAAAGCACCCAAAGGCAAGACATGAAACACTGGATGGAAACTAACCAAGGAGAGAAGCAACCTAGAACGAAGGAGAAAATTCCTGACGGTTAGAGCAATCGACCAATGGAATAGCTTGCCTTCAGAAGTTGTGGGTGCTCCATCACTGGAGACTTTCAAAAAGACACTGGACAACCATTTGTCTGAAATGCTACAGGGACACCTGTTCGAGCAGGGGGTTGGACTAGAAGATCTCCAAGGTCTCTCCCAACTCTGTTATTCTATGTTCTAACCGCATGCTCATGATTGTCACTGCATCATGCTACTTAAGCTATGGTTGTGATGCGTCGCTTGGGTTTGGCGATGAAAATCAGACACTGCTTGAATTGGGTTCCTGCACATTTGCTGATGGCCTCCATCACCCCAGCTTCAAGAATGAAGAAAACAGGGAATCTTAGTCGATCTACTGAACTCCCAAGTGATACAATTCTATGGGACAGAAATGTTATTGCCATGGTGAGGGCGTTTGGAAGTCAGGTCTGGTAAGGACAATGGGTGGAAAGGAAGATGAACAAATGAATTATAGATGAGTCTGACATGGATTCTTGTAGAGCAATGCTCAGTCATGAAAAGGCTACATGTGCCCAGCTAAGAACTTTGAAATAAGTTATATCACGGATCACCTGCAGTTTTTCCCTTCCTTTGTAACCTCTCTTTTGTATGTACTCCTACTGCTTGTTTCTATATAAGCCACTTTGATATGCGTTCTTCAAAAGCATCTGGAATGCCTTTTGAAAAGAAACAAATGCTTGGTTTCCTTTTCCTGTAAAATTATCACAATTTAAGTGTTTCAAATGTTTGATTGCTAACAAAAAAAAAAAAACCTTTGATCTTCTCTTCTTCTTTTGCTTTCAGGTTGATTCCAAGATCTGCCAATGGAGTTAAATAAAACGAGAACCAATTTTCTCTTAATAGAAATTCTTTACAGGACAATAGGAAAAGGACCACTGCAAAAAACTTTTAAAAATGCTCACATTTGTTTTCAGAAATGCCTGTTTTGACAATGGATGCACCGCTTAAACAGTGACAGAGGGACAGATCTAAATTTGTGTAGCAGGAGAAAAAAAAAAACATCCTGACATTTGACAAAACACAATGTTCAAAGAATTCTTGAATTCCTCCTTGGCAATCACTGTTACCCAAACTGAGTCCAAAATATATAAATAATAGCTAGGGATAAGGTTAGAAGCCTTGAGTTTAGCAGGCCATCAGAAAATGGGAAGATCACCGCTGCTCTACTCATCAGTGGATCATCTCTGGACTTGACTCTACCCATCAATGGATCATCTCTGGACTTGACTCTACCTATCAATGGATTATGTACACTGGATTCCCGTCAATGGATCCCATCAAAGGATTATGTACACTTATGTACACTGAGAGCATATATACACCAAAGACAAATTCCTTGTGTGTCCAATCACACTTGGCCAATAAAGAATTCTATTCTGTTCTGTTCTGTTCTGTTCTGTTCTACTCTACTCTACTCTACTCTACTCTACTCTACTCTACTCTACTCTACTCTACTCTACTCTACTCTACTCTACTCTACTCCACTCCACTCCACTCCACTCCACTCCACTCCACTCCACTCCATTCCATTCCATTCCATTCCATTCCATTCCATTCCATTCCATTCTATCATCTCTGGACTTGACTCTACCCATCAATGGATCATGTTGGGCCAGAAGGACTATAAGAAGGCTAGTTTTTTCAGTTAAGTCTTGTTTGACCAAGCATGTCTTACTGTTTTGTTTAGTCATTCTGTCTCCTGGCTCTTCTGTTTCAGACTTGCCTTTTATTTCTCCTCTGGGCTGGCTTGTTTTGCTGAAATTTTTCTTTGTTCCTACCTCTTTGGTTGCCAAAACTCATCACAAAAGTCTTGGGACTTGTTCTGCACTTTTTCCTCTTTAAACCTTAGGGAAGTTAGTCTTTGCAAGTCAAATCTGGAGGATTACCTAGGCAAGACTTGAGCTGGTTGGGCATTCCAGACTCCAGAAGGGTTGGGTTCTGCTTTTCCATCAAACATTGGGCCTCTGCATAACTTTCCTAGACCTTCTCAAAGTTATTAGGAGATGCTTTGCTTTATTAGACTGTGCCGCAATACGCCACTGGGAAATGAACAAAGGCAGGCATCTTTAGGAAAAACAAAAAGATTGACAGATTTCTGATATATTTTTAGGTGAGTTTCCTAGAACTTGCCTATCTCTATTTTCATCTAGCTCTGCCCCCCTTTTTTAAAAAAAGAATCTTATTTTTAAAAGAGCTTAGAAGACCACATCCAAAGAAGCCTAGCCATTAAAATCTGGTATATATTTCAATTCCAAGCAATAACCAAAGAAGATGGTATTGCAAGGCGCATCATCAAAAGAAAATGTCTTTCGTTTTCATATTGTGGAAGAACAGATCGATCACCCGAAAGGAATTTACTTTGGCTTGCTTTAATAAGAGAAATCATCGTGCCGACAATAGAATATTATCTGCAGCTTTATTTGTAACGGGGAAAAAAACCCCCTGTTTTTCAGTCATGTAAGAAGAGAGGTAGTTGGGTGTTTGACTTGATAAAAGTTGGGGTTTAATGTCCTAAAACATCTGCAGAAAGTAATCTGAAAGTTTCTTTTTCTGATGCAGCATCCAGCTAGATATGAACAGTCTGGATGGAGCGTTTAGGGAGATTCTCAGTCATCCAGGTCATGGTTGTCCCAAAGGTGCTTTTTCCAAAAGGCAACTGGACTTTGTTTTTCCTTGAAAACATTTCACTTCTCATCCAAGAAGCTTCTGCAGTTCATTCAGTTCAAAGATTAGATAGCCATTTGTCCCGAATGGCATATGGTCTCCTCCTTGTGCAAGGGATTGGACTAGAAGACCTCCAAGTTCCCTCCCAACTCTGTTATTCTGTTAGTGTGTGGAGCAACACAATTCCTGCTCAAGAAAAAAAATGGCATTGTTGAAAGATATTGGCTTACGTTCAACAGCACCAGTTGGCTTAGCTCTACCCTAACTCTGGCCCATCCAGGACAGAAAGAAGACTCATATTGACTGGTAAGGAACACAGGTGCATCCCACTGATAATAGGAAGCAACTGAAAATGTTTGTAAACTGCAGGTTACTGAACTAAAAAAAAGTAGGCTTCCCATCCACTGGGAATGGCTTGCAGAATTGGATGGGTTATGATGTGACATAACCCACATCACATATGATGCCACAAGTTTCATGATGTCAGGTGAGCTACTGGCACCACTTGATCTTCTTCAGATGCTGTCTTCAGTCGTCCCTTCGTTGAGCTTTCCCCTGCATTTTTGAAAACACATGAGTGGAATCTATGCCTCGGTTGACATTGTATCATAATATGCGTTTTCATTCTAACCGATCCTTAGTCCTTTCCAACCAAATGCAGGTAGCCAATAAATCAAAATGTGACAACGGCAGACAGTGGCAGTGGAGTCTTGTCATAGTAATCAGTTTTATTAACAATGATTCACATTATAAAATCTCTCGCTTCATTGATGGAGTTGATATATTTCATTTATATGAAGCCCAGGTTCTTTGGCAAGGCCTGCATCCAGGGACAGGTAACTGTAATTAGAAAATGATGTTCTGTGAATGCTTTTATTTAAACTAATCCATTTCCTTGCACTGCCTTTCCAATACCAAATGCCAACAGATACACCTCTGTTACGATGAGTGTAGGAAACTTCATTGTTCTGCGAGGGCCATCAGAGGTTATAATTTAGGATGGTGAAATGCAGGGGTGGGTTCTAACTTACCTCGCTGCCAGTTCGCTTCCTCCCACGCCGCGTGGGCGCGCCTCATGGGCATTGCCGAAAATTCCCAATTTTTTTTAAAGCCAAAAACAAGATGGCGGAGCATGCACAGTGGCGGCAACTCGGCTTCTGCGCATGCACGGAAGAAAAAAAATCCAAAAAAATTCCAAAAATAAAAAAAAATCCAAAAAGAAAAAAAATCCAAAAAGAAGATGGCGGCGTCCATGGACCGGCACCGACCGAACCGGCTCCGTGACGTCACCAGTGGGTTGCTACCGGTTCAAGCGAACCAGTCCGAACCAATAGGAACCCATCTCTGGTGAAATGATAGTTCTGGGTTAAGAAGCTCCAGGTTTGGGAGGAAGGCAAACTAATAATTGCAACAACACAGCACAGCTCAGATAAACCTTAACTTATGACTATTTGTTTAACAACTGTTCAAAGTTATAACTGTTGATATTTTCAATTATTTTAAAAGAATCAATCATGGAAGTTTTCTACCACTTCATGGTTATGGATTCTGAAGCCTATTCCACTTTCTGAAAGGGGAAAAAAATCACAATGAATAATTTAAGGGCACTATTCCACAATTATTATCTCTTCTCCCTCTTCTTCTAGGAGACTTCGGTAAATAAAGCAATGTCTTCACAAATTTAATGCCTGTTATATATTCATATGACTTTCCATTCTGTTTATTTAACTATTTTCCTGGAGATATTTTATATCAACTTATAATTTTTTTAAAAAAAAAAGTACAATAGCCTCAAGACGAAGTAATAAAAGATTTTTTTAAAATGTAATAATTTAGTGTATTACTTCTGATATTGGGAGAGGATACAGCATGGTTGAGCAATGCTTTTGGGTCAGGTTATAAGATGGGTTCATGACAGATAACTGTAGGGACATAGCACATTACTGTGGCTTATTAAAGCAGCTATATCTATTTCCAACAAGATTGTCCACAGAGTATGGGCAAACACTCTAGATCCGTGATGGCGAACCTATGGCACGCGTGCCACAGCTGGCACGCAGAGCCCTTTCTGCAGGCACGCAAGCCGTCGCCCAGCTCAGCTCTATCGCACATGCGTGCACTCGCGCCTCCCGCCGGCCAGCTGATTTTCGGGATTGGGGCAGGCGCATGCACAGGAGATGCATGAGTGGGGGCGGGGGTCACGCGCGCATGTGCGGGGGGGCAGGGGGGAGCAGGGGGCATTTTTGGTCCCAGGAGGCTGCAGGTGTTTCAAGTAGTTTTAATCAAAATGCAGTTAAAATGCTATACAAGCCATCGAGAATATAAATACATATATACAACAGGAACAGGGAGTGCCTCACAGGAGCAAATAGAGGTAAATCCTAGAGAGGCAGGAAATGCATCACAAAACAATGAAGATGAATGCTAAAGAGGAATAAAGCTGCATACAAGGCAGACATAACACCTGTAACAGTAGGGAGGCCTGCTAGGCCCAAAACGGGGCATGGGGGTATATGCAGCCGCCCCCCAGGCCCGTTTTTGGTCCCAGGAGGCTTCAGGGAGGCGTGCTAGGCCCAAAACGGGGGGTGGGGTTCACACGTGCATGCGCGGGGAGTGTGTGGGGGGGTCATGCGTGCATGCACAGGGGGGCGCATTGCATTATAGGTGCCGGCACGTGCGCACGCTGTCAAGCGCGCACACACTTTCGGCACACGACGAGAAAAAGGTTCGCCATCACTGCTCTAAATGGTGCAACTCAAGGTCTTCCTATTGCTTATGTGCATTGTGTTTATGATGAACATAAAAAACAAGTAGAACTTCAATTGCACTGTTGTGGCTGTTTTATAGGAGAGCACAGCTTGTCATCCTATTTGTACACCACACCCTTACAAAGACTTGGGTGTGGTTCTAGAGCCCAACTCTAGAAGGCAGAAAATTGTAAATAAAACAGGAGGGATTTCATTCATTTCACTTTGTTTTAAGATAAATCAAATCCAAATGAATTTTGTCCAGGCTTCATCCTTGCTTTCTTACACCCCTCCTCCCTTCAAGGCTGAGACTAATCCTAACGAATAAAATGCATTTTCATCTTAGGCTCAGAATCCAAAGATGTTAGATCGGCACCCTTCTACCTGATGTGCTTTTCACATACACGCAAGGCAAGACATCACGTGAAGCACACGTAAGTATGGATCGAGGCATTCCATTTTAGCCAGAAGGGACCCAATTATAAAGTTGTAGAGGTAGCAGTAACCATAACATGCAGGCCTGTTGTCCTCCTCCTTTGCTGAAGGAGGGCAAAGGAGAAGACTGCACAGTGTTGTAAAATGTCACTGGTCTGGTGAGCAGATTTTAGCAAATCCCCCCCCCGCCCGTCCGCCCGCCGCTAAGACTCTTGTTCATTTGAAGGCTGATGGCTTGGGCAACAAAGGAGCTGGAGGTGTGGAACGCACTTTGTGCTTGCTGACAATTTCCCCCTCCGCGAAGGCCTTCCCCCCTTCCTTCCATCAAGTAAAATGCCTCTAATTCATTGTCAGAGAGCTCTCTGAAGAACAAGGAGAAGAAGTGCCCCTTCCCATTGTCGGGCAGCATATGAAGTCTCATTAAAGAAAAAAAAGAGAGTGTCTTTTGTGCTCTGCTTCCTGTTTGGTCAAAGCTATAATGATGCCTTTGCTACAAAGTGAAAAGAAATGTTATTCTAATGAAGAGCGGAGATCCCTTTGGCGCTGGCTGGCGGGATTAATGAGGTGAAAGTGCCTGTGAAGTCACTGGGAGTCGTCAGAATGGCTTAGGATGACCTTTTCGAAGTGAAGGATCCTCTTAGAGAAGCATCAATAATGAGGAAAGAACTTCCACGGTCGGCTTAATCCAAGAGATGCTGCTGGCCAGCTATGATTGGCTCGGCTTCTGTGAGGTCAGAGATGAATCAGAATAGAGCTGGAAAGGACCTTGGAGGTCTTCTAGTCTGGCCCAGGTATTGATGATGAGCTCACCTATGGTTCAGAATCACTGCTGAAGTCTTGTTTGAAATGTTGTAAGGATGTTATCGGTGGTTTTACAAAATGGCTGCCAGGCCGACTTGGCCTGTTGCGAAACCCTTGTTTACCAGAAGATAAGGAAATTGTTAGATAGTGGGTAGAGATGACAGGAGACAGACTTCCAAAGCAGCTCTTTATTTCAGCTCTTGTGTCAGCAACCAGCAAAGAGCAGTCTGACAGCTTGCCCTTTTATAGGGAGCTGTCAGACAGACCAGCCAATAGCGTTTGAGCTTTTTCCCGCTCAAACGCTGGACCTGGTTGGAACCATGCAACACAGTTGAAACAGTTAGAACATAACACCCCTCCCCTCCTGGATGGAGCTGTCCAGCATACGTAATCACGCAGGTAGGCGGGGCGTTATGAAGCCCTACTAGACCTGCGCAATTCAGATGGCGGTGAGGCAGCGGACTGTGCGGCCAGGAACCATGCAACACAAGTTAGAACATAACACCCCTCCCCTCCTGGATGGAGCTGTCCAGCATACGTAATCACGCAGGTAGGCGGGGCGTTTTGGAGCCCTACTAGACCTGCGCAATTCAGTTGGTGGTGAGGCAGTGAGGCAG
>QLTV01002670.1:960588-989450 GCA_003457575.1 Thermophis baileyi
CTCCCTCCCTCCTTCCTTCCTTCCTTCCTTCCTTCCTTCCTTCCTTCCTTCCTTCCTTCCTGTTTCTTCCTTCCTTCCTCTCTTTCTTTTCTTTCTCTTTCTAGATTATGATGGACACAGGGAGCCATAGACTTCTCAGCTGCATCTTCAACGTTACCTGCAGCATTTGAGGTTGGAAATCATAATACCGCTTTGTATAAAATGTCAAGGATTAAAGTGGATTCCTTTTATGCAAAGAAGCTTCCACCCTTTGTGACCTAGGCTGAATACAAATCATTTACCGGTTTGCAGAATATGCCAGAGGTGAGTTTCAGGAGGTTCTGACCAGTTCTGGAGAACCGGTAGCGGAAATTTTGAGTAGTTCGGAGAACCAGTAAATACCACCTCTGACTGGCCCCACCCCCATCTATTCTCTGCCTCCCGAGTCCCAACTGATCAGGAGGAAATGGGGATTTTGCAGTATCCTTCCCCTGGAGTGGGGAGGGAATGGAGATTTTGCAGTAACCTTCCCCTGGAGTGGGGAGGGAATGGAGATTTTGCAGTATCCTTCCCCTGCCACGCCCACCAAGCCATGCCACGCCCACCAAGCCACGCCCACAGAACCGGTAGTAAAAAAATTTGAAACCCACCACTGGAATATGCACACTTTTGAAAGGGCAAGTTTTCAAACAATCTTCCTCTCGCTCAAATACACCCACACAAGCACACCAACCCTCCACAGATACATAGGACCTTGGAAGGGACCTTAGAAGTCTCCTAGTCCAACCCCCTCCACAAGCAGGAAACCCTACACCATTCCAGACAAGCAGCTGTCCAGTCTCTTCTAGAAAAGCCTCCAGCGATGGAGCACCCACAACTTCTGGAGGCAAGTCGTTCCACTGGTTAATTGTTGTCACTTTTAGAAAATGTCTCCTTAGTTCTAGGTTGGTTCTCTCCTTGATTACTTTCTATTCGTTGCTTCTCGTTCTGCCTTCAGGTACTTTGGAGAATAGGTTGACCCCGTCTTCTTTCCTAGAACTTGCTTGAGGATTGATATCTTGGCTTCACTCCGCTACTTAATTTTAGAAGTGATGGATTAAAAGGGTCCTGGGTTTGGCTGCGTTAATGCTAGCAGGTTGGGACACCTGCTTTCCTGCCCTCCCGAAAATTGCTTTCGCTTGGTAATGAACACTAATGATCAGTTTGCTTCCTGCTCTGTAATTTGAAGCTGTCCCCATCTATCTTTATTCTTCCCCGCTTCTTGATATATTAGAAGTGTTCCCTCCAAGCAGCAATCAACGATGCTGCTCAATTTGCAAACATAAAGTGCACCAGCGTGTAAGTGAGACGCGTCTCATTTTTTCCCCCTCCCTGTTTGTAACGGCAAACTTGAGTCAATTGTTTCCACCAGCTTTAGGAACTGATATAGACATCCCAAAAGGCTGCTGAGAAGTGCATGCTTTCAATGGTACAGATGGTCCTTGACCTACAACAGGGGTGTCAAACTCAAGGCCCGGGGGCCAGATCCAGCCTGCAGGGTGCTTAGATCTGGCCCATGGGGCTGCCCTGGAAACAGCGAAGGACTGACCCGTGGTGCCTCTGCCAACGAAAATGAAGCTGGGAGGGCCTCACGTGCATCCTCCCGAGCTCCGTTTTCGCTGGCAGAAGGTTGCAAGAGGCCGTTGCAGCTGAAAATGGAGCTCGGAAGCCCGTTTTCTCTGGCAGAGCGCTCAGGCCACCACAGGCGGCCCGACCCGAGTGACGTCAAACTGGCCGCGACCATCCTGGCCACCCCCCCCTGAGGTCACACAACCCTGATGCAGCCCTCAATGAAATCGAGTTTGAAACCCCGACCTACAACCTTTTGTTTAGCAAACCTTCAAACTTCCATTGGCACTGAAAAAAAGTGACTTATAACCAGTTACTCTCACAATGGATGGACATCTCCAAGGTCCCATGATCAACATTGGCCCCATCCAATAGTAATGTATTCACGATGGCTGTAGTGTCCCAAGGTCATGTGATCACCCTTTGCAATCTTTCGGTAGGCTTCCTACCAGCACAGTCAATGGGGCAACTGGATTCGCTTAACAACTGTGTGATTTGCTTAACGCCCATGGCCGAAAAGATGTCGTAAAATCAGGTGTGACTCGTTTAACAACCAGCTTGCTTAGCAAATGAAATCCTGGTCCCAGTTGTGGCCATAAGCTGAGGACTCCCTGATCTGAATCAGATCATCTGACTAAATGATCTGAATCGTTTAGAACAGAGGTGTCAAACTCAAGGCCCGGGGGCCGGATCTGGCCCATGGGGCCGCCCTGGAAACAGTGAAGGACCAGCCCATGGTGCCTCTGCCAGCGAAAATGGAGCTTGCGAGGGCTGTGTGCAGCACTCCCGAGTTCCGTTTTCGCTGGCAGAGGGTTGCAGGAGGCCGTTGCTGCTGAAATGGAGCTCGGGAGCCCATTTTCGCTGGCAGAGCGCTTGGCGCCCCCCGAAATGAGTGACGTTGAGCTGGTCACATCCACCCCAGCGCCCCCAAGGTCAAACACCACCGTGATGCGGCCCTCAATGAAATCGAGTTTGACACCCCCTGATTTAGAATATAGAATATCAGAGTTGGAAGGGGCCTTGGAGGTCTTCTAGTCCAACCCCCTGCTCAAGTAGGAGAACCTATACAGGTGGCTGTCCAATTTCTTCTCAACAGCCTCCAGTGGACGGAGAACTCCCAACTTCTGAAAACAAGCCGTTCCCCTGGTTAATTGTTCTCACTGTCAGGAAATTTCTCCTTAGTTCTAGGTTGGATCTCTCTTTGAAGGTCGCCAAAGGTGATCACATGACCCCAGGACACTGCGACCGTCATATATATGAGTCAGTTGTCAAGCATCCAAATGTAAATCACGTGACCATGGGGTTGCTGCAACGGTCATAAGTGCAAAAAAAATGGTTGTAAGTCACTTTTTTCAACGCTGTTATAATTTCTTTTGTTGTTATAAATTTTGTTAATTTTCTAATGTTTGCATTTATTAGTGCTTAATAAACATCGTATTGTCTGGGTGTTTAATTTGCTTAACAATACATATTATATTCTTAATCTCCACCCCTTTTTTTCCAACCACTGGTAAAATAAATTCCATGTTTGATAATATTCTGTATCTTCTTTCTGTTTAATTTTCAATGTTAGTCTATCCATTTCTGCACAATCTAGTATCTTCCTAATTATCTCTTCAACTCGCGGTGTTTATAATTTCTAACAGTCACTAAGCAAGTCGAGGACTGCCTAGACAGCCAAAGAAGTGACCATCACTCCTTTCTTTTCCTCCTTCCTTCCTCTGTCCCTTTTCCTCGTTCTCTTGCTTCCTTTTGCTTTTGTCCCTGACTGCCCCATCGTTTCCGACTGCTCCCACTGACAATCCTTCTGAATTTGAGCTGAAATCCTCTACAATTAAGGTCTAAATTGATTCATAAGGCATTCAGTACAGCTTTCTTTACTGCTTGTTTACTGTATTTCCTTCAGGTAAGTCCCTTGGTGGACTCCAATGGTTCATCTTCAGGTTGAACGTTGAGCTTAAAACAAGGAATACATAAAACTGCAAATAGCGGTATAATTTTTTCATGATCTGGGGAATGTTAGAAACATTCCGATCTTGGCTTCTAGGAGAAAAGGAGATTCCACCGAGCTTGTGCATTTCAGGATTGTTTTCAGTGAAGGCAGATATTTATCGATCTTCTTCTTTCTCTTCCCTAATGAAGTCCAGAGGAGTCTACAAAACTCCAGCAAAAAGATACCCATAAAAACAATAAAAGCCAACTAGTTAATAACTAAAAATCTTCTACCACAGAAAAAAAAAAAGAATGCTAGCCAACATAGCAGCGATAAGTCGTCCTTGATTTACAACCATTTGTTTAGTCTTTTAATGACCCCGTAATCCCTTGCAGCGGGGTGGAGTCAGGGCAACTGAATAGAGCTGAGTGTTTGCTGGCCGGATGCCCTTCCTGTCACCAATGCGGAGTTCACAGCAAATATATTCTCATTTATATTCGTTTAGTGACCGTTCAATATTACAACAGCACTAAAAAAAGGGGGATTTACAGCCAGTCCTCACACTTACGACCATTGCAGCCTCTTCACAATCATGTGATCAAATTTGGACAGCCTAGATATATTTATGACAGTTGCAAAATCCCAGAATCATGTGATCACCGTTCGCCACCATCCCAACTGGCTTTCGTCAAGCAAAATCGATGGGGAAGCTGGATTCCCTTAACGACCACACAATTCACTTAACAACTGCAGTAATTCATTTAACAAGAACCATGACAAAAAGAAAAAGTCATCAAATTGGGCCCACCTCGCTTAGCAATGAAAAATCTAGTCCCAATTCTGCTTGTAAGTTGAGGACTATCTGTTGAAGATTTACTGAAGTTCTTGGAATATATTACTTTACCGCTGCCCATATGAACTTGTATATTTTGATCGGTTTCTGATCAGGAAGTGAGCTTCAGATTGGAGAGTTGAGTCACCACAAGGTGGACCAACCCATGAACTGTTAAGATAGTCTACCAAAAGTGGTGTCTAGTAGAAACCAAGATGACAAGATGGACCGAACAGATAGAACGTCGGCGCTGATGATGTTACCTAGTTTGGTAATGAAACGCCTTGCAAGAAAAACCACCAAGCTCAGAGAGCACCAAGGACTCCCCAAGATGACATCACACAAATCCTATCGTTATCATGCAGAGTGATGTGAATAATTGTGTCTCATTTTCATGAGACCTATTATTTCATGATAATAGGTCTGACTTCATCCCCTCACCCTTGGGTGGGCACTTAAGACAACAGCAATCTCTGTCAAGCCCCGAGTCCCGGGCCTTGTCACAATAGGGCGGGCAGGAGCCTAGGTGATGGGGGGGGCGTACCGGTGATGGGGGGTGTTGAAATGGCTGCAGCAGGACACAGGAGACCCTCGGCAGCCTCGCGGCGGCAGCGGCAACAAAACTCAGCTGCGAGGCTGGAGCTGCAGTGCGTGTCAGTCGTCAGGCAAGGCCTGAGCACAGGCAAGGCATGGCTCGCCTATTTAAGAGCTCCCAGCGCTGACTTTGCACCAAACAGACTTTGCTTAACCCAGACTTTGCTGACTGCTGTTTTGCTGCTGATTGACCTCATTGCCTGCCGGAGTCCGGCTGAATAAACCCAGTTTGTATTCAAGCATGTGGCGTTTTTTCCTACTGGTGTTGGTTCCGGAGCTTGGACTTTTGAGAATCTCTTTGTACTACTACACTAACCAGGGAGGTCGAACACGTCGTGCATTATTAATACATTCCATGAACAGAGGAATATCTTAAAAAAATAATAATCTGAAAAGGGGCTCATCGCATATCAGTTTCCCCTATCATAGATACAGACTATAACCGCATCTCAGTGGGGATTTGAAACCAGAGAAATGTGGAATGCAAAATCAATGGCTTCTAGCAAACAATTACCCTCGTATGCTGCAAGTAAATTGCTATGTTTATAAGAACTAGATAAACAAAGGCTAGAGACTTCACAGAAGTGTAGAAACAGAGCCGTAACCTTAGGGTGTCAGGCACAGCTCACTCCCTTCTTAAAATATTTTATGCCCCCTTCCTCAGTAGTAGCTTTGATTAAAAGGCAGCTTCTGGCCCCTCGACGTACAGACATACTGTAAGTAGGAATGTATGCCAGCTATATTTTATCCCATTTTTAAGGAAGAAGTTGTGCTAATTTGCAACCCAATCCTGTCTCTGTGTACTCAAAACGGGATCCTACTGACTTCAAAGAGGTTTACTCCCAACAATATCTTGTCCAAAAGTACGGAACATATTTTTCTGTCAAAATCGTCATTCCTTTATGGATATTCCATTGGAAGACTACTTCCCAGGCCAGTCCTGAAAGTAGATAGGAGCACCATTGTCTCTCTGGTGTCTCCTTTTTCTTCTCCCCTTTCCAAAATGTTCTCTCTCAAGTTTTTGATATTCAATTCTTCAAGTTGCTTCCAATTCTTTGTGATCCGATGGACATCGCTCCACGAGAACTGTCGGACGACAACTGCTTGAGTTCTTCGAAGTTCATCCTTGTATCATCAGTCAGATTATCTAACCCAGAGGTCTTCAAACTTGGCAACTTTAAGACTTGTGGACTTCAACTCCCAGAATTCTCCAGCCAGATAGCTGGCTGGAGAATTCTGGGAGTTGAAGTCCACAAGTCTTAAAGTTGCCAAGTTTGAAGACCTCTGATCTAACCATCTTGCCTTAGGATGGCCTCTTTTCACTACCTTAAATATCTGTAGAGGGTGGGGAGGAAGCTCAGATGAGACGTTGGAAGGATTGTGTTAACCTGGACAAAGTGGGTTTTATGAAGTCTTCTTGCATTGGGCTGCTGATGAGGTAGTCTACTTGCTTTTGTCACCTTCTGGAACCCAACACAGTCTGGGTCAGGTCTAAATGAATCTTCCTCTACCAGGAGATGCAGTCCTTTATTTCCTTCTTTATCCTTCAAATCCTGCATGCCCACTCCAGTGGTTTATACAGTGGTTTATCAAAGGCAACTCAACATTTTATCATCTCAACATTTTATCAATGGCTTATCAAAGGCAACTCAGCATGTCTAAAAATATTTATCCATCTAGTATGGCTGTACTACTATTATCCTTCTCATCTTTTCTACCACCTTCTCTTATTGGTATCTTATGATTATATTACTTCATTGTTTATATGTACACTGAGAGCTTATCCCAAAGGTGCTTTTCAAAAAGCAACTGGACTTTGTTTTCCTTGAAGATGTTTTACTTCTCATCCAAGAAGCTTCTTCAGTTCTGAACTGAAGAAGCTTCTTGGATGAGAAGCGGAACGTCTTCAAGGAAAAACAAAGTCCAGTTGCTTTTTGAAAAGCACCTTTGGGACAACCATGACTTGGATGACTGAGAATCTCCATAGACACTGAGAGCTTATGCACCAGAGACAAATCTTTTGTGTGTCCAATCACACTTGGCCAATAAAGCATTCTGATTCTGATTCTGATTCTGATTCTGATTCTGGTCCCAGAATTTCCCATTTTCTTCTATTGAGATGACATGACCGAAAAAGAACTGTGAAGGAAATGTGTTTGTATATATATACTGTATATATGATCAAGAAACAAAGAAACTGATATGTATGTATGTATTCAATAAGCCAGAAAACTGGTAAAGGAAACATTAGTTCCATTCCATTCCATTCCATTCCATTTTTTAAAAATCTCATTAGTGAAATAAAATCTATAAATTCCATTTTCACTTGAAGGGGGTGGGATCTATTCCTAACTGCTCTACTTCAGCGCTATTCTCACCTTTTTAGATTGCACACACACATACAAACAAACAAACAAACAAAAACCCAAGTTCTTCTCTAACTCCCAATCTCCCTTCCTGGTTCCTGTGCATGCATTACGTGTAATGTGCCTTCTCTTTAAAGAAGATGTATCTCCAAGCCCCAGCTTCCCTGGTGTCCCTTCCTTGGCCACTGGTAACCAAGGAAACCAGATACTATGGTAACTAAGAGATGAAAAACAAGACATTCAATATTCCTTAATCTCCAATCTGGGTTGAAAGTCCTCATCTCTTACTTTCCCCAGGTGCTGAAACACTAACAATAAAATGAGTAGCTTCAAACATCTCAACTTGATTCATGCGGTGTATTTAACTAGGTAAATGTGGTGCTCCAGGTTTGGCCATGTGTGTGTTTTTCTTAAGGTCTCCAAGGGTTCTGTTACCTGCCTAGTCATTTCGGAGCTTAGCATGAGCTCCAAACAAAAGACAGAACCTTACCACAATTCATTGGAAAGTGGGTTGGAAGACAGCTTATCACAATCTGGCACCCTCCAGATGTACCCTTAATGCTTTCTGGGGGATTATGGGAATTGAAGTCCAATGCTTCTGGAGCTTAGCTTACCCATTGGGAAAAGACTGGTGTAAGAAGTGAAAATGAATTTACAGTGTTTGGAAGTCAATATAGTTGCTCCAACTCTTTATGGGACAATTTTGAATATTTGTTTTCTGGTAGAAGCATTTATAACCTTCACGGAATTCTACATAGCTTGTAATCATACCCATTAACACTGCATTCTAAAACTTATTGCGGTTAAAGAATGTGTTTGAAGATGAAAAGAATGATTCCAATAAAGGAGAATATTTGTAGCTCAGGGTTGAAATGAGGGGTCCTTGGTGCTCTCTGAGCTTGGTTGTTTTCTTGCAGATGTTTCATTACCCAAACTGGGTAACATCATTAATGAAAATGAAACATCTGCAAGAAAACAACCAAGCTCAGAGAGCACCAAAGACTCCTCAAAAAAAGGATTCCCCCCCCTTTATTTTTTTTAAAAAAAGAATCAAATAAAGGGGGTTCTCTAAAAATTAAATCTGAAAATGATATTCTGGTAAGAAACACACAAGTAGGAATTTTGTTTTTAATAACTTGTAAAAGAATTCTTGAGTTCTCCTCCAGCTGCTAAGAGACTTCCAAAGTGGATGCTGAAATTCAACCATAATCTTTCCTAACAAAGGGAAGGTGATTGTTTGGTAGACTGAGAAGGGAGTTTGCTTTTCCTGAAGAGAAGAATTCACTCCATGCAAACAAAGAACACTGACAAAGCCACCTCAGCCAGGCTTGAGCTGAAGAGAAGAATTACCAACTTAGCTGATAAAATTATTATCTGAGCATTGGCTCTGAGTCATCACAGATAACATAAAACATAGTTCAGCAAGGATTTAAATCACATTGGCACTTCATGGAGCTGTGGGTAGGAATCTGTCTTACACTACTAGAAGGTTTTCTTTTTATGTTTAGCCACCATTCTGTTGGTCTTACAATGTCATGGACCTTTTATTTGGGTATTGCCAGTCTAGAGAAAAGAATGACTAAGGGAAACATGATAGCAGTATTCCAGTACTTAAGGGGCTGCCACAGAGAAGAGAAGGTCAACTTATTCTCCAAAGCACCAGAGGGCAGGACAAGAAACAATGGATGGAAACTAATCAAGGAGAGAAGCAATCTGGAATTAAGGAGAAACTTCCTAACAGTGAGGACAATTAACCTGTGGAACAGCTTGCCATCAGAAGTTGTGGGTGCTTCATCACTGGACGTTTTTAAGAAGAGACTGGACAGCCACTTGTCTGGAATAGTATAGGTCTTCTGCTTGAGCAGGGGGTTGGACTAGAAGACCTCCAAGATCCCTTCCAGCTCTATTCTGATTGATTTTATTTTCCTGGCCCTAAGAGTGCTAAGCAAACTTACAACAAAACAAGACACTGATCTTTCCACCCAGAAATGTCTCTGTCCCAGATTTTAGGCTGAAGATGGGTTCATACAACATGCCACATTCTAACCAAAAAAAAAGTACATATGGTTTGGAGCAATCTGTAGGCCAACCACTAGAGTTTTTAAACTATGTTTTATGGCTTAGTGGGCAATTTATTGTTAAACACATCATGGTCTTGATATTATAGAGCATCTTGATTCCATCAGTTTTCACTAGTTTTTCCCCTGTTGATGGTGAGAATGGCACATGTGTCCAGTCCAAACTCCATTGCAATATCTTGACATACGGACAACATTGAGCAATGATTCTATTTTAGATGGTGTTTTTCCATACCGCTTCAGATCGTTCATGCAAATGCTTTTGATATTATTATTATTATTGCCATTTCTAAACAAGACCCTTCATTCATTCCCAGAAATCTATGGGGAAGTAGAAGACAAGCAGCTGAGAAGGCAATATAATAATTTGCTTGTAGATAAAAAAGGAAATTACAGTTTTTCATGAACTAGCGCTGAATATTATATTATGTCATCTGCATTCTTTAATTATAGCCCAAGAGACATGAAAATATTTTGCTGAATCCTGCCCTCACTGTCTGTTTAATTAAAGGCTTGAATATGCATCCTAGTTGATGGGAAACAAATACGTCTTTCTCTTGATCTTCAATAACAGCACCTTGGATAATAAACGCCGAACAAGAAGCGGCGTTTAACACAGTTACTTCTTGAGAAGCAAGAGCTTTTAAAGATCTGTTATGGGCATTTCACAGGCTGTAAAAAGCCTTTTAAAAATAATTATGGACTCTGAACTGTCATGGCTATGTTGTGCATTTGCACATATTTGCATCGACAATCCCTTACAGCTGGAAGCCTCCTACAAGTTGAGGCCAGATGAAGCTCCATTGATGAAGGGATTGATGAAGACCGTACAGTTGGGAGCTATGAGCTAGAATCAGACGTCCCTGTTCAGTTAAATGTGATTTGTTTCATCAGCTGGATTTACACAACGTGCTAAACCAAAATCTAAGCAAGCCACACGAGGACTGTATTCGGTGGCTGGAATTCCCTGAACAATAGGGTTTGTGCTGATAAAAGAGAATATTTGTAGCTCAGGGTTGAACTGTGGGGTTCTTGGTGCTCTCTGAGCATGGTGGTTTTCTTGAAGATGTTTCATTACCCAACTAGGTAACATCATCAGGGCTAGAAGGCAGTATACAAGTGGCTTGCCCTGTCAGTGTTGGTGGGAGTGCTGTTGTGGGTTCCTTGATTAGGCTGTTGTTTATTGTTAGCTTCCTTCTCTGGGTTGGTAGTCCTTGACTGGGGTATTGTTTGTTACTTGAGTGTTGATCCAGTGATAAATTTGGTGTTAATCTCTGCTAATCTGGGTATTGATTGCTGGTGAGGAATCTTTTTCATTTTGGTTTTTTGATTGCCTCTTTTGAATGTGGTTTGTGCCACAGAACCGATGAGCTTTCCTGAAGCCCACACGTGATGCCCTTCACTTGGATAAGAGGATCTTTGCAACTTAAAGCACCTCTTCCAGAGCTTAACAAAGCTCCAAATGAACAAATGGGCCCTGGCAGAAGCCCATTTCCTCCTCCCAAACCAATGCCACTACCCCATTATTTAAAAGCAGGGGGGAGGGCTGTGTGCCATTTGGTGAAGAAGCATTGGAGGGGCGCTCCAGATAACCCGGTGTCCAAGCAAAGGGATTCTTCAAACATTTGCAGGGACCTCCGTGTGTAACTGGTTTTGTCAGCTGGCCATTATTTCTCTATTTGGGGTCCCTGTGCTATGTCATAGATGGAGCTTATCCAGCAATCCATCATACTTTTTTGTAGCAGGCTGTATCCCAGAGCAAGTGAAGGAATTATGACTTACGGCCACTTCCGTCCCCAGGGGTGACCCGTGTGACAGGCAGATGCATTGCAGAGCTGCCAATTAAGTGCGGGTATTGTTTGATCTCCTCGGTAAATTTCACAGCCAATTTGTAAAACAAAAGGATTATGGCTTATACATCATGACAGAGAGCCGTTTTGATGATTTCCATAGATTGCAAGACGAGTAAAAATCGCTGGCAGAGAAGGATGAGTATTGGCAATTGCGTTGGAACCACATGGGCTGAAGGATAAATTGTAGCTGTAAGACACTTCAGTAAAGTTCAGCCATTGATCACTGGAATAAGTCATTATGAAGAAAGAGCGATTTTTTGTTGTTGTTGTTTCAAAATAAATAAATAAATAAATGACACTGTTTCTGTTAGCTCAGCCTATCACCCTCCCCCAATTCCAGGGGGTTTAACAAAAAAGTATTCTTATCAATTATTGAGTACTCAAAAACTCAAGATAGTAACCACTATAAAAAGTCATCCCAAAGATGCTTTTTTCAAGAGGCAACTGGACTTTTTGGTTTTTCTCTGAAGATGTTTCGCTTCTCATCCAAGAAGCTTCTTCAGCTCTTCAGCTTCTTCAGCTTCTTCACTCTGAAGCTTCTTCAGCTCAGAGCTGAAGAAGCTTCTTGGATGAGAAGCGAAACATCTTCAAAGAAAAACCAGAAAGTCCAGTTGCCTCTTGAAAAAAGTACTTTTGGGACAACCATGACCTGGATGACTGAGAATCTCCACAGACTATAAAAAGTCCCATCCTTTTTTTTAACTTGCCATTTTTATGTGTGTTGTGTTAGAAAACGGGTGGAGTTTTGAAGGCATGATTGCCATTGTCTTGACTTTTCTGACACCATCACCCACTGACACCATTGTCCTCCAGTCTGCCCTGAATCCTAATGTGTTCGTATCTTGGAGATCTTACTTTCTAAGTCTGTCAACTCATTGTATTGAAAGGAAAACTTGAACATACCGTAAGTAGAGCAGTAAAGAATTTATGACCTTGCTATATCATGGGGATGCGGTGGCTCAGTGGCTAAGACGCTGAGCTTGTTGATCAGAAAGATTGGCAGTTTGGCAGTTCAAATCCCTAGCACCACATAATGGAGTGAGCTCCCGTTACTTGCCCCAGCTTCTGCCAACCTAGCAGTTTGAAAGCATGTAAAAATGCAAGTAGAAAAATAGGAACCACCTTGGTGGGAAGGTAACAGCGTTCCGTGCGCCTTCGGCATTTAGTCATGCCGGCCACATGACCATGGAATCGTCATCAGACAGTGCTGGCTCTTCGGCTTAGAAACGGAGATGAGCACCGCCCCCTAGAGTCAGGAACGACTAGCACGTATGTGCGAGGGGAAACTTTATCTTTACCTTTATATCATGACATTCATATAGCAGGAAGAACTGATGGCAGGTGGACCAAGGCAGTCATAGAATGAATTCCACTCAATAAAAAGCATCCACAAAAGAGACCTAAAACAAGATGGATCGACCCCTTAAGAAAGTATTGCAGGCCCAAAGGAAGCTGAAGACCGTATTGGTTGGAAACATGCAGAAGAGGCCTTCATGCTGCAGTGGATAGATAAAGGCTAGAATGAATGAATGAAACAATTTATATTTTTCTTTGCAAACCAACTACAAATAAACGTTTCCTGAAGATCATCAGAGGGGGTTTGGGACAGTGGCATCTGATGGGTGTTCTTCCGTAGAATACCTGAAGAGTACTTTTCTATCCTGACTTCACAAATCTCAAATGCTTTTTCCAACACATATTTCTAAATAGCTCCTCCTTCCAACTTCTTGGCTAATCAGAAGGCCAAGAAGAATTGGCCTCGGGATCACCATGGATCAGATGGATCTGACAACACAACAACAGAATAAAAGAGTTGGAAGGACCTTGGAGGTCTGATCCCCCTGCTCAAGCAGGAGACCCTGTGACATTTGAGACATGTCCCCATCCTGCCTGAATTTGTCAGAACCTCTAGGACTGATCCAGGGATGGGTTCTAACTTACCTCGCTGCCGGTTCGCTTCCTTCCGCGCCGCGTGGGCGCGCTGCGTGGGCATGCTGCATGGGTGCGCCGCATGGGTGCACTGCGTGGGTGCGCTGCATGGGCACGCTGCGTGGGCGCACCATGTGGGCGCGCCGCTTCGTGCTTGCGTGCACACATGCGCAGTGCAAAAAAATTTTAAAAAGCCAAAAACAAGATGGTGATGCATGCGCAGTGCCGGAAATTCAGCTTCTGCACATGCGCAGAAGAAAAAAATAAAATAAAAATAAAATAAAAAAAAATAAAAAAAATAAAAAAAATAAAGCACTCCAAAATTTTTAATAGGTCAGAAAAGAGAAAAAAATATAATAATAAGAATAATTTTAATGTAAAGTAATATATAAAAAAAGTAAAAATGAACTCATGAAAAAAGATATAAAATAAAAAAAAATAAAAAAAATAAAAAAAATAAAAAAAAGATGGCGGCACTGGCACCGACCGAACCGGATCTGTGACATCATCGTGATGTCACCAACGGTCGCTACTGGTTCGGGTGAACAGGTCTGAACCGGGAGGAACCCACCTCTGGACTGATCAAAGTGAGATTCCTGACAAGTAACAAGGTAACAAATATGTCAACATAAAGCTGCCTTAATCATTGGACAACTCTACTAATTTGTGAGGATTAAGATTATAGAGATGCTTCTAGAAAATGCATCTAAATTTTTTTCAACGCAGTAGCCTTTAAACTAAGTTCTGACAGATGAAGTTTTCTCAAAACAGCTCAGCAGTCAAGATTGTTGAGGCAAATATAATTGTGTTAAGGACAGTGTGCATTATCTCCCTATGTGGGTCAACAATAAGACCCTGAAGCTTGATGAATTCCCTGAACATACTAAGAGAGAAAGCCGAATTTAAGCCAGACTTCTTTGCCATGAGTCAAGGTTCCACAGCAGACCTATAAATATTACTCTCTGGTGCGTGGAAATAATTTCCAGAAGAAAACAAAGATGCTGCCCTCGCCCTTGCAGGAGACCACTATAAATGACAAGTAGTTATTTCCAGACTCATTATTCTCAGCATAATGGAAGAAAATTATATATATATATATATATATGTGTGTGTGTGTGTGTGTGTGTGTGTGTGTGTGTGTGTGTGTGTGTGTGTGTGTGTGTGTGTGTGTGTGTGTGTGTGTGTGTGTGTGTGTGAATGCATTGGGGTAAATTAGGGGAAGAGATCTTCAGCAGTATTCTTGTATTTGAGGGGCTGCCACAAAGAAGAGGGGATCAACTTATTTCCTAAAGCACCAGAAGGCAAGACAAGAAACAATGGATGGAAACTAATCAAGGAGAGAAGCAACCTGGAATTAAAGAGAAATTTCCTAACAGTGAGGACAATTAATTTGCTTTCAGAAGTTGTGGGTGCTTCATCACTGGAGGTTTTTAAGAAGAGACTGGACAGCCACTTGTCTGAAATGGTACAGGGTCTTCTGCTTGAGCAGGCGGTTGGACTAGAACAGGGGTCACCAACCTTTCGGACCTTAGGGACCACTAAATTCATAATTTTAAATCCCACAGACCACTAATATGATCTGCCTAATGACCAGCTGGGTGGGCATGGCTAGGTGGTCATGTGATGGTGGGCGTGGCCAACTTGATGTCACTCACGTCAAGGGGCGCCTCGCCGACCTCTACTCACCCCTCCCCTGCCAGCCACTCCTCCCCTGCCCGCCCAGGCTCCTTAGGGCCCCAACAGGAAGCAGTTGTTGGAGCTAAGCAGCCACCACGAGAAAGAGTTGGCAAAACAGCTGGCTCAGTTCAAATTGGATCTGACCAAGAAGGAGGCTCAGCAGAAGCACCTCACTGAGGACTAGGAGCATAGACTTTCCAAGCAGAGGGAAGACCTGCGGGAGTGCAAGGCCAGGTACCGGCCCCTGGAGGCTCAGTGGGCTGAGATGGTCAGCCAGTTCCAGGCCATGATGCAGTCCCATTGGAACAAGGCCCTCCGGCTCTTTGCCCCCCCCGGCCCTTCCCTCCAGCCTTCACCAGCAGACCCCAAGTCGGAATTTCTGCCCCCCTCTGACCTGCACAAAAAGACCCCGAAGGGGGAGACTCTCTGCAGCAACACAAATGTTCATTGCACTTATCCGGCCCAGGGACTGTAGTTTGAGGACCCCTGATTTAGTGCAATATAAAAAATGCAAATAATTTTTCTGCAGGCCACCAAAATTTTCTCACGGACCACCAGTTGGTGACCGCTGGACTAGAAGACCTCCAAGGTCCCTTCCAGCTCTATGCAGATTGATTGAGGATGTTCCTGGTTTCTATTTTCAACCACTCAGGGTACAGTTGAGACTTAAAGACCGACATTACCCATGCTAAGCCTACATATCTCTTCTTAGCTGTGAGAATCCAGCATTCTTGGCTAACGAGCAAACTGTGGTTCTTCCCAAATGACTGACAAGAGTGGTGAAAAGCACAGCTTCTCTTCTGTTTTCATAAGTACTGTTTTTAAGGCTCATAAAGGCCTCTGTCACAAGCCTCTGGCAGTTTAAGTATGCTCCGCTTGTCAGACCTATTAGAGAGACAATAACCATGATTAGAAGGTGACATGCCACAGGCATCAGTCTGCCATTTAAAGTGTCTTGGCAAAGATGAATTCAAGGGGGGGGGGAGAAGAAGACGAAGACGAAGACGAAGACGAAGACGAAGACGAAGACGAAGACGAAGACGAAGACGAAGAAGAAGAAGAAGAAGAAGAAGAAGAAGAAGAAGAAGAAGAAGAAGAAGAAGAAGAAGAAGAAGAAGAAGAAGAAGAAGAAGAAGAAGAAGAAGAAGAAGAAGAAGAAGAAGAAGAAGAAGAAGAAGAAAGGAAGGAAGGAAGCTTCCCAGCCTTACAGATCAAGGATGGTACTTTTCCTGGCAAGGTAATGCTACAACATTTGCATTTTATTCCATTTAGCTAAAAAGACCAAGGGGAATCGTAACAAAGCTTTATGGCTGTAATTCAAACACAAAAGAAGTTTCTCCCAGCTCTGAATCTTGGCCACTTCCACACAGCCATCATTTCTATTCCCCATCAGACCCTAAAAATTATTCACCAAAGGCTCAGGGTGATATGCAGCCCGTCAATCACCCTTACATATTTAAACAAACAGTATTGATTGATGTGAAAGATAGGAGGTTGTAGACAGGTGGATTTGTGCTAGACTGGGTTTTGTTTTGTTTTTATGCTCGTCTCATTAAATTCCAGCAGTTTGAACGTATAAACTTTTTAAAATATTATTTTTGTGGGGTGTGTGTGTGTGTGTGTGTGTGTGTGTGTGTGTGTGTGTGTGTGTGGCTTTTAAAAATATACCTGAATACTGAGGCACAGAGAATAGCTGTAGCATAACATCTCATTCTGCTTCTGTGGAAATTGATTTCGGAATAACTATCTGTTTATCCTTCCAAGCTGTGGCATTAGTAGCCCTGGCCAGTTTCTCTCCATTTTTCAGTGTGGACCAATTCTTGATGCCACCCTGTTTTAAATGGCAAGGATTGACCCTTGCCTTGCCTTTCCTTTTATCATATTTTATCCCATTTATGAGCAGCGTGGCAACCTAGTGGTGAAGACGCTCGCCTCCCACTCAGAAGGTTGAGATTTCAATCGTAGGCAGTGGCAGATGTTTCTCTCCTTGGCCGCAAAAAAAAAAAAAAAAAAAATCTGCCGTGAACTTGAACTTCACGTAGTGTCAGGAAGGGCATCCGGCCAGTAAACACTCAGCTCCATCCAATCGCCCCCAACTCTACCCCAAATTAAGGGATTACAGGGTCATAAAAGTGAGTTTTTATTTATCCAATTTATTGACCGCCCACCTTACCATTGGATATCTCTGGGTGGCTTACAATAGTAAAAAATAAAACTATATAAATAAAATGCTACGAAAGTATAATAATACAATAGCTAAAAGATGGGGAGGGAAGCAGTAGGATGAGCAGGGGGGGAGGTGGGATCTGATATTAATTAACCTCTCCTGATATGAAGCCTTTTCTCTGGAGCCCCCAAAATGGCTGCCTCTCAAGATGTACCCTCTATATCGCATTCTGCTTCCTTCATCCCAAACTACCATGTTTCTCCTAAAATATGACCCACCCCAAAAAGAAGGCAGCACTGTTTTGTGTGCATGCATTAAAATTAAGCCCTACCCCCAAAATTTGTCCCTATTTAAGCGCATGCGTGGCCGGTCTGCAAAAGAAGTGGCCTGGCGGCCAGGCGAGGCGCGTGGGGTGAGTGGGTTGCTCCTTTCGGCCATGAAAGAAGCAGCCCGGCAGCCAGGCGAGGTGCGTCACTCACTCTTTTCGGCCGCAAAAGAAGCAGCCCAGTGGCCAGGCCAGGCCAGGCGCATCGCTCGCTCTTTTTGGCCATGAAAGAAGCGGCCCGGCAGCCAGTCGGTGTGCATCGCTTGCTCTTTTCAGCCATGAAAGAAGCAGCCCGGCGGCCAGGGGAGGCGCGTTGCTCTCTCTTTTCGGCCGCGAAAGAAGCAGCCCGGCAGCCAGGCAAGGTGCGTCACTCGCTCTTTTTGGCCGCGAAAGAAGCGGCCCAGTGGCCAGGCCAGGCGAGGCGCATCGCTCGCTCTTTTTGGCCATGAAAGAAGCGGCCCGGCAGCCAGTCGGTGTGCATCGCTTGCTCTTTTCAGCCATGAAAGAAGCAGCCCGGCGGCCAGGGGAGGCGCGTTGCTCTCTCTTTTCGGCCGCGAAAGAAGCAGCCCAGTGGCCAGGCAAGGTGCGTCACTCGCTCTTTTTGGCCGCGAAAGAAGCGGCCCAGCGGCCAGACAAAGTGTGTGAGGTGCGTGGAGCGCTCCTTTCAGCCACAAAAAAAGCGGCCCGGTGGCCAGGTGAGGCGCACAGGGGGGAAATTAGGACACCCCTCGAAAAGAAGGCCTAGCCATTTTTTCGGGGGTCAAAAGAAAATAAGACCCTGTTGTATTTTTGAAGAAACACGGTAGCAAAACCCGGAGCTTGTGTAGTCCCTACCTAACAGAGATTTAATGGAGTTCCTCCATAAACAGCATGCAATTCAACTTTTATTGCCCCGTCTTTGTTTTTTATGTGGGCTTCTATAAATGATATAGTGCAGTCTTGCTGCTAAGGTAGGGAAACCTTTCGAAGCGTAGCTTCTGAATTCTTCCCACCCTTTTACCTGCAATGCCCCTAGTAGGCAGCTGTGTTTCTTTCCATGTCGCAAAGACATAAATTGTGCTGGCTTATTGTGTGAGGGCTTCCCCAGACCAGCCCTTCCTAGTTCGCAAGAAGAGAAAGAGAAGGAAGGAAAAGCACATTCAGATTTGCAAGGCTGTGTTCCTATAGCTTTGCAATAAAAGAGGGTTTGGATTACATGGCCTTAGTTTCCTTGTCTGATCTACTTGGAAGAGCTGGTTTGGGATTTCGTTACAAGAAATGGGACTTTTTGGGTGGAAAAAAATATTGTATTCTTTGCCTGGTTTGTATTGAACTTAAGCACCTACAGTACATGGTAGGGCAGTTAGAGGATGGATGGATGGATGGATGGATGGATGGATGGATGGATGGATGGATGGATGGATGGATGGATGATGGATTGCATTCTGAGGTCAAGAGGAAAGGGTCTACTTTCAGGTAGATGCTAGTCACATTTGCATTGGTCCACAAACCCTATACTCCAGTGGTGAAATCCAATTTTTTTTACTACCAGTTCTGTGGGCGTGGCTTGAGGAGTGTGGTGTGGCTTGGTGGGCGTGGCAGGGGAAGGATACTGCAAAATCCCCATTCCCACCCCACTCTGGGGCCAGCCAGAGGTGGTATTTGCCAGTTCTCCGAACTACTCAAAATTTCCGCTACCGGTTGTCCAGAACCTGTCAGAACCTGCTGGATTTCACCCCTGCTATACTCTGTCTCTCTTTTTTTTAATAAAGTTTTATTAATTTTCTATTATTACATTTAATTAGTGCTTAATAAACATTGTGTTGTCTGGGTTATTTGTTTTCTTAACAATACAAATTATATTCCTAATCTTTACCTCTTTTTTCCAGCCATTGATAAAATAAATTCCACGTTTGGTAGTATTCTGTATCTTCTTTCTGTTTGATCTTCAATGTAAGTCTGCCCATTTCTGCACAGTCCAATATCTTCTTAATTATCTCTTCATCTAGTGGTATTTCTTCATTTTTCCAGTGCTGAGCAAATACAATCCTTGCTGCTGTTAATACATGCAACATTAAATATACACTTTGTTTATCAAATTTTTCTGGTACTATACCTAATTTAAAAAGTTTGGGTTTAAGATCTACATGTTTTCCTAAACATCTTTTCTAACCCCATGCATATTTTTGCTTTGACACAAGTCCACCACAAATGGTAATATGTGCCAAATTTTTGGTTACATTTCCAACATTTACCAGACATATTTTTGAACATTTTGGCTAATCTACCGTAGCAGGTGGTAGGTGCCATCTAGAAAACCCTATACTCTCTTATTTGGCACTTCATGCCTCTTTAGCAAAGATCTCTGCCTACATGCTATATTACAGTCAACCTCTTGTTCATGTGCCAGTTTTACAAGCCCATACTTTTCTATTTCTGCTATCTCAAGGTTGATCCCATCTTGGGACCATTGGAGAAACTTAGGAAATAGTCAAGAGACTGGACAGCCATTTGTCCGGAACTGTATAGGGTCTCTTGCTTGAGCAGGGGGTTGGACTAGAAGACCTCCAAGGTCCCTTCCAACCCCGTTATTCTATGTTCTATATAGTTGTCTGGATTTCTACGTTACTTGGGAGCCATAAAATGTCAGTCTCCAGTTCCGAAGTGCTAGTTTTACCCTTGGCAATTAACAAACAGTACTTCAAATGAAGCAATTATAAATTTAAAGAAGGGGATTTCAGAAATCTGATTTAAAAATGGCCAATTCCTGAGAAGGAATAAATAATTCAATGCCTCCCCTCAAGAGACTTTCCAAAACAGTTCATGAAATGTTTCCATAGTGCGGGGGGGAGGGGGGGGAGGAAAAAATTCCCCAGGGTTATTATAAATCAGTTTTTGGATCAAATAATTGTATAGATCCCTTATTGATAAAGAAGCTGTCCAATCAGTTAAAAGTTGCATCTTTCAAGAGTTGGAATGTGGAATCTCAACATATTGCCATGGTAATGCTTACCATTAAGTATTATTACTGTTGAAGAAGAAGAATCACCGATGCTTATTTTTCTAAGAAAAAATACTTGTTTTTATATTATATCTTTATGAATTTATTCCCCCCCCAAAAAATGAGCAAAGTACAAAACACTAAAATGAGGCTCATTAATAAATATAAAAAGTCAGTTTGGTGTACATATCAGGCTAGGAACAGGGTGACTGTACATTCTAGTCCTGCCTTAGGCACAAAGCCAGCTGAGTGACCTTGGGCCAGTCTCTCACTCTTAGCCCTAGGAAGCAGGCAATGGCAAACCAGTTCTGAAAAAAAAAAAACCTTGCCAAGAAAACTGCAGGGACCTATCCAGGCAGTTGCCAGGAATCAAAAACTGACTTGGAGGCACACACACATACACATAATAAATATAAGAGGTTTATAAAAATAGAACCACGTAATAATAAAATGGGGATTAAAATGAAATATGAGGAAACGGCAGCCTGGAAACTACTCAGTAGAAGAAAGAAAATGCAAATTCATAGGGAGGATAAATCATGCAAGATCCAGTTTGAATCATTGTTTAGACTCGGTACTGAATTGATGGAAATGTTTGTATGCCGTGCCAAAGTCCACTAAACTGCTGAATCAGTCCCAAGGCATATGGGAATTCATCTACTGCATTTAAGTTGATAAAGACTGAAGACATGATTCCAAAGAGTGATAAAATCAAATGACCTGCAGACTGAATCTTTCCAATGAAGGCTTCTGACAGTCCTTCAGATCAAAACAAACTCAATTAATTCACTGCCCGCATTAGGAATAGGAATACAAATATTCTTTTTGGGGGGGGGGCAAGTGTGATTGGACACACAAGGAATTTGCCTCCAGGGCATAAACTTTCAGTGCACATATATACAACAAAGTGGTAAGTCAGATCATAGATCATAAATCATAAGATACAATCATAAATCATAAGATACAAACAACAAAGTTATAAATCATAAGATACCAATAGGAGAAGGTAGTAGGAAAGATGAGAAGATGAGAAAGATGAGAAGATGAGATGTATATTTCACCATGGCTGCCATTGGTGGTGCCATCTTGAAGTGGATTATTTTATGAGATCTTCTCTACTCACCCAAAGCTTCTGAATTGATAGTCAAGTGTTGAAGAACTGAAGGAAGAAGGACAGAACAAAGGCCAATGTACAGTTTCAAGAAGACTTAATTATTCTTCAAGGCAATTCCAAAGCAGTCATAACCTCGTTGGTTTATGGAAATCCATAATCCAAAACCCATAGCTGGATGAAATCCTTATTATACCCAACCAAAGCCTCATGCAAGGTTTCAGATTAGGACTACGGACTTAATTCTTGGGTTCCTTTTTTCTTAGTGTCTTTATTTATCACGCTGAAGAGTTTTGGAGAATGTAAAAGCTTGCATACCTTTAATGTTCCTTGACTGGGTTTTACTAATATCATCCAGCTATGGATTTGTGATAGACTATTGTTATTTTATGGTTTGTAGTACAGGCAGCCAGATCTTCAGACTGGATCTGGTATTTTTATCCACCTCTCAAGTCTTTCCCAAGGACCTGGAATAGGCAGATATGGTTGTTTTATGGTGTTAGAGGTATCAACATAGGATGTAAGCTGTTCCAAGTATTATTTTTACCACCTGAAGACAGAATGGTGACATTTTCCCATTTAAAGAAAATCTGGAGAAGACCATGGATTTGTAGCATTAACATGGGCTTGATTTCCCTTACCTCCTTTTGCTTTCTATCAAATATTGGTGTGAGATTGCCACACCGACATTAAACGATTTGCCACCAAATTCCAGAAACATTTGTCGGGAATGGCGTGGGGTCTCCTGCTCGAGCAGGTGGTTGGACTAGATGACCTCTAAGGTCCCTTCCAACTCTGTTGTTCTGTTATTCTGAAACATGAGCTCATTCTGACCCTTGGGGACTCACACACTTAAACAAAAGGTCATATAATTCAGACCTCTTTGTATAGAGGCCTCCTACTTTTTTTTTTTTTTTTTACTTCTTTTTTTAAGCTCATTCTGACCCTTGGGGACTCACACACTTAAACAAAAGGTCATATAATTCAGACCTCTTTGTATAGAGGCCTCCTACTTTTTTTTTTTTTTGTTACCTTCTTTTTTTAAAACCAAGAGGCTACTCATAATTTACTATACGTTCCGAAGTCCTCTGATTTAGTTGTGAAAATTCCTGGCACGATAATGAGCCAAAATGTGACAAAGCATCAATCAAAGCAGCTGATGGCTTCTGACCTTTTTCTAGGTTCACTTTCATACCTTTCATAGTTTGAAGGTAGGAAAAGAAGACAAGATGTGACAGATGCTGCGCTTGGAAAAAACCACTTAGTCAATTTAATTCTGGTCACCTATATGAGTAACTCAAGAGAACTACTTCAGCACATTTGAAAGTTTTCATTACAGGAGCATCTCAAGATAAAATCCCAGCCTGTGTCACCTATTGTTTCTGCTCAGGTTCCTTGGAAGTGTCAAGCGTGGGAAATCAGAAATCCAGGCAGTTCCAATGAAGATAAAAGTTTCTCTACAAGAATCCGAACTACTAACGGTTAAAGCAAATTGGCGGTAGCTAAGAGTCAACGGAATTCAAGGTGGGCTGGACTTCGATTTCTTGTGGGTACGAAGGGACTCCAGACTGATGACGCGTTTGACCCCTCCCTCGGGCTCAGCCGAGGTGGCACAGTGGTTAGAGTGCAGCACTGCAGGCTACTTCAGCTGACTGCTAGCTGCAGTTCAACGGTTCAAATCTCACCGTTGACTCAGCCTTCCATCCTTCCGAGGTGGGTAAAATGAGGATCCAGATTGTTGGGGGCAATAGGCTGACTCTGTGAACTGCTTAGAGAGGGCTGTAAAGCACTATAAAGCGGTATATAAGTCTAAGTGCTATTGCTAGTGCTATTGCTAGCCTGGGCATTTCCTACAAGAAGGTAGCAATGGATGAAAATCTACAATCTCAAAACCTCATAAAGGTTTATTTCCTCAGATTGCAAAAGTGTTGAAAACTGTTGAAAGGGGATAAGCAATCCATTCCTACCTTAAACAAACCTGTTGCAAGTATTTAGGAAAGCATAAATTAAACTGATCCCTGTTGGATTTGACCAACATTATGGTTCTTATTGTCAATCAGGTATTCTGGAGAAACCAACAACCAGTCATTTTCCACCATTATTTCTTGAACTGGGATGGGTTGGTACATATTTGCAGTGTCACCTCTTCAGATAATTTGAGAGACCCCTCCCCCTTGTTTTGTTGTTATCAAACATAATAAATTATCTTTGTGTGCATGTTTCCTCACTAGTTTGATCTTCTGCCATCGTGTTATTTATTTTAGCCTTTAGGAACAGCCTGCATTTTATATTTGTGTGAGAAAATTCCAATTATCTATTGTTAAAAATTAATTTATGAGGCCCCAAACAAATGATAGAAAACAAACGCTTCCATCTTTCTTTTCCCTGATACACAGAAATAGTTACTCCTGTTTATGTGACATGCCATGACCCCAAAACAGCATCCTTCTTCTGACACGTTTACCTAATGGATTCCTGGCTTCCGAACCTTTCTCTCTCTACACCACTTCCAGAACCTGCCAAGGTTACACACAAAGAAACAAAACTTTGGAAGAGGAAAAATTAACACCTTTGTGTATAAGACATTTCCCTCTGCTACAAATGGATAGAACAAAAGTTTATTGTGCAGGGGCTTTTGGGTATCTTCTATTTCTTTTAATATAAGTCTCCAGGAATCAAAGTTATTACTATAGCACAACCAGCCTAAGGCCAAGAAGAAAAATTGGCCTGAACTCTCACATGCTCTGTTCCCAGGAACCTTTTGGAACTCCAGAATCTCTTTTCATAAAATGGAGATGCTAAGGCTTCACAATCAATTCTTTTGTCAGAAAAGGTGGCCCATGTGAAGAGGTTCTACCATTAACCAAACAGCATGTTCTCAAACATCAGCCAAGCTCTGTAGATCTCATAAAGCGGTTATATATTTTTTTTGAAGTACATAAAAAGTTTATCTTCTTACTGCAAGGAGGATCATAAAAGGTAAAGATGCCCTCAAGTTAAGCTCAGCTTCTGGTGACTTTATGGGTATTTCCATGGATTCTTCCTGGCAACAGCGTACGAATCCTTGTTTTCTTTTGAGATAGTTTTCCCTTCAATTTCCAAGTCTAGCTTCCAGCGATTTGAGATTTCCTGATGGGATCCCATCCACATACAAATCAGGTCTAACTCTGCACCTCTACTGGTTCCATAGTCCCAATGTATCTGGAGGTCTTCATGTCGGACAGTTGTTGTACACAAGTGTTGTCAAGTGATGTTCCTTTGATCCTTTTCTTCTTAAGGTGAAATATTTCAGATGGGTCTATACAATCCCAAATCCTCAGCCAGAAGTCACCTTTCTCAGTCAATTTAAAGCAATCTCACGTACATCCAACCAACAACCACAAAATCACAAACGACTGAAATAACTTGGCAGAAGACAAAGCTGCCAAATCTCCTATGCACCACAGGAAAGGAGGAAATGATATTTGTTAGCAACTTTCTGCCTATTAGAAAGAACCTTGAGTTGTCTTGGCATAATCAGCTGCCATATGGAGTGAGGTGTGAACTATGTTAATTTTCTAGGTATCAAGAGAGTTGGTTTAATCTTAACCTCTATGATGTAGTGGGAGTAATGGCCCCATATGGTTGCGTAGTGATATAGAAATGTACAGTTTTCTTTCTTGCTTTCTTTCTCCATTTTTTTTATTTTTTATCCAAAAGAGCTGATTATTTTCCCCATCAAAATAAAATAAAAGGCCCTTGGGTGGTTTGGCAGTTAGCAATTTGCTGTAGGCAAGCTTACAGAAATCAAAGTTCATAAAGTTTGATCATTCTAGGACTATACCATATGGGGAAGGATTGTGTCTGAATGTGATTTGAGGGAAAGCAAATATATATATATATCTTTGCATGTTGAAAATTCTACACATTTTGAAAAGAGGTTCGAAATCCATCTTTACTAAAAACATACTTTTACTCAATGGGTCAAGACCCTCAGGAAAATAATGCTTCAATCCCATGGCTACCAATAGTAAAGTCTGGGGACAGATTAATCCGGTGATTGACTTGTCTATCTTGTTGATTCTCAGTCATCCAGGTCATGGTTGTTCCAAAGGTGCTTTTAAAAAAATATATATATATTTTTTGAAGAAGCTTCAAAAAGATGAACTGAAGAAGCTTCTTAGATGAGAAGCAAAAGATCTTGAACGAAAAACAAAGAAAGTCCAGTTTCCTCTTGAAAAAAGCACCTTTGATTGACGATTCTTAGACTTAGGTTGAGATATTTTTGAGACAGTTCATTTTGCAGCGATGTTTTCTTGTCTGACAGAAATTCAGACAAGAATTTGGGAACTGACTTGGCAACAGGCTGGCTAAACGCAAAGGTGCTTTTTCAAGAGGCAACTTGGACTTTCTAGTTTTTCTTTGAAGACGTTTCGCTTCTTATCCAAGCAGCTGAAGAGCTGAAGAAGCTTCTTGGATGAGAAGCGAAACGTCTTCAAAGAAAAACCAGAAAGTCCAAGTTACCTCTTGAAAAAGCACCTTTGGGATTGAGGACTACCCGTATTCCTGTTGTACCTTCCTTTAGTAGCCTTTTGGGTCCAGATTCAGTGGGTATCTTCACATTTCCTGATGCTGTTTCCAAGCAGCACTACGGTGCACAATTTTATTATAGCATGTACTAAAGAAAGAAGGCGCATGACTTCCTTGAGAAGGACTTGTATCAAGTTACCAGCATGTCATCCCTTCCCAGCAGAGTTCCAATCAATATCAAGTAATCACAGATCACTTCACATAGATCTCCGTGTCAATGCCTCGGCAGAATAAGATGTTACAGCTCCTGCCAACCTTTCTGGACTTCACAGGAGCCTGATTTCAAATAACAATCAAGTTACATCAAGTCCCGATGACTTCGCTGACACTTGGTGAACCTTCATCCGTGCTCCAAAGGATTGCTTGTGAAAAGGGTCACACAGGGATGACCTCTAACAAAGAGATACAGTACCTATCTTCGGTTGGGTAAAAAGATAGCTCTGTTGCTTCTTCCAGAGCTGTGGGATTGACCACACACACACATACACACACACACACACACACACACACACACACACACCTCCTCTGAACTCCAAACCTTGATATTTGTCTTCTGCACGTGGACTTTCATATTCAAGGTTTGGTTTTGCCACCATTCAGTGAAGTTATTTTTGGAGTTGTTCAAAAAGGACACTGACTAAGGAGGTGGACAATGGTTTGCAGAACCCTGTAAGGCAGCATGATAATTGCTTTGCTTGCTTATTTGTTTCTTTGTTATTTATATTTCATCTTTATTATTCTTTATAAACAGCTGAAGGTGGCAAGCATACCAAATACACCTTTCTTCTATTTTCTCCCCTTTGACTGACCCAAAATCACCCAGCTGGCTTTCATACTTAGGGCGGGACTAGAACTCCCAGTCTCCTGGTTTTTAGCCAAAATTAGCTCTCCTAGTAAACAAATACAGTATGTGCACTACTATCAGACTTTCCATGGATAATATTTAGGATTTTCAAATATATCATCCACTTTTACATTCAACCATCTCTCTCCTCTCCTCTCCTCTCCTCTCCTCTCCTCTCCTCTCCTCTCCCCTTCCTCCCTGCTTCCCTTCCCTCCTCTCCCCTCCCTTCCCTCTCCCCCCCCCCCCTCCCTCCCCCCCACTTCCTCCACCCTCCTCTCTCTCTCTCTCCCTCTCCCTCCATTTCCCACCCTCCCTCTCTCTCTCCCTCCCTTAGAAGAGCAAATAGGGGTATGGACGAGAAACCTTGCTGAATTCCATTCCATTCCATTCCATTCCATTCCATTCCATTCCTCTCTNNGCTCTAGAGCACTCGAGTTCAGTCGTGTGCTCTTCTGATCCCCTCCTTCCCTCATCCCTCCCTCCCTTCCTTCCTTCCTTCCTTCCTTCCTTCCTTCCTTCCTTCTCCTCTCCTCTCCTCTCCTCTCCTCTCCTCTCCTCTCCTCTCCTCTCTCCTCCCCTCCTCATCTTCCTCCTCCTCCTCTTCCTCCTCTCCTTCATTCCCTTCATAACAAACTGACTGAATTTCCCTCCTAAATTAAAGGAAGATGCCCACTTTAATGTTCCAGGTCTGCACCCAAATCCATAAATTAAGGTCCTAAATGCCCCACCCAAAGACCTTACTAAATGTTTATGTGTAATATAAGACAAGGAGGAAATCCAGGAAGCGTGGTTCTCTTAACTTTATTTAATTCAGTCAGTTGGCAAGCAGGATCGACTTTTCTTTTTGTCTTGACCCTTTTTGTCCTAGCCTTCCCTATTCTGAAGAGTGTGACTCCCCCAGAAAGCCCACTCAAAGGCCAATCAGGACCCTCCGCCTGGAAAAATATGCACAGCCCTAACTTAAAATGCCCTGCTGATCATATGACAGCCTGAGGTTGGGGCATGACCTATTTTCTTTATTTACTTACCAGATATAGTGCCTTCGATCCTAAAACCCCAGAGCAGTTTCCAAAAGAAATTAAATCCAAGTTAGGCAATTAAAACCTCATTAAAAGGTTCAGTCAGATTACCCCAAAGTGTTTCTTTGGCCAATATTTTTACATCTGAAAACAAATGCAAAAATTGCAGAACGACATCTTTCCTTTGCAGGAAAGCTGGTCTGCCTTGGAGGATGGCTGAGAGCAGGTTAGAGATCAAGAGTTGGGAAGGGAAATAAATTCAGAGTTATATCCCATAGTGAGCTTCTGAATCCGAGCCAGGTCTTGTAGCCAAGAAAGAAAAAACTCCAACCAGAGAAAGAACAGTTGTGAGTGAACCCATATGGATTCAGAGAGGGGAAGGGGCAAAAAAAGAAGAAACCATGAAGTCTAAACTGGATACCAGAATAGAATAGAATGGAATGGAATGGAATGGAATGGAATGGAATGGAATGGAATAGAATAGAATAGAATAGAATAGAATAGAATAGAATAGAATAGAATAGAATAGAATAGAATAGAATAGAATAGAATAGAATAGAATAGAATAGAATAGAATAGAATAGAATAGAATAGACTAGACTAGACTAGACTAGAATAGGAATAGGTATAGGAATAGGAATCGGAATGAATAGAATAGAATAGAATAGACTAGAATAGAATAGCAGAGAATAGAATAGAATAGAAGAACAGAGTTGGGAGGGACATTGGAGGTCTTCTAGTCCAACCCCCTGCTTACGCAGGAAACCCTACACCACTTCAGACAAATGGTTATTCAACATCTTCTTAAAAACTTCCAGTGTTGGAGCATTCGCAATTTCTGGAGGCAAATTGTTCCACTGATTAATTGTTCTGTCAGGAAATTTCTCCTTAGTTCTAAGTTGCTTCTCTCCTTGATTAGTTTCTATTTATTGAATGAGATTCTATCATCTATCTATTTCTATCTATCTATCTATCTATCTATCTATCTATCTCTCTAT
>QLTV01002671.1:0-21712 GCA_003457575.1 Thermophis baileyi
GAACTGCCAACCTTCTGATCGACAAGCTCAGCGTCTTAGCCACTGAGCCACAGTGTCCCCAATGTCAGGCTAGAAATATGCAAAATCCACTACAGTTATCTTCTCCAACACAGTGGAAGAACATTGAATACAAATGGGCCCTTTAAAAAGGAGTGTTTAAATAAAAGAAGGCCGCCTACTGCTATTTGTAAAGAATTATACCCCCCACCCCCACCCCGGGGTGAGGACAGAGAATGAAAGAAGATGCCTGAGATGCCATGTGACTTTGCATAGATTCCAAATCTTAGCATCTCCTTTGATGGGCACTGAATGAGTACAGATGGTGGCATTTCCAAGTGAATCAGAAGCTTCTCTCCTCCCTTTGATGACACAGGTTGCCCATCTCACAGTCCTTCTCCCTGCCCCCAATCTTATTACTAGAATAAGTGTGCCAGAATCTCCAGTGTGAGAGCACATTTCCTGCAATTTAGGAAAAACGGCGAGAACATCTACTCCTAATTATTCCCTGCCGTAAGCTTAACTTAACCATCACTTCCATTTTATGAAAACGTAGGTATTGCTTTTGGTGATTTGTAAGAACAGCCAGCCCTTGACTAGATTAGCCTATGCCAAAACACTTACATTGCTGGACGGTGGAATTTTTTTTAAAAAAAGCATGAAATAATCAGGGAAGAAATGAATGCATGGGGAGACATGGAATTCTGCAAGCCTTAATTGAGAAGATCAAGGAAAGATCTCTCAGCCAGATCTTTACACAGTCTTTATGTGACCAAGCTGCATATGATTCCAATCACTAACTACAATATCAATAACTCGATGTCTGTTATTAATCTGGCAATCTGTCCATTAAACTCCAGATTGAGATCCCTGGCTTCCCCCACCCTATTCAAATCCCACTCCATTAATACTTATTAAATGAATGCTATGATGCACCATCACGTGCCAGACAGTATAAAGATTCTGCATGCCCAAGGAGTATCTTCACAAGAGCAGTTTGCCTTCTGCTTGCTGCAGCAGAACAGCTGGTAAAGGCTCTGACATCTCACACACACCGTCAGGATTAAGAAGAGGAGCAAAATCCACCTTCCCTTCCAGGGTCTCATCAAAGGAAGAATCTCATCAATGGATCCCATTAATGCTTCTGGGGGCACATTTCTCTCCCATGATAAAGTTGCCAGTTTTTTTCACACATTTATATTTAAAAGAGGCACTTGCTGGCTGACAGATCCTTAATTCCCTCCCATTAACATTGAGTGAATTTCAATATTTATGCAATGAAAGACTAATAGGCTCAGCCTAAGGCAAGTATAATGAGAATAGGAAGTGGCCAAATTCCCTGGTGAGATACTAGCAATGTACCTTCATTTTAATCCAGTGTAACCTCCTGTTTAAGCAATGTGGCCTTTCCCATAGCTCTGCTCATTTCTTGATATATGGTTTAAACTGTGTCCAAATATCTCTTGCAGTGTTTATGAGGATATATGATTGTTAGTCCACAACGTAACAGAGATGGGCAGGAGCCAAAGACATGGCTTCCATTCACAAATGCCCAGATACAACCTCTGGCATTGCAACCTATAAAGTACCAGCAATGCAGATTTCAAATACTATGCCCCATAACTATAAATGTCTCCATAGATGCTTATGCCCCATAACTATTGTTGGAGACAGTACCACTGGTACCAATAAAGGGGGATATTTGTAACTCAGGCTTGAAATGAGGAATCCTTGGTGCTCTCTGAGCTTGGTGGTTTTCTTGCAGGTGTTCCATTACCCAAACTAGGTAACATCATGGGGACTAGCACCAATTTTGGGTAATGAAACGTCTGCAAACCAAGCTCAGAGAACACTAAGGATCCCTCACAGTATCACTGGCCAAGGGCTAAGTTTTCTGGCTTTCTTATGATAACTTCAAATATCCATTTGTGAGGGTACACTTCATACTTTTATGACACTCTTCTAAGGAGGATATGTCAAGGTAACAGGCATATCCTTCATTTTAACATTATTGTGATGATTTCAAATTCCAGTTTGAGCTAAATAGATATGGCAGCTCCTCTAGGTTTAAGTGACAGATTTTGCCATAAGGACCATAAATAAAGGGTGGCAGAACGTGGTCAGAAGTTATTTCTGCCACCTGTAGATAGAGAGGCATAATGGATCATGCGGACTTTCTCAGAGAGAGAAGGATTGGCTGAAGAGCACCAAAAAGTTTGTATGACATATTTTACTGGGTTAAACAAAGCTTACCTTCGTTAAGTGAACATCATGATCTAATCGGCACTGGGGCCAGAGAGGAATTTTAACCCTATAATTTAGCCTCAGGGTTGGCATTAAAGCAGCTTTCCTTAGTCAGTTTGATAACGCTAGTACCAGCGGTGGGTTGTTCCCGGTTCGGGCCGGTTCTGCGAACTGTTAGCGGCGGTGGCGGGAGGCTCCGCCCACCCACCTGGGACGTTTCTGCGCATGCGCAGAAGCATCACGCGCGAGCGCATGCGCAAACCGGTAGCAAACTAATTTTGAACCCACTATTGCAGTGGTTCTCAACCTGTGGGTCGCGACCCCTTTGGGGGTCGAACGATCCTTTCACAGGGGTCGCCTAAGCGCGCACTAGCCCGCCATCTTGGTGCCACGCCCCCTTTGTCAATTCATCGCGTGCGGGGAGGGGGCGGGGAGGGGGTCGCGGCAGTGGGAAGGGGGTCGTGGCATTAGGAAGGTTGAGAACCACTGCACTATTGGCTAGTACTGGATACTTGCCATGGCCAACTTGATGTCTTCTGTATAGCTTTAAGCAATCTCATAAAATGCACTCACTGGCCCAACATCTGGAAGGAAATAAGGAAAATGCTAATTTAGACTAATGTAATAAAACAAAGGCTGCTTAAATAAGAAGAAATAAAAACCTATTGTTATCTTTCATCCTATAGACAGTCACCTGATTTTTTTTATCAATATGACACTTTAAAAAGCCTCCAGTAAATAAAGTCAACAAAACAAAATAGAGTGAATCAATCTTTTTATGAGATATGATTAATCAGTGTTTTGTAGTAATCCATCTATCTCAACCAAAGATCTATGACTGCTAGCAGAATCCATTGATCTGAAGTCTCTGCATAATAACTAACTGATCAGAAATATCACTGTTGGAGGGTCTTTCGATCTATCTATCTATCTATCTATCTATCTATCTATCTATCTATCTATCTATCTATCTATCTATCTATCTATCTATCTATCTATCTATCTATCTATCTATCTATCTATCTATCTATCGTGCAGTTTGCAATTCTGTGAAGCTTACAACAATTCAAATAAAGTCAGAAACCAATAACAACAAAACAGTATTATAAAAACTCACACTGGCAAAACTGCAAAGCCTATTACAAAGCCAAACATAATTCAAAGAGTAGGATCACAGAAAACCTGCCCCCCAAGCCTGCTGGAAAAGTCTGGTTTCCAAAGCTTTGCCAAATGGCTGTATAGATTTGCTGTGTGTGTGTGTGTGTGTGTGTACAGAAGCAGCCAGAGAGAAGGCCTATTCTGAGACCTTGTCAGATGACACGGATAGGACCAGGACTGGTCCTATTGGTTAAGGCATCAAGCTAGAAACTAGGAGACTGTGAGCTCTAGTTCCACCTTAGGCAGGAAAGCTGGCTGGGTGACTCTGAGCCAGGCCCAACTCTCTTCACAGCCTAACTCACTTCACAGTGTTGTTGTTGTTGTTGTTGTAGGGAAAATAGGAGGAGGAATATGCATGTTTTCAGCTTTGGGTTATTTAATGGTAAGGGTTTCCCTTGTCCAGTTGTGTCCAACTCTAGGTGGGGTGCTTATCTCCATTCTTAGCTGAGGGAGCCAGCATTGTCCAAAGATATATCTGTATATATACCAAGGCACACAGAATGCTGTTACCTTCCCACCGAAGTGGTACCTACTTATCTACTCACATTTGCATGCTTTCAAACTGCTAGGTGGGCAGGAGCTGGGCAAATTACGGGAGCTCACCCCATTGCACAGCACTCGGGTTTCGAACCTCGGCTGGCAGATTTCCAGCTGACAAGCTCAGAGTTTTTTAACCACTAAGCCATCTCAACCCTTGAGTTATTTATAAAAAAATAAAGGTGGAGTATACGTAAGTAAGTAAGGAATAAATAGGAAGGAACAGCTGAATAAAGGTGATTTCATAGCTATCCAGGTTCTATTATCACCAGAACCATAGTGGCGTAGTAGTTAGAATTCAGTATTGCAGGCTAACTCTGCCCACTGTCAGGAGTTTGATCCTAACAGGCTCAAGGTTGACTCAGCCTTCCATCCTTCCAAAGACAGTAAAATGATGACCCAGATTGTTGGGGGCAATATACTGACATTGTAAACCACCCAGAGAGTGCTCTAAAGTACTATAGAGCATTATATATAATATATTAGCTATTGCTATTGTTATTGCTATTATACTGTAGGTGACAACCATTGAATTGCATACAGTTCATAAAACAGTGGAGATACTCAGCTCAACTAAGATACCTGCTTTGCCACATTCTGCACCAGCTGTAGTTCAGAATGGCCTTCAAAGGCAGCCCTATGCAGAGAACATTACAATAACCTCAGCATGAAGTGTTTAGGTGACTCAACATGTCCCAAAACTGCTGTGGCAACATTTTATATCTGCCATGCCCCATTACCATCTCCCATCTTCAGCCAATGAATGAGACAGACTTAAACCATGCTTAGCTGTTCCAGTGTTAAAATAGTATTTTCCCAATCTCTTGACATCATCCAAGGACAGCCTCAAAGTGTATAAAACCTGTCAACTTTGTCATTCATTACCTTGGAGGAAAATCAGGTGACCGGCAGTGACCAGGAATACAGCAGGGATCAGCCATGGGGATAGCAATTTTCAAAGCAATAAAATTTTATACTGGCTCAAGGATGGGTGGACAGCACTTCAGCTTGGGAGTGGGGGAAAGGTCCAGTAAAACAATTCTAAATCAGCCTTCCTGGTGCTTTCTAGCTATATTGGACTACAGGTCCTCTAATTCCTGCACAGTTGAACTGGGAAACATCAGCTAGGAAAGACCATTCTGGGTGGAAGGTTTCCCAAGAGTCAAATGGCAATGTGCTTGTATAACTTCCATAAAAATGAACAAAAAGTCCACCATGAGTCATGGTGGCATAGTGGTTAGAGTGCAGTACTGCAGGCTACTTCTGCTGACTGACTGCCGGCTGCCTGCAATTTGGCAGTTCGAATCTCACCAGGCTCAAGGTTGACTCAGCCTTCCATTCTTCCGAGGTGGGTAAAGTGAGGAGCCAGATTGTTGGGGGAAATATGCTGACTCTGTAAACCGCTTAGAGAGGGCTGTAAAGCACTGTGAAGCGGTATATTAGTCTAAGTGCTATTGCTAGCTATATTGATTCTTGTCAACCCAAGTGCTAGCCGAGACTAGGCCAATCAGAACAGGCACCCTGTCTAACAGAAGAGCTGCTATATAAAAACGTCATCTTGATTAATGTTGTAATAATCCAGTTCAAGGCTCATCTAGGTTAAACCATATGTTACTAAATCAGTCGCAGAAAAGGATGGCGTCATCGCCTTGACAAGTTTTTAAAAAGGTCTCCTTATTTTGTGATTGCCCTGGTGGCAGAATCAATTGTTTGTGCTATAGCAGATAAGGCATCATTTGTATGATGGTGGCAGCTTCATGTGGTGCACTACTTGCACCCTGTTCTAGATCAAGAGGCTCTTCTCACAGTCGCTCATGTCCTAGTCACCTCCAGCTTGGACTACTGGACCCTTGAAGTATATCTGGAAAGTTCAACTGGCACAGAACGGAGCTGTGGGGGCAGTGAGGTGTGCTCCCAGGACGGTACATGTCACACTTCTGCTTATCAATGCTGCATTAGCTGCCATTTTGCTTCTGGGTTCAATTCAATGTGCTGGTTTAGCTTTTACCCTCTTTCATGGCATGGGCAGGTTATCTGAGGGACCATCTCTCCCTGATTACATCAGCTCAACCCATTAGATCTGGCAGAGAAGCCTACTACATTTACTAAGGGCTTATATTTGATGGGTCCAGAGAGGTGGGCCTTTCCTGTTCCAATGCTTGCCTTAAGGAACATTCTTTTCCCAAAGTCAGGTTAACTCCATCTCTGTTAATGTTCTAGAACAGGGGTCTCCAACCTTGGCAACTTTAAGACTTGTGGACTTCAACTCCCAGAATTCCTCAGCTGGCTGAGGAATTCTGGGAGTTGAAGTCCACAAGTCTTAAAGTTGCCAAGGTTGGAGACCCCTGTTCTAGAAGTCCCTCAAGATCTGGGTAAGACACTGGGCTTGGTCCAAGGAATCAGTGACATCCTAAGTGGCTCTACCACTGTGATAGATACATTCACTCTCCGTGCCTTATGATTTGTATATTTTTAAATAATATTTTACTTTTCAATAATGATTGTTTTATTGTCAGCGTTCCAGTAAACACCCCCAATGAAATAAAACTCCGAGGCTAGAAGTTCCTCAAAGTTCCAATTTATTAGAGATGTCATGTTGGCACATCTGGGGAACTTCTAGCCTCGGAGTTTTATTTCATTGGGGATGTTTACTGGAACGCTGACATTAATCCGAATCTGTAGATAACTAAGCAGCACCCCGAAAGGGGGTCTGTCCGGGGTGCTGATCCCCAGCACTGACCTGAAACCCAGGCAGTGTGAAGAATCAGCGAAGATGGAGGAGAAAGAGGAGATAGCAGGAGGGGCCGCGGGAGCAGATCCCGGAGAACTTATCGAGACCAGGTATTCTCCTTCTGAAGACGTGGTGCAAGCTCTTGAGGCTGTGGAAACGGCCAGACGGCTAGGCGCTCGGCCCAAAGAGATGGATTCCTGGAAGAGTTGCCAGTCTGATCCAACTTCAGAGATGGGACTGGGAGAGCGACTGCCTAAGTGTCGTCCCGTCGCCAGCCCCCTGAAGTCGCCCCACGAGGCAGAATGGAGAGAGGTGGGGACAACGGGGTCTGAAACTCCCCGAGGCTGGAACGCTGACATTTATATTATGAGAATGACCAATTTTATATATTTGTTTTACTTTCCCCCAGAGTCACTTCTTGTGAGATAGGTGGTCATATAAATTTGATAAATCAATCAATAAATCATTGCATATAGCTAGCCATGGAAAAGCTTACTCCACTCACCATTACAATACCCCATGCATTAAAGAGAAATAGCATAGGGTTTGCCTGGATCCCTGGATGGCACACAATCATTTTCCTCAAACAGCTGTATTTTAGTGTCATTATCAGGACAATCTCAGCACCTTGGGTCTTCTCCTGGTATTAGGATCCCACTCATTATTCAACTGGAAAATTGCCTATTGCAATTTTGCATGATAGCTCAATAGTGCATTCCATGCAAAAGGTCCAGTCCTTAGCATCATAAAATCAAGATGGAAATACTCTTGTGTGGGATTTGTACAATTACCGTATTTTTCAGACTATAAGATGCTCCTAAATCTACAGGAGGAAAACAAGAAAAAAAAATAGTTTTTGGCCTCCGCGCATCGCGTTTTCGCCCTCCCCGGCCCCCAGAAGCACTCTACAGTGCTCTGCACGGCCCGTTTTTGCCAAAAATGGCCAGTTTTCGCCAAAAATGCGCCTGTTTTTGGCCTGCAGAGTGCTTCTGGGGGCCAGGGAGGGTGAAAACATGATGCGCGGAGGGCTTGGGAGCCCAAAAACAGGCCCATTTCTGGCAAAAATGGGATGTGCGGAGCACTGCAGAGTGCTTCTGGGGGCCGGGGAGGGCAAAAACGTGATGCACAGAGGGTTCGGGAGGCCCAAAACGCCCATATTCGGTCTATAAGATGCACCTAAATTTTCACCCACTTTTAGGAGGGGGGGGAAAGGTGCGTCTTATACTCCGAAAAATACGGTACTTGCCAGTTAGTGGCTGATTACTTGCTAGTTGTTAGTTGGACAATTACTTGCCAGTTAGTGGCTTGTGTAAGCCTTGGTTGTTTTGAGCCACAACTTGTTCAGTTAGACACAAAATAAGGAGACCTTTTTAAAAGCTTGTCAAGGCAATGATGCCATCTTTTTCTGCAACTGATTTAGTAACATATGGTTTAACATAAATGAACCTTGAACTGGATTATTACAACATTAATCAAGATGACGTTTTATATAGGCTTATTACAGTATGCTAAGTAATAAAACATGACTTACTGATTACAGTAGCTAACCAAAACCAACTAAATAGCAATAGCACTTAGACTTATATACCGCTTTACAGTGCTTTACAGCACTCTCTAAGCGGTTCACAGAGTCAGCATATTGCCCCCAACAATCTGGGTCCTCATTTTACCCACCTCAGAAGGATGGAAGGCTGAGTCAACCTTGAGCCTAAACCACCAGCCAATGAAGAGTGAACAGTTTGAAGCTAGGTAACCCAAACCTCTCACTCTCTATAGGGCAATTTCTTATGTTCCTTCATTAAAGATAAGAGAACCTCATTCATAGAGAACTAAGGCTCTTAGGCCAAATTGGTAAATTAGGGAAAGATATTGCCAGTCACCAAAATTTGGCCATGCTGCTCTTTCCAAGCAGGGAAGTTGCTTAATTCATTAAACAATAATGTTGAAATAATGTTTTAATAAATTAAAAACTTAAGCGGTTTCACAAATCCACCCCTTAATATACCTACAGTTGATCGTTTAGAATAAACTGTCTAATCTAAAGGCATTTGGAAGTTTGAAAATGTTTTTTTCACATTGCTTTCTTAAGGTCAAACTGGAAAGGAATTTAATTGCATGAATGTAATTAATAAGCACTTTTTTGTTGTTGTTATGTTAGTAGCTGTAGGAAAGTCACTGAATCATGGTGGATGGGGACAGGTTTCTTTCTGGAGAAAGCTGATTATTTTTCCTGAATTAAAAATTTTGCTCTCTCCTCCTGAATCACTCAAGACAATCTGTGGTCCATCTCTCTCTTTCTATGTATTATAAAACTTAGCATCTTTGAAGTATCAAAACTTTGTCCCAGAGATGTGCCAGTATTAAACTGAGACAATCCCCATTCCTAATCCCTCAGGGATTTTTTTTAAAAAAAGGTTATTTCATGTTAAAATACTGCTATCAGCACATCTTCATTAGTACTTCTTCAAAATAGGCGTGCAACTAATTTACGATATTAACTGTAAAGCTGTGTAAATTAGATTGCTGAGATTTGTCCCCTGGATGTTTGTGCATGGTGATGGTAAAAGCAATACCCATCACTTGTGTACTAAAAATTCCATGGTGGGATACTACTAGACCTTTAAGTCTGTTAGTTTTTTATTTTTACATTCTTTTTTCAAACTCAGTGGGCATAAATTGTTATGCCAGTTTCATAACCTGAAAGATTATGGAAAGTATGCCCCATTTGAGGAACTCCTGCCAGCAGACACAACATCCATAGTAGATGTCTGACCTTAGAACTGCCTGGTGATGCAACTTGGACTTTGTGGGTCAGAGCTGACCATTAATAGCAATAGCACTTAGACTTATATACCGCTTCATAGTGCTTTACAGCCCTCTCTAAGCGGTTTACAGAGTTAGCATATTGCCCCCAACAATCTGGGTCCTCATTTTACCCACCTCAGAAGGATGGAAGGCTGAGTCAACCTTGAGCCGGTGAGATTTGAACCGCCGAACTGCAGCTAGCAGTCAGCTGAAGTAGCCTGCAGTGCTGCACTCTAACCACTGCGCCACCTCGGCTCCTAATGATCTTTCGAAGTGCTTCACCCAGTTTCTGGATAGAGAAATTAGATGGATGATTTGTCAAAAATTTGTCTATGGAAAAAGATTTGCTCCAATGATCCCAAGTGCAGAACTTCTTCTTAGTAAGGTTTAATGCCACATAGGATTCTGCATGAGATGAATTATTCAGAAGCTTTCTAGTCAGGTTCCAGGTTTGGACCTAGGATGGCAATCACATTAGTTACTCTTGGAATTGACCTGGAACTTGGAAGAGGCTGGTGTGTCCCTTCTGGTCTTGGTAGATGTGTTAGCAGCATTCAGTGATACTGATCGTAGTATGTTCTTGAGCTGCCAGCAAAGATTGGAGTTTGGGACACTGTTTTGCAATGCTTCCACACCTTCCTGAGCAGGTGGTCCCACACAGTGTGGCTAAAATTGAAATTGAGGGCTGAGACCTCTTCCACTTTATTTAACATCTGCATGAAAACACTGGTAGAGGTCATCTATCAATTTGGAAGGAGGGTGTATATCATCAACAGAATAATAATTATCTCAGACTAAACAGAAGGTATGGTAGAACTGACCCAGGACCTGGAGGCTCTGAGGGACTGAATGGGGCAACAGAGACTATGTTGGCATCCTAACAAGATGGGGTTAATGTTAGTTCATTTACCATTTAGTACCGTGGATGTTCCATCCATAGCTCTTGAAGGTGCAGCACTTCTCACTGAAGAACTGGTACATAACCTGGGGGCTCACTGCTCCAGTAGGAACATAAAGTAGAAGATGTTGCCAGGATAGTATTTGGTCAATAGCTACCGTAACTGATAAGAGAGAATATTTGTAGCTCAGGGTTGAATTATGAGGTCCTTGGCACTCTCAGGGCTTGGCAGTTCTCTTGCAGATGTTTCATGACTCAACTAGGTAACATCATCAGCACTGATGATGTTAACCTAGTTGGGTCATGAAACGTTTGCAAGAAAACCACCAAGTTCAGAAAGCAGCAAGGATCCCACAATAGCTAACCCTTTCCTGAACCAGGAAGCACCAAGGACAGTGGCTTATGTTCTTATTCCTTTGCTGCAATTCTCTTCAAGGCTATCTTGAAAGATCACTTTGAAGTCTCAATGGTTGATTGCCAGTAGACCTCTAGTGCTAGTGATTATCTACAAACCCCTTTATAGCAATAGCAATAACACTTAGACTTATGTATACCGCTCCATAGTGCTTTACAGCACTGTCTGAGCCAGGGGTGAAATCCAGCAGGTTCTGGAGAACCGGTAGCGGAAATTTTGAGTAGTTCGGAGAACCGGCAAATACCACCTCTGGCTGGCCCCAGAGTGGGGTGGGAATGGGGATTTTGCAGTATCCTTCCCCTGGAGTGGGGTGGGAATGGAGATTTTGCAATATCCTTCCCCCAGGAGTGGGGAGGAAATGGGGATTTTGCAGTAACCTTCCCCTGGAGTGGGGTGGGAATAGAGATTTTGCAGTATCCTTCCCCTGCCACGGCCACCAAGCCACGCCCACCATGCCCGCCACACCATGCCCACAGAACCAGTAGTAAAAAAATTGGATTTCACCACTGGTCTGAGCAGTTTACAAATGTCAGCATAATGCCCCAACAATCTGGGTCCTCATTTTACCGACTTTGGAAGGATGGAAGGCTGAGTCAATCTTGAGCCGGTCAGGATTAATACTGCATTCTAACCACTGCACTAGCATGGTTCCTTTTAGTTTACACACTTATTATCTTTGGGCCCATCTACTTCTGCCTGCTTATTTATTTATTTATTATTTTATTTTGCAAAATTTGTATGCCGCCCAACTCCCGAAGGACTCTGGGCGGCTCACAGCTTTATATCCTCTTGTAAGGAGAGTATATTCCTGTTACCCACCATGAAAGAGTCTGACATTCTTAGTGGTGGCCATCTTCCATTTTCTCCTGGGACAGCTTGTTCACCCAAAGTCATATGTGAACTTAATACCGATGTCTTTTTGTAGAATGGCGAAACAACCCTATTCAGGAGAGGCTTCACAGAGGAAGATTTGCTGAAGGATAGCAACCATTTTATTGATGTGATTTATTGGTTTCAGACAGCTTTGCTTTAATGAGTATTTTATGGATGCTTCATAGTATTTATTGTAAGCTGCCTATTGTGATGACAATAGGCAGCATACAACTGATTAATAAGTACAAATAAATACAAATAAAATCAAAAGTCCAGCTATTATAATTGCTTTTATTACTAATCAGTTCCTTCCTGCTGTCTTTCTCTAGGACAGGGGTGTCAAACTCAAGGCCCGCGGGACAGATTCAGCCCATGGGGTGCTTAAATCTGGCCCACAGGGCCAGCCTGGAAATATCAAAGGACCAGCCCATGGTGCTTCTGCCGGCCAAAATGGGTCATGGGGGCACATGTGGCCCCCGCATGGCCCATTTTTGGCCTCCCCAGCCTCCGGCAGCACTCTGGCAGACAAAAACGGGCCTCGCAGGGCCTCCGCGCAGCCCGTATTTTGCCAGCAGAGTGCTGCTGGAGGCCCTGGAGGCCAAAAATGGGCCACGCGAGGGCCTCATTGGGACTCCACGTGGCCCGTTTTTCACCAGCAGAGTGCTGCTGGGGAGGCTGAAAAGAGGCTGCAGGGGGGCTTCGCAGGGCCTCCGCACAGCCCATTTTTTGCCAGCAGAGTGCTGGTGGAGGCCCGGGAGGGGAAAAATGGGCCACACGGGGGCCTCACGGGGACTCCACGTGGCCCGTTTTTCATCGGCAGAGTGCTGCTGGAGGCTGGGGAGGCTGAAAACAGGCTGTGGGGGGGGGCCTTCGCAGGATCTCTGCACGGCCCATTTTTGGCTGGCAGAGTGCTGCAGGAGGCCATGGAGGCTGCAAATGAGGACCGCGAACATCCCCCGTGCCCCATTTTGGCCAGCAAAGTGCTGCAGGAGGCCATCCAGGCCGAAAACGGGGCACGGGGGGCTGAGCACAGCCCCCCTGCACCCCATTTTGGCCGGCAGGGTGCTGCAGGAGGCGTCCGTCCCATCACCCTGCTCCCCCCCACCAGCCCACGGAGAACTACAATGCTGATCCAGTCCTTGAAGAAATCCAGTTTGACACCCCTGCTCTAGGATTTAACTGAAACATGAAATATTCCAATAGATGTAAAGGCTTATAAGTTAATTAGGGTCAGAGCCCAGTTAGTACTTGGATGGGTATATAAGTCATCCTTATTTACCAACCACAATTGAATTAGCAACTCAGTTAAGTGAAGTGGTCACTAAGAGAAACCATGACCTATGCTTATAATCGTTCCTTTGCTTTACAGACCTGTGAAGGTTGCAAATGGGGGCATTGATTGCAATTCTTTTCCATCACTGTTGTAACTGTGAACAGTCGCTACCCAAGGCTGTTGCTAAATGAGGACTGCCTGTATTATAATATGGAAAGGCAAATTTCTCCTTTAAAACAGGATGTATATATATGTATATCTATAAACGAACTTCAACAGTTCTGGATGGTCCACATTATATTAATAGAGAGAATGAGCTTCAGTGCCAAGATACCAGGCTAATGTGGCTGATTAAATTCATCAAGATGAGATTCTAGCACTTCTCAAAGTCTTAGCTATACATTCTTAGTTGGCATTAAATTGATTTCAGATATCTAATCCTTAATACTGTAGGTTAAGCTCTGAAGATTACTGACTCCACCAATTACCCTTTCTACTATTTTTCTTTCAAGCAGAAACAGAGGTCAACTTACTCTCTCTCTCCCTTCTCCATTAAATAAAAAACCTATGTGATGGTTTTGCATCGTTTGCTGAAATGAGAGGCCTGGAATTAAAGACTAGCAATAACAGATTTCTCATAAACAGCACTTGCAATGACAACTGGATTACACTGATTTTCACTAGCTAAATATTTCCAGACTCTCACATTATGGCCAGCTTGGAATTGCACTGACCTCTACGTTAAAAATCTACAGCTCTGATTTATTATTTTTAACAGACCATCCTTTAATAATTATAGCTAATCTTGTCTATCACATCTTAATCTACAGCCCAGACAGACACTATAAAACTATCCATGTGGAACATTTGCATAGGTGCAGCATCCTAAAAATAGTACCCTTTGTCCAAGCGTGATCAAACTCACAGATACTGCCTTTTCCTGTAGTTATTCTTTATTTTTATTTATTATATTTTCAAATCACTCCCTACATCTACTTCTCATGTCAAATACTATCAAAAGCGTACCAAGGAGAAATTTCACAACAGGAATGCTGCTATCAAAAGGCTCCTGTTTCAATCTACAGAGGATCGGTTGTCTGATGCTTATTTAAAAAAACGACAAGCTTGTATACATAGCAACATTCTTATCTGTCTTTTAATTTTGCTAAATAAATAAACAAATTTTAAAAATGCCCAACCTTAGCTGACCCTGGGCACTTTACATAATAAAAAAAGTCAGAATAAAAAAGAGAAACATGAAGATGTCCATTTTAAAAAAAAAAACACCATACAAATAACTGAAGCTTAAATGGACTTACTCCCTACTCCACCACAAGGCCTGGGTATACAGCCAGCTTTTCAACCTCTTCAGAGTGGAAGCCAACCTTGATGTGATCATCCAATGACCTCTGAGAAGTTCTTCTTTCAGTCATTTTCTGTCAAATGCAGGAGCTTCAACTTATTAGAGCCGCGGTGGCGCAGTGGTTAAAGTGCAGTACTGCAGGCTACTGCTGATCACCGGCTGCCAGCAGTTTGGCAGTTCGAATCTCACCAGACTCAAGGTTGACTCAGCCTTCCATCCTTCCGAGGTCGGTAAAATGAGGATCCAGATTGTTCGGGGCAATATGCTGACTCTGTAAACCGCTTAGAGAGGGCTGTAAAGCACTATGAAGCGGTATATAAGTCTAAGTGCTATTGCTATTTATATCACATGAGAGTTGAGAGTAGTAGACCCATTCTTCTGAAGGTATCCTTCCTTCCTTCCTTCCTTCCCTCCTTCCTTCCTTCCTTCCTTCCTTCCTTCCTTCCTTCCTTCCTTCCTCCCTCCCTTCCTCCCTCCCTCCCTCCCTTCCTTCCACTTCCTTCTGCTGCCCATTTTGAAAAGCAACTCTAAGCTTTATCCTCATATTACCTATGTATTTCTGTGGACAGGGCTTGTTAGATGGTTAGATGACACTCAACTGAATGTGCTCCTTGTATGTTTGCAACCTTTCTGTTTTTTCTATTGTTTTAATATTTTTAATTTACATTGGTTGTTTTTAATATGTACTCTGCCCATAGCCATTGTGGGAGATAGGTGGTTATACAAATGTGATAAAAGAAGGAAAGAAGAAAGATTAAAGAGGTTGACTTGAACTTTGTCGTGTGTTCCTTGTGTATATGTCAGTGGGTGCCCTTGAGTTAATCTTAACTCCTGGTCACTGCCTGAACAAGTCCCTGCAATTTGCTGTGTGGGGCAGCAATATTTTTCATTGACTCAGGAAGGAAGGAAGGAAGGAAGGAAGGAAGGAAGGCTGCAGAAGAATGGGCCTAGGGAGTAACCTCAGCTCTCAAAAATCAGACAGTTGGTGTACCTGAGAGAGGACTAGCATTTACAGTCTCCCAGTTTGTAAAAGGTGCCTTAAATCACTACCCCAAACTAGCTCTGAGTGTGTTCCTAGCTAACATTAAAAGCACAAATGTCCTAGCTCACCCTCTCAGAAATTAACAACTTTATAAAAAAAAATCCCTGGGGAAAAGAACAATGGGTTGGATTCAAACCCAGCTTTTGTAAATAGGACTCCACTGGAACAAGACCAGGCAGAAGGCAGAAATAGCCCTAATCACATCTCTTGATTAATGGATTGCAGGAACTCCTGCAGCCCTTAGATTGTTCCACTGCTGAAGGCTAAGTTGGTTCTTTCCAAAAGCGACTATTAGGAAAAATCAGCTTCGTTCTCCACTGATTGCTTGTCTGCTCTACCCTTGTAGCACCTCGTTGAAGGGTTCATGAGAGAGACGCTACAGAGTGACCCAAATACCAGCTCAGGAAGAAGCGTGCCGAAGGAAACTCTTTGGAGGTAAATATCTGGTGCAATTTTTATTATGGAAGAGGACAGAGTAGCCCTAATGCTTCACATTAGCATTAGCTGAGATCTCAGCAATGTTTGCTAGCTGCTGGATGCATTTATGTTTTCTACAGGATCAAGAGAGGGTTCCAAGTGTGTCATATATTTAGGTCCACCCAGAATTTTCCTTCCCCCCCCCTCCTAGGATTGAGCTCAGATTTTCCCTTGTTTTTTTTACAGCTGGGCTGAGTTGGCTGAAACTATGCCTCCCAGTAATGGGTTTCACTTACCTTTGCTACTGGTTCGGAGATGTGTGCGTGCATGCGCAGATCGTCCGTGATGATCTCCGGGCGGGTGGACGGAGCCTCCTCCTGCCGCCACCGCTACCAGTTCGCCTGAACCGGGGTGAACCGGTAGCAGCCCACTACTGAATTGCCTCCAGGTTTTAACACCTGCCCCATTCACTTGGGTGCTCCATCCCTGGAGGTTTTCAAGAAGTGATTGGGCAACCATTTGTCCAGAATAATATAGGATCTCCTGCTTGAGATTGGACAGGGGATTGGACTAGAAGACCGCCAAAATGCTATTATTCTATGTTCTAAGAAAAAAGAATCCAGAATCAGCAGAAAAAGAGGATTCAAAAGAGCACGTAAACCCTGCAGGAGAAACCTTTCTGCTATTTTTCCTACTATCCAAGTCTGAAAGATAAGAGGACGCTCACTGAAGGATTACAAGAATTTTATTTTTCCACAGGTTTCACTTCTCAGTCTGGATCCAAAATCCTGACGCACAAGCAAGCCAAAAGATTCCATTTTATTAGATTAAAATGTTGCCAGAGCAGATTTGTTTCCCCTGTTTACTATGCTTTCTATTTGCTTGGAGCTTTGGCACTCGTTGTACTCTGCATCCCTATAAGTCTGTCTAAGCTTCTTGGTTATAAGGCTTATTAGACCTTGAATTATGGAAGTGATGCTATAAAACATCCCCTCAAGAGCAGCTGTCGGCAACAAGAGAGCTCTTCATTACACACCCAAGGAACCCCCCCCCCCCGATAAGATCTGAAATTACTAGCTGGCTGGTTCAGCTTGATCCTCCTCCCCTCGCTATTTTTTTTACCCACAAATCCCTACATATCTCTCTAGTACAGGGGTCTCCAACCTTGGCAACTTTACGACTTGTGGATTTCAACTCCCAGAATTCCTCAGCCAGCATGTATATGCATTTCAGCAGTTGCTTTGAAGCAGATAAACCAACTATTGGGAAGGAAGTAGCATGCTAATACTGACAGCAAAAAAGATTCGGCTCAGCTGCATTCGTGTGTTTCATTCTGAAGTCGTCTTGTAGACGTTTTTCATCACTAATAACAGACTTCAATTCTTCTGACAGAAGAACTACTTGTACAAAACACTGCACAGGTAGTCCTCGACTTACAACGGTTCATATAGTGACAGTTCAAAGTTACAGCGGCGCTGAAAAAAGGGACTTGTGACCGTTTTTTCACACTTACGATCGTTGCAGCATCCCCATAGTCACGTGATCAAAATTCAGATGCTCGGCAACTGACTCATATTTATGACGGTTGCAGTGCCCCCGGGGTCATGTCATCATCTTGTGCGACCTCCTGACCAGCAAAATCAATGGGGAAGTCAGATTCAATTAACAACCAGGTTACTGAATTAACAACTGCTGTGATTCACTTAACAACTGTGGCAAGAAAAGTTTTTAAATGGGGCAAAAGTCACTTAACAAATGTCTCATATAGCAACAGAAATGTTGGGCTTAATTGTGGTCATAAGTCAAGGACTGCCTGTAATGCATCGAGGTTTTTCATAATAAGAACAGCAGTGGTGAAATCCAATTTTTTGTACTACCGGTTCTGTGGGCGTGGCTTGGTGGGCGTGGTGTAGCTTGGTGGGCATGGCTTGGTGAGTGTGACAGGGGAAGGATACTGCAAAATCTCCATTCCCACCCCACTCTGGGGCCAGCCAGAGGTGGTATTTGCCGGTTCTCCGAACTACTCAAAATTTCCGCTACCGGTTTTCCAGAACCTGTCAGAACCTGCTGAATTTCACCCCTGAAGAACAGGTATTACACAGCATCAGGCTGCTCTGAGGTCTGCCTACAATTCACCCAGTTATTTGGACCAGGCTAACTTTCCTTTCATTTGACTTCATTAATTTACCAAGAGGGTTTCTTTTTAAAACAGCTGTGCAATTCACTGGGGGGGGGGAGAACTGGCTCCAGTTTCTAAACTCCTGTACAGGACAAAATGAAACTAAACAAAAACACAGAACTGGCTCCAGTTTCTAAACTCCTGTACAGGACAAAATGAAACTAAACAAAAACATGTCTATGGAGATTCTCAGTCATCCAGGTCATGGTTGTCCCAAAGGTGCTTTTTCAAGAGGCAACTGGACTTCCTTGTTTTTCTTTGAAGATGTTTCGCTTCTCATCCAAGAAGCTTCTTCAGCACTGAAGAAGCTTCTTGGATGAGAAGCGAAACATCTTCAAAGAAAAACCAGAAAGTCCAGTTGCCTCTTGAATAAGCACCTTTGGGATAAACAAAAACATTTTAAAAATGTGAGTTTTAAAGACAAAAAGCACATATTATCCGCCCCTGGATGGGTTAGGGTTAGGGTTGTTAACCCATTATTTGCTACGGGGCGTTTTTGCGAAAAACTGGAAGTAAATGCTGGGTTTTGGCCAAAAAAACATTGTAAATCGTGGTCATGTGGCCATAAGATGCTGCAAAGGGGCATAAAAGTTGTGAGCATCCCAAATGTGGAACATAAACGTGGGAGTGGGATGTCGGCCATCAGAACCTTGAAATTGAATCAAAAATACCTTTGTGGGAGAGCTCCGTTGTAACTACAAATGGTTTCTCAGTGACTGGTCGTAAATCAAGGAGCCCCTATGTAATGTCAAAGTATCTTCACAAATACAACAGAGACTTGAATCAGAAACTTGCACTGTCACAGTTGCAGGCCAACATTCGTAGTCTGCCCTCCAATTTTTGGGAGAACAAAACCGCACATGTGTGACATTGGGCAGGCATGTTTGCAAGGCCTGGAAGGAAAGGGAAAAACCACTTGGAATAACACTTGATTTTTATATTCTTCTTCTTCTTTCCAAGGTCCTATTGATTCTAATAGAAGTCAAAATATTTAATCAGATTTTGGCGTGTTTAATTAAGATTCTGCTCTATTGCCATTGAGAGTACATACTAAAAGCACACTTTATGGCACTCTAAACAAATTATGTTCCAGATGTTAAGAACTGCAGCCAAGTATGACTGAAATGCATTCTCTCTACATTAATCCAGATCGTTTTATACTTACTCACTTTAACTGGCATAAAATTTGGAGAGTGGGGAGTGCCAGATATTCCTAGTTCTTTCTTTCTGGTTGGAATATTTGAGTTTAGCCAAGACTGTCTCTCCATTGCCCTAATTCCAGTTTCTCAAACATGGGATAACCAGAGCCTTTTTTATCACCAAGTCCACTTCAGTAAATTAATTACTATCGGACTCGTTCGATTGGCTCATGCATGCAAAAATATTGGAATGTTACGGTTGAAAGTGATTATTTTGCCCAATGTGAAATTAATTTCTAGGTCTATTACATGCAACATTTGAAGACAGAAGTGGGATTGTGCTCCGTAAGTGTGAAACTAGAATTGAATGAGACCAGATAAAATTTTGGGGAAAGATTTAGGCATTCCACTTCAGTAACAAAGAAGTCTGTAGGGTTTCTAAAACATGCATGTTTATACCTGCCAGGACTGAAAACAATATGTTTATTTGTTAGATGTGATTATAGTTATAGGGAGAGAATTAAATATAGTTATGGTACAAACTATAGATCAGGAAGCTGAATGCTTTTCTTTTCTTATATATACTCAAGGTTGGTTTATTTTACAAAATAGACACTTCACATCAGGGGTGAAATGCTCCCGGTTCGCTCTTACCTGTCGGTCGCTGTAGCCGGTCGCCAAGGTAGAGCAAGGCGCCGCCCACCCACCCGGACGCCGCCATTTGGATTCTTTTACCCTCTGCGAATGCACAGAACACTTTGCGCATGCGCAGAGGGTAAAAGAACCCAAATGGCGGCATCCGGGCGGCGTCCGGGTGGGTGGGCGGCGCCTCACGCTACCTTGGCGACCGGCTCTACGGCGACTGACAGGTAAGAGCGAACCGGGAGCATTTCACCCCTGCTTCACATGTATTAAACCTAACACCTATAAGTAATCTACTTATTGGTGCCTAATGATATTTCGATACGTGGCAGTGTTGTAGCTAAAAGTGAAAAGTGACAACGCACAACACATTTTTATTCTGTGTTTTTTGTTTTAACTGCCAACCTTTTCCTGTAATAAGGCAGTATTCTTTTCCTACCCTTTAAGGACTGGGAATGTTGTTCCTTTTACTCAGAGCGTAATATCCTTTTACTTTACACTTAGCCCTGTATGATCTTCTACTATTCAGCCCAGGGGTGGGTTCTGACTTGCCTCACTGCCGGTTCGCTTCCTCACGCGCTGCGTGGGCCCGTGCGCCTTGCGCGTCCCGCGCGCGCATGCGCAGTGCTAAAAACCAAGCTTCTGCACATGCGCAGAAGCAAAAAACAGCTTCTGTGCGTGTGCAGAAGCAAAAAACAAGATGGCGGCACCTATGGCGCTGCTGAGAGAGCCGGTTTGGGGGCATGTCCAGCCAGCCATCACTGCCGGTTCAGCGAGCGGGGGGAAATTCCCGCTACCGGTTCTATAGAGCTGGTCCGAACCGGCAGGAACCCACCTCTGATTCAGCCCTTATACAGGTGGTTGCCAGTTAACAATCATAATTGGGACAGGGAACTCCACTGTCAAGCCACAAGGTCCTAGAGAGAAAAGTCATGTGACTGCTCCAACTTACAATGGCAGTTCCAGCAGTTCTAGTTGCAGTCGTTAAACGTGGCGACACAGGATCATGACTTGCAACTTCCTGATGCTTCCCCATTGACTTTGCTTGTGGAAGCCAGCAGTGAAACTCGCAAAAGGCTATCATGTGACTACACGACCCTATCATCTTTGTAACTGCATGCTGGTTACCAAGTGTCCTAATCACAATCAAATCATTGTGAGGGCACTTGCAACAGCCACACTGGCCTTCAGTTTCCATGTTCAGCCTTCTCATCACTTTGAATGCCTGCTGAATCAGTGGTCACTACCTGCCTTCAGAAGATGCTGCTGAAGTTTGGAGTAGTCTTCCAATTGCTCTCTTTTATTGAATTGCTTCTCTGTCTCTCATTCTTTATCAGTTTGTGGGAAAGAGGGAAAAATAACTACTTGTTGCTAGTGGCTTGTGAAGCCCCAAGGCTCTGTGTGCCATGTAGTAATTAGCATAGTAGTAATTTCTGTGTTTCTTTTCTATATCAGCAAAAGGCTTTCCAAAATTATTAAAGTGATTTGACTAAACCGCACCCAAATCTCTGGATCACAGCCTTAATTTATTTATTTATTTATTTTATAAAATTTATATGCCGCCCAACTCCCGAAGGACTCTGGGCGGCTTACATCATAAAAAAATAAAACATATAAAAACAATTTAAAAAAGAAAGGGGAAAAAAAACCCAACTATATTTAAAATAAAACATTCACACAACCATGCATGGGCCAATCAGAACAACTATTGGCCCCAGGCCTGCCGGAAAAGCCAGGTCTTAATGGCTTTACAGAAGGCCAGTAAGGTGGGGGTAGTACGGATCTCAGGGGGAAGTTGGTTCCACAGAATCGGAGCGGCTACAGAGAAGGCCCTCCCCCGCGGGCCCGCCAGCCGGCACTGTCTGGCCGACGGGACCTGAAGAAGGCCAACCCTGTGGGACCTCACTGGTCGATGGGAGGAATGTGGCATAAGCATCCTTGCCTGCTACGTGTCTGCATCAGTCACAATTCTGACACAAACTACAAATTTGTTTATCTA
>QLTV01002671.1:22407-49785 GCA_003457575.1 Thermophis baileyi
AATCTGCTGGATCCAGGGATGGCTTCTTGAGGAGGGGCCTCACCACCGCAACCTTCAAAGGTTGCGGGACGGACCCCTCTCTCAAGGAGGTGTTGATTACAGCCTGGAGCCAGCCTCGTGTCACCTCCCTGCTGGCTGAGACCAGCCAGGAGGGGCACGGGTCCAATAAACAAGTGGAGGAGCTCATCGCTCCAATAGCCTTGTCCACTTCCTCAGGAGTCACAGGCTCAAACTCCTCCCACAAAATTGGATTAAGACCTGCCCCTGTCATCTCAGCTTGACTTGCCCAATCAGAGTCCAGGTCCATCCGAATCTGAGCGACTTTATCCGCCAAATACTGTACAAATTCCTCAGCTCTCCCCTGCAAAGGTTCCTCCTTTCCCTCAATGTTAAGGAGGGAACGAGTTAAGGTCATCATTACCTGTGATCATTGATGAAGAAACATTTCTCGCCCTCCATACTCAATCTGCAGTCAAATCATGAAGATCAAGGTAGGACAAGCCTCACTATGAATCAAGTGAAGACAAAAATGGATTTTCTACTTTGTGATCTCCCTTTGACAAGGAACTCAGAAGACCATTTAAGATGTATTGGGGAATGGAGGTTCAAGGAAACCAAAATGGAAATCAAAATGTAATTACAAAGGTATCACAATCATATTGAAATGACAGAGTCCATCAACACTATGGAAGAGTAAAGCGACAAGTCTAATTTTTAAAGTCCAGACTCTTTATGTTCAATTTTGATTCCTTCTTTGCCTCCTTTTCTCACAGCCAAATTCTGTTCTCAAGTTGCTGTGATTGCTCTATGACTGGGAAGCCATATAAATTGAATGAATGAATGAATGAATGAATGAATGAATGAATGAATGAATAAATGAATGAATGAATGAATGAATGAATCTCTCAACAGGAATGTTCTACCTCTGGCCTCCCAGAGGTAGAACATTCCTGTTGGAGCCTTCCTTAAATTTGCCATGGAACTCTGGTTCTGTCATAGTAATCCTAATCTGAAGATAGTGGGGAAATTGGAAGTCCTGTCCAAGCAAATCAATAATAGTTATTTTAAAGATTTTAGAGGCTATGTTCTGACTATAGTTGAACCTTTGGCAGTATACACAGTTAAAACATATGTTGACAAAACAACATGCCCAGATGCATTAGCACATTCAAAGTTCCCTGGAAATTTATTTCACAAATTTAAATGGCTGCCCATCTGAACAAATAACGCTTGGCATCTAACAACAACAACAAAAGGTTAAAAACGTGATGTAGAAAAACCCCATGAAACAACAATTTAAAAGTAGTTGAGACATCTCACAAAAACTTGCCAAGGTGAAACAAGACATCCTTGCTCTCATCCAACTTCCTTGACAGTTCTGATTGGGTTAGGGATAGTGACAGTTGTAATCACTCCTAGGATTAGATGGTTTGAAAAGACCCACGAGAGTTGCCATAGTTTGTTCCTTCAGACCAGTCCTTCCAGCTATGTGTGTTCCTGACTGAGACCTCCAATTCTACAGAAGCTTTAGTTACATATGAATATAATATAAATAATGTATACAACATATGTATTTTTAATATTTTTAATACATATGTATACAACATATTTCTTTCTTTCTGTTCAATCACTCCGATTCTCAGAGACTTCCTGAACAAGTCTAACCCTAACCTTGCAGTTTTCTTGGCAAGATTTTTTTCAGAAGTGGTTTGCAAATGCCTCCTTCCTAAGGCTGAGAATTACTAGTCCAATGTCACCCAACCAGCTTTGTGCCTAAGGTAGAATAGAAATGGTCTCCCAATTTTGCCTTAACCATTGCACTAAACTGGCTCTCAGAATATATCTATATATGGGTCTATTTGCATACAAGTTGGGATAGAATTTGCAACAGCTTCCACACCTTACAAATCCAGCAACTTTCTCACCTACTAAAATTAAAATAAACTATTAAAATTGAATGCAAAAGAAAGAAGCAAATATTTATATTCTTACAGGATCTTGCTGGCAGTCTCCTTCTCAGCTATGGCCAGCCATGGTGCTGAATTATACTCCCAGTAGCATCTTTGCAAGCCAAAATAGTCCACACCAAGGGTGTCAAACTCACGTCGTCACGGCGATGTCACGCTAAAATGGGGGTGGGCGTGGCCAGCACGTGACGCATCTGGCCCACGGGCCAGGGGTTTGACAGCTCTGGTCCACACAGTCAAACTACAACATACTTACAAGGTTTACTTTCACAATCCAAATTGTCAAATGACTCCCACAACACAATGTTATGGCTGTTTAATCAAAAATAACACTTATCATTTTCAGTAGGGTTTTCTCACTACAAATGGCAATGGGGTTGTATTTACCCAGAGTTTTTATACCCGTTAATATACCAGGGATTCGTCGGAAACACATGATTACTCCATCATAGCTATTTTACCCAACTAATGTAACAAACCCCTTTGCATTACTACTCTTTTGCATTTTAGTATTTAATGACTGTGGGTCTCACAGTTTGATATTATAGTATAGTTAGGCCATGTGTAACTGACAGATTGGATACCAAAGTGTGATTTTAATATAGATTTTATCTGTTATTATTTTATTATAGATTTTTTAACTGGATATTCCTCGAGTGTTTTTATTTGTTCTGGTCTCTGCTCTTTGACCGTAATAAACTTGATTTGATTTGAAACTGAGTTTTTTGAGTTTCATATGCCAAACCTTAAATATGAACGTGGTTCTGAATTCCCTTCTTTTCTATGGTTGTTCAAAACATCAAACCATAAAGCCTTAAAAACCAATCCTAACAAGCACACTAACCTAGTTCAATACTAACTGTGGTTAGCCTGTCATGCAGCCATTAGGTTCCCAATACACTTCTATGCTGCATCAGGATTGCCTTATAAAATTGAATTCACCCATTTTCTAAAAGGGAACGTGGTTGAAAATTAACGGCTGCTGTATTTTTTTGGTATTATTTAATTCATTCAGCCTTGGGTAATAGCCATTAGTTTAAATATAGCAGACGCTCAATAGGATTTGTCTTCCGTGTTGAATCATTAGCTCTCTGTAACACAAAAGTGTCTTTCGGCATGATTGTAAGGACCAGAAAAGGCACTCAAGGCTCCATCACAAGTGCCCTCTGTAGGCTGACTTCAAGAATCACAGCTGACAAAGCAGGTACAAAAGGACTCACAGATGTTTTTTTGCAGAACATTTAGGCTTTTGTTTCCTTGAAAACGGCACATTTTCAAGTTCAGCACATTTTCAAGTTCATCGCTGATATTTTTCCCTGCCGTTGCTATTTGCTGTTTTACAAAAGTACAGCTCTGTATCCCTGTATTCAAATTAGAAACAAAAAAGCACGACAAAAGTAAAATAGCAATAGCACTTAAGACTTATATACCGCTTTACAGTGCTTTACAGCCCTCTCTAAGTGGTTCACAGAGTCAGCATATTGCCCCCAACAATCTGGGTCCTCATTTTACCCACCTCGGAAGGATGGAAGGCTGAGTCAACCTTGAGCCGGTGAGATTTGAACCGCTGAACTGCAGCTAGCAGTCAGCTGAAGTAGCCTGCAGTGCTGCACTCTAACCACTGCGCCACCTCGGCTCCATGTATTATAGGCTAATAGAACAGCAAGAAATGTAGTGGATCACTAATTGTTTCCTATTCCACAGCCATGTTAATAAAGAGGTAAACTCACTGACAGCACAAGAGACAGGATGCTACAGTGGTTGGGGGTTGGATTAGGACCAAATTCAATTCCACTCTCAGTCATGGAAATATACTGAGTCAGCCATATCCTCTCAGTTCAACATAACTCACGGAATTGGTGATGTAGGGAAAAATGGGAGCACCATGTATGCAATTGTACAAATAGATTTTTCACAAATGAAAAAAGTTCATTCTCTGTTGTTATACATACACAAAGCTGGCCCAATATAAGTTGTCCTTAACTCAAAGACATGATTCGCATCTCCCATTTCCATTCCACATCCAGCAATTGAAAGTTGACCCTTATCTCAATCCAGAAGACAGGAGAGCATCCTCTACTGCAGTGTTTCTTAACCTCAGCAACTTTAAGATGTGTGGACTTCAACTCCCAGAATTCCCAGTCACCCAATAACAAAGAACCATTGGAAGTTCAAGAAGAACAGGCCTATCAGTAATTATCAGTAGACATTCAGCCAGCTAATCTTGGGTCATGTGAAAAGGCACCAAGTACTGATGTTTTAGTTAATGAATTGACTCATTCTTGTCACCATGTTGCCAACTCTGTGTAGAAAATAACGGGGCTGCTTGGGAGCTATACATATGAGCAGGGGTGAAATGCTCCCGGTTCGCTCGTACCTGTCGGTCGCCTTAGAGCCGGTCGCCAAGGTAGCGCGAGGCGCTGCCCACACACCCGGATGCCGCCATTTGAGTTCTTTTACCCTCTGCGAATGCACAGAACGCTTTGCACATGCGCAGAGGGTAAAAGAACCCAAATGGCAGCGTCCGGCCGGCGTCCGGGCGGGTGGGCGGTGCCTCGCGCTACCTTGGCGACCGGCTATACGTCGACCGACAGGTAAGAGCGAACTGGGAGCATTTCACCCCTGCATATGAGTGAGGCTGGGATATCACTTTTCATTTCAGGCAGCCTAGCTGACTTAAAGTGCTTCATGAGAAAAGAGATGGAAGCAAAACAGGTAATTTGTGAGAAACAGAGCAAGTAAACATTGCCATGTAGATATGGGAAGGACCCAGACTTTTGTTGCCTTTTATCTCCTTGGCCATATCCTTATCACATGTACAATATGTAATAGCAATAGCACTTAGACTTATATACCGCTTCACAGTGCTTTACAGCCCTCTCTAAGCGGTTTACAGAGCCAGTATATTGCCCCCAACAATCTGGGTTCTGTAATGATGACATCTGGACCAGAGGTGGATTCTGGTTTTCTTCGCTGTCGGTTCGCTCAGTGTTGCGCTGCGCTTTGCGTGCGTGCTGCGTGCATGCGTAGTGCACTTCGCGCACGCTTTGCATTAAATGGATAATGCTTAAAAAAAGCTTTTGCGCATGCGCAGAAGCAAAAAACAAGAAAGAACCGGTTCGGGGGCGTGGCAGGCCTGGGTCACTGCCGGTTCTAGCGACCCAGGCCGCCAAGTTACTACCAGTTCTATAGAACCGGTCCAAACCGGGAGGAACCCACCTCTGATCTGGACTCTGCAGTGTTCAAAGGGATACACAGAGTTGATTTTTTTGAGTTGTTGGCAGGTTAATTAGGTTTCCTGTGATGCAAACCTAGCCCAATCCCTGCCAAATACATTTTGTTTGTCAAACTGAGGTGACAAATTCAGCACCTTCAACAAAGCTCGGTTTGTTTTCCTGGTGTTGTCCACCACAAGAGCAGCTTTCTAAACTGGGGGAGGCAACCCTGCTTCACCATCTGCTGGAAATCTAATTTTGAATGCAGAAGAGAAACATGCTTCACAATGGAGCCCGTAAAAAGTTGTAAATGATTTAAATGCATTTGTATGTTCCCCGCAGGATCGAGCATGCATCTGGGCCTCCTCCTCCTGTTACAGACACAAATCAAGTGGAAAGTACCCAGCGTTGACTAGCAGACTGTCCCTCGGATGACAATTTTCCCATACCACTTTAATTTTTTGGTGGCTCTGCCTGTTTTTGGTAAACAGCTCTGCCTCGCAGCGATAATTTGACAGCATTTTCTTTCCGTTTGCTTTTCAAAACTCTTCATCAGCTTCATGTAAATATTGCTCAATCAGCCCATGAAGCAGACAAAAGTGAACCAGGTCCAGGAATACAGAAGCATCTCTGCAGCTGGGCCACTTGGAGTTTCAAAGCCTTATTGTTCCATAGCCCACAATCCAAGGCAATAGGCAATATTTAGAAATTTGACTTACATTTTCTGGACATTTACTAAAAGGTAATATGTAACAGGTTCTTCAGTTACATGTTCTGCAACATGTGTCTATCCAGGAACCAAAGAATTCCAGGTGTACCCTTGATAATCTAGAGCCGAGGTGGCGCAGTGGTTAGAGTGCAGCACTGCAGGCTACTTCAGCTGACTGCTAGCTGCAGTTCGGCGGTTCAAATCTCACCGGCTCAAGGTTGACTCAGCCTTCCATCCTTCCGAGGTGGGTAAAATGAGGACCCAGATTGTTGGGGGCAATATGCTGACTCTGTAAACCACTTAGAGAGGGCTGTAAAGCACTATGAAGCGGTATATAAGTCTAACTGCTATTGCTATCTTTCCATAGTATCTATGATGGACAAACCCATTGACTCAGAACAAGCCTTTCTAAGTTTCATCATAGGAATGTTTTTGTTGCAATTGTAATAAAGTTAGCCCAAGTAGAAATAAATGTATCTGATTCTGTTTCTCTATTTAATTCCTTGCAATGTTAACATCCCAAACGCATTTATACAAGTATTAGTGGAGTATATTCTGATTCCTTCCCTGTTGTGGGCATTGCTAATCTAACAGTCATCAAAGACCAATAGTCATTGGGCAGGAAGAGCTTCCTAGAGACCACTGAAAGTAGTTAACAAAAATTAAAGGACTTTCTCCTCTGAACTACTGGGCTATTTACATATTCTTGAGTCAATTAAAAACTATTTTTAAATTTTTAATAGAAATGAAACCGGAATTATTCTTACTAGGTAACTTAGAGGCGAAAATGGACAAAAAAATCCAATACATAATACTGCATATATTGACAGCAACCAGAATCACACTCGCGCAAAATTGGAAACAGGCCGATAGTCCGCCAGAGGCAATGATCATTAGAAAAATACTTGAGTGCGCAGAGATGGATAAGTTGACAATGGAATTGAATGAGAGAGATGAATCAGAGTATTATCAAGTCTGGAGTAGATGGTAGACCTGGTTAGAGAATAGAAAGATAACTATGGAATAAGAATTATATAATAGTACATATAGCACTTAGACTTATATACCGCTTTACAGTGCTTTACAGCCCTCTCTAAGCGGTTCACAGAGTCAGCCTATTGCCCCCAACAATCTGGGTCCTCATTTTACCCACCTCGGAAGGATGGAAGGCTGAGTCAACCTTGAGCCGGTGAGATTTGAACCGCTGAACTGCAGCTAGCAGTCAGCTGAAGTAGCCTGAAGTGCTGCACTCTAACCACTGCGCCACCTCGGCTCTCAAGCTTGATGAGTGTATTGTATATTGGTGTAAGTAGTAATATAATTACAATGAGTGTGTATTATAGTATAATACATTATAGAATTAGAATCTATGCAAGTTATGGTTATTAGTGATACCGATACCAATTCGCTGTAACGAGAGAAAATTTTCGTTTTGTGTGTTTCTGTGTTTTGTGTTTTGAATGTTGAAAATGTTCAATAAAAAGTATTTAAAAAAAAAAACTATTTTGTCACGACGTTCTCTGTCACCATTCCCAATTTCTAGCCAGATTTCCGGGGGAGGGAGGGGGACTTCATTTGGATTAAAATCTCATCTTGTTCTCCACACAGGCACTTAAGGTAGACATTACACAGCTCACAGAGTGAAAAATTATACGCTGCTGTGGTGAATCCTATCATCATACATCATTTCAAGGTATGGTGTAGATGATTCAAGGTCCAGAGAGGGATAAATCTCTCAAGGTCCCTGGATTATGACTGAAATCAACCTCCAAGCCCACAGAAAGCCAACCTAGTACATTCTAAAAAAAGGTTCCAGAATGTGCTTGCAAAATACTGTAGACCGCAGAATCTGGTGGACCCCGTTTTATAAGCAACCATTAACACTGTATAAATGCAAATCTACAGGACTTTGACTCAGATTTGGGGGATCCCATTAGGTCAGCGGTTCTCAACCTGTGGGTCGCGACCCCTTTGGGGGTCGAACGACCATTTCACAGGGGTCGCCGTGCGCGTTAGCCCGCCATCCTGGTTCCACCGTCACTTGCAGGGGTGAAATGCTCCCAGATCGGCCGTGCCTGCGGGTCGCTGGACAGCCGGAAGCTACAGAAGCGGGAGACTTCGCCCACCCGCCTGGACGCCGCCATTTGGGTTCTTTTACCCTCTGCGCATGTGCAGAACGCTTTGTGCATGCGCAGAGGGTAAAAGAACCCAAATGGCGGCATCCGGGCGACGTCTCCCGCTTCCGATGCTATCAGCTCTCCGGCGACCAGCAGGCAAGCCCGAGCCCGGAGCATTTTGCCCCTGTTCGGCGGCGGGGGGGTGTCACGGCATTAGAAAGGTTGAGAACCACTACATTAGGTTAATCTGATTTCTACCTTCCTCCCCCCCTTTTTAATTCACTCCTCCAAAAAGTTGTCTAATGATTGAGTATGCAAACCATCCAGAATAATGCCAGCAACCACACTCAAGTTAATGGATGTAACCACCTATGATAGATTAGATGTGAAACCTATTTAACAATAGGCTCTATCGCTAGAGCAATTAAAGTAAACTGCAGTTTTGGATTATTTCAAACAATTTTTACTCCCTACCCCATTTAATGCTAAAATAACCATTTTAGATCAGTTTATAGCCCAAACTTCAAGAATGACTAAACAGGATATTTCTTAATTGACTGTCTACAGATGTAAGTTGTATGAAGCTTACCAAGGCAGCCTACTAAGGGATCAACCCTCAATTTTTTCTTGGCAGGCTGAGATTATTAAAGCAAAAGAGATTATCAGCTACTGATCTAACCACAATCAATGGCCATGGACATGTTTGGCTGATACTATCCTTTTTGATCCGGTCAGTGACTCAAATATTGTCTGTCTATCCATCCATCCATTTCTTTTTGGTTAATCCATTGGCAAGACTGAGCATAGACATATCATTCAACAAACCAGATTTTGTCACTATTGTGGCAGCAGATGAAATTTCCCATCTGAAAAATATGTAAGCTAATCAGGCTCTGAAAGAACGTCAGAAAAACATGGGCTAAATGTCCATGATAGAAAATGTCTGGTTACTGCAGGGAATAATTCAACACAAGAAAACTAATGTCAGCCTTGGGAATAGCCTTTGGGAGCTTGTTCCTGAAAGTCCTTGCATGACAAACAAGACAGAATCACAGCAGGCAGGCAAGATCAGGGGCTAACTTTTCCAAGCCAAGATCAGAAATATTTACTACATGAGTAGAGATTCAGAGTCCTTCTCCTCCCCTCTCCCCCCTCTTAGGGTAAGCCATGTTCATTAAGCTTACTAAACATTGTCCCAATCCTAAATTTCAAATCCTTCAGAACCAGAAGGCAGATGACGAGAATTTAAGGGGAAAAAACGCAAGGTAAGCACTTTGCAATTCCATTTGTTTTGGGAGGAGAATCAATACTTGCCTAAATTAAATTAAATTAGTCTATTGGAAAGAGGATAAGGCTTCAGCTTAAGCCTCTGTTGCTGAAAATCGGTGGCCCATGAAAGTGTTTCTTGGATCATACCCACTGTATTTTCAAACATTGTGATTTTGGGAAGAGTAGCAGAAGGATTGTGTTTGTTTTGAAAACGACCCGTAAGAAGTGCTTTGAACCTCTCTGTTTTTCCCTGGAGCGTAATACCTTTCCTTAAGCTTCCATAGGAGTCTGAAAACAGACACTCCTGTTTAAAGAAATGGTATCATTTATTAAACAAGCATGTCTTTAAAGCAAATGAATTATTTTTGAAGTATGTATGGAGCAAGGTAACACCAATGGGCAATCTGGCCAAGTAGATTTCTATTTGCCATCAAATCTCAGTTTATATGTTATTCATAAAGGCTAGTTTATATTCAGTATCAAAAAGTAAACTTATTTTGGTTGAAATAAAATTATTCCTAGTGAGGAATAGTCTCTATTAGAGATGTTATTGTTCCCAAGTTAAGGGGAACAAGAAGCAGAAAAATATATATGGCCTTTCCTGGCTTCTGGGTCCATCAATGATGTCAAAAAGAGCAATGAGAAAATAAAAATAGAGAAGAATATTTAATTTTCCTTCTCATCTCTGAGAAATGTATGCCAGAGAGATGAAACTGAAACATTTTTTTTTTTTAAAAACCCAACAGGTTTAAATAGATTTGAAGCCATCTTGAACTTTTTACCTTGCTATTTTGAAGCCTAGCAGTATGGTATAAATTTCAAGCAAATCAAATATTTGTGCTCATTTTCACTCTCAAATGTATTTCTTCTAATAAATTCTCAAGTTTTAGTGGAAATGTTTAGTGGAAACTGCCGAGCTACTAACTTTTAGTGGAAAGGTTTAGTGGAAACCTTCCCCCCCCCCCCCGGCAACAATTATCACTAAGAGCCTTTCCACAGCAAATGACACTTTCTCTAGAAGAGAGTTTCTCAACGTTCTTGGCAACGTTAATTTCCAGTTTTTGTGGGAAAGTTTTGTGGGAAATGCCGAGCTACTAACTTTTAGTGGAAAAGGTTTGTGGGAAACCTCCCCCCCCCCCCTCGGAAACATTTATCACTAAGAGCCTTTCCACAGCAAATGACACTTTCTCTAGAAGAGAGTTTCTCAACGTTCTTGGCAACGTTAAGCTGCGTGGACTTCAACTCCCAAAATTCCCCAGGCAGCATGCTCTAGATCAGGGATCTCCATCCTTGGCAACTTTAAGACTTGTGGACTTCAACTCCCAGAATTCCTCAGCCACGCAGAGGGCATACCTCTAACACCTATGCTCCTATGTTCTGGATCAGCTGCAGATTCCAAATGACCTTCAAAGGTAGACCTAAGTAGACAGCATCGCCACAGTCACAAATAATGTGATCAAAGTATGACTGGCTGCCTCGAGGTCTTTCTGGTCCGGAAATGGGCACAACTGATACACAACAACTGTCTTCCTAGTCATAGCTGCCACATGTACAAACCGGAGATGCGAGTTCAGAAAAACTCCAAAATTGTGCTGCAGTCCCAAACAGGACATTTAGAACACACAAAAGCACAATATCCTGCAACCAGAGGTGGGTTCCTACCGGTTCTTTAGAACCGTTAGTAGCTCGGCAATGACGTCATGGAGCCGGTTCCATTGGTGTTTCCGTGGGCGCCGCCATCTTGGATTTTGCTTCTGCGCATGCGCAGAAGCTATTTTTTATTGCTGCGCGTGCATGCGCAAAGCGCACAAAACACACATGCGCGCACGGCGCGACCCTGAGCAAACCGGCAGCAAAAGGATCCAGAACCCACCCCTGCCTGCAACACCTAATTAACAACTCAGGATTTATTGAGATGGAAGGGATAACGGTACAATTCCAGCAACAGAACAATTTCCCATTTAGGATCAATAGATTTCTATGTCCCTTAGGACAGAGACTTTTTGATTTTCTTTCTAACATCCTTCCTGGGATTCAGTGGGGAATTAGGTCTTTTAAGTGGTAGTGGAAAAGCTTGCAACTCTGTTTACAAAATGGCCTCCTGATTGGAACCAGTCACTCTACACAAGTCCTATGTTTCTTTGCTACATAGTTTTTCCCTCTCCTCTGCATCTGCACCCCAAAGAAAGCATCCACAGCTGTATTTCTGCAGCTGGCAAACTGCCCATTGTCTTTGTAGGCTGCACCATCTTGAATTTTGGGCAAGAGATCACAGCCCAAGTGAATATTTCAACTCATTTTTTAAACATGAAGTTCTTGCACTTTTGGTCAAAATTAGGCTTAGAAACACACGGCCCTATGGAGTAACATTCCAGATCCTGACAAAGTGGCAAAGCTTGAGTAAAATTTCAGAATCCGTATCCATTCTTGTCCTTTTCCATTACCAGCTGAGAGAAAATTGACTCCCTTTTTTGCATAGCATGCACAAACATTTGGCCTATTTTTCTAGAGGTGAAAAGTGTTGGATGCAAGTCTGATTCAACAGAAAATTGCTGATAATCAGAAATATTAAAACTGACAAATTTCCCATCTCCTTTGATACCTAACAGGCTGCTTCCCACTTAAAGAGGACTTTGACTTTCAAAGTCCCATGGAACAATCGAAGTAGATGCTACACATCTAAAGATTGTCACAGAATCTGAATTTTTTTTCACATTGTACTTGCAGACTGATGAGAAATAGGGAAGAATTATCCATCTTTTCCCCAAACCCAAGATAACCAACTCTTTACTCCTGCAACATCCTTTTCCTTACAATTTACTGTCAGGAGTCTTCCATGTTTGTCCTCAACTTCATTCTACTCAACCATTTATCCTTTGTGTTACAAATTCCTTTCCATCATAATACATACTGAGCATTATGGGAGAAATCATGAACTTATTTCCGAAAAGCAATTATTCATAACCATACTTACCAATATGAAGTTTTTCTCCAAACTTGTTGACTGGGAAAAGAGAGGTGGTCAACTTACATTCAGCTGGTAAGAAGTAAAAAGGTTTTTTTGTTTTGTTATTTGGGGGTGGGGGTTGGGTGCAAATGGCTAAAGGTCTCTCTGCCAGAGAAAGGCAATACTTTTTAAGATCACCTGATGCTGGGGAGATGTTTGCTTGGTGAATGTAACCCTTTGTAGTATCCTAAACAAGTTTATTTTTCTTCTATTCCAGCGGTTCTCAACCTGTGGGTCGCGACCCCTTTGGGGGTCGAACAACCTTTTCACAGGGGTCGCCGCGCGCGCTAGCCCGCCATCTTGGAAATGCTCCCAGTTCGGCCGTGCCTGCGGGTTGCTGGACAGCCGGTAGCCACGGAAGCGGGAGACTTCGCCCACCTGCCCGGACACCGCCATTTGAGTTCTTTTACCCTCTGTGCATGCGCAGAATGCTTTATGCATGCGCAGAGGGTAAAAGAACTCAAATGGCGGCGTCCAGGCGGGTGGGCGAAGTCTCCCGCTTCCATGGCTACCGGCTGTCCGGCAACCCACAGGCACGGCCGAACTGGGAGCATTTCACCCCTGGTGCCATGCCCCCTTTGTCACCTCATCGCGCGCGGGGAGGGGGCGGGGGTCGCGGCGGCGGGGCGGTGTTCGCGGCATTAAAAAGGTTGAGAACCACTGTTCTATTCTGTTCTGATCCCTTTTCCTTTTGGGTCTGTTCCATCCAGTTTTGTTCTTTCTCGCTGCAGCTCTTATAGAACTTCTACATTTTTTAGACTCCCCCTATTTTGCTGTTTATGTTGAAAGGGGAAAGGAAATATATGTGCTTATATTTTTGTTTGGGAAGGAAAGAAGGAAAGAATAGCACAGAACTTTCCTACAGCTACACCAGAAAATGATAGGGGCATGACTAAGAACCACAGCAAAAAAAAAAGCCCATCCTGAAATAATGTTCTTCTGTGTAAATCCACAAACTCACAAGCTTCAAAGTGTATATACATCATCAGATGCTCCCCAGAGTGACTTGCCTTAGGGAGTAAGCAATGAGCTGGCCAAATCTGTAGACGGTACCAAATTATTCAGGGAAGTGAAAGCCATAGCAGATTGTGAAGAGCTCCAAAAAGATCTCTTTAAACTGTAATTAGTCAACCTCTCTAACGGTACGTGGGAACGGCCTTGGGAGACAGAAGGAAGAGCTATAGATTGGATAAGCAGAATGTAAAAGATATCCCCTCACAGAAGGAGGACATGAGTGACAAGCAATTCATAAAGGACCCTCCCTAATTTTCCAGAAGGTAAAAGAAAAGGAGGGGAGGAATACTTTCAGTTTTGCAAAATTCTGTTGTTGGTTTGAGCGCCGAGCTTGGCAATTTGGTTGCAAACGTTTCGTCCCCATTCGAGGAGACATCTTCAGTGTGTTTTGGATTGTGCTTGTCTGGGGCCCCCAGACAAGCACAATCCGAAACGCACTGAAGACGTCTCCTGGGATGGGGACGAAACGCTTGCCACCAAATCGCCAAGCTCGGAGCTCAAACGAATCACATAACTACCAACCTGAGCTACTAATATTCAAAGACATTGCAAAATTCCATTAATGTAACATAAATATGATTAAAATTTAAACAATGCATCTTTCGGGAACCTCCCTAACTTCACAAATACACTCGTGACGTCTGACTGTAACAAACCAATCTTAGAGTTACAGTGGAGAGCTCAGTGATAGCAGATTTAGAACAAATGAAATAATTTCTTCACACTACACGATTAACTTGTGGAACTCATTGCCACAAGAGATTATGGTGGTTTGAAAGGAATTGGATAAATTCATGGAGGACAGATTTATTAAAGGGTATTAATCTTTAATACGCTTTGTGTTACCTCTGGTTGTGGGGGCGTGATCCCCAGTATTAGCTGCAAGGAAGCAAAAGGAAGAGGGGATCACCCTTCATCTCCTACTTGGATGCACCCAAGAGGCATTTAGTTTGCCCCTGTGAAAAATAAAATGCTAGACAAAGACAATCTTTAGTATTATCCATCAAGGCTATTCTTACGTTCCTGGTCTTTGCAGTTTTCCAAATGGAAAAGCTAATGAAAGTTGAGACTACTTAAAACTACTCTGCCGATGTCATAAATCCAGGCATCAGAGAGCAAAAGATTTTTTAATTGTATTCACTTACAATTTCCAGAGTTTATGCAAAAGCCTATCACAAACCATACAGCTGTTTCTTCTCCATCATATGCCTAGTAAATATTCTATTCACATCCGGGCATATTTATTTTTAAATTACCTATTCAGCTAGACTCGGTATGCATTACTAGTGAACCTAGGCTTAATAATGGATGCTCTCTTAGGGAACTCCATCCAGATTCTGTTTTCAATCATGTCGACTTATTATTTCCTATTTCTACATTCTTTCATATACATGTATCTCTAATGAAATAAATAAATAAATAATAAGGGAAAAAACCAACAAGATTACCAGTTTAAAATCTTTTCAATACTTGTTATATTACAACAAACACACCAGTCCCCAGACTTAAATTATATTGTACCGTGTTTTGGAATTAACCATTCCCCCCCCCCCAAAGATTAAATCTTGACCAATGGGATAGAAATACATTTCCAATGCAAGCTCCAAAATTGAAAGAGATGAGTGCATTTACAAACAAGCTAGACAATAGAATCTTACACAAAGCATAATTTACATCAGCTTTCCACACTGCATTGTCCTCCAGATGTACCGGGCTACTGACCTTATAGGGAATTATGCAAGCTGCAAGTAATGGATTTGCAAACTTCACATATCTGGAAATATCTGGTTGTGCAAAGTCTAGACGAGGTTGTGGCAGGATGCCACCGAAACTATATTGTTCTTTTAGAAATTGGATGCATTTGTATAAAATTTGCATGGTTGAAAGTCTCTGCAGACAAGTTTCAGGAAGAAAATGGGAGAGAAATTATAGTTCACAACTACTGACCTATATTAAAAACGATGCTTCACATTTTCGTCAATCTTCCACTTACTTCACACAAGCAGATTTCATACAAGGATATTGCCTGCATATATCATCATATATATCATATATCATCATATAGCATATATCATCAAATCTGATCAGAATAATCATTTTTCTCCATTTCCAGGCTAATAGATGTTTTTAGATTTATTACACTGGCCATTATAGTACCAATGGTGCTTTTTCAAAACGCAACTGGATTTTTTTTTCTTTTTTCTTGAAGATGTTTTGCTTCTCATTCTTCTTCAGTTCATCCAGAACTGAAGAAGCTTCTTGGATGAGAAGTGAAACATCTTCAAGCAAAACCAAAGAAAGTCCAGTTGCCTTTTGAAAAAATACCTTTGGGACAACCATGACCTGGATGACTGAGAATCTCTACAGACACTGGCCATTATACAAAGTGACTTTTCCTCTATACACAAATGTAATATTCGTCAGAAATTACAATGTGTGAAAAAGTGTATGTAGTGAAACCCAAAGTGCTTTTATTGCTTAATGCTTCCTCAAGAATGTAAAAATGAAATATTTGCTATCAAAGGAACTTAAGTTAGCGTTACTCCCAACTGGTCTGCAAACCCCTGAATGGCCATGAGATGGCAGCAAAGAGACATAGAAAACACTAATGCTCTGCTGTTAGCCAGTGGTCATTCAGATGTTTGCAATCCAGACCTGGTTGCCCTACTTAAGTTCTGTAAAGGATTACACGTCAATGTAAAAATAAGAGTTATTTTTAGTGCTAAATAAGTAAAAACTAATAGCAAAGTAGCAAACCTACTACTCAATACTCTAATTTGATTAAGTCATATTGTTTATAAAACATCTGGTCCTCTTTTCTGAATAGCAGAGATTCACAACAGCCAGACTGCAAAATAGAAATGAATCGAACAACTACTGACATTAAAGAAGGTGTTGCTAACCCTTTGACAACATGCTAATGTTCTGGTCCAATGGTCCATGTTTTCTCCAAAAAAGTTCAGAAACCTTTGAGGATCCAGAATAATAAGTTGATTTGCAGTATATTTACGTGTGTGTGTGTGTGTGTGTGTGTGTATTGCATATACTGCAACTCCTATGAATTTCAACCAGCTACATAGCTATAAGGGTAGAATGAATGAAAAATCCTGCTTGGTCCCATTTTAATCTCTGTTTAACTTCATTTGGCACTCACGCTTGTAATTTACCTTTGAAAAATATGCACCAGAGATTTATTGGTTAAGGGTACCTGTTCCTCAACCAAAATTGTTTCTCAGCTACTCTTCATATGAAAAGCTTTTGAGAATCCTTCTGATTTGATCTGCATTTGTTATATTTTTAAAATGTTTAACAGACACTCTATTACAGTCATATTTCTCTTAAGAAAGGTCATGTAAAACGTACACTGAAAGGTACAGTGAGTTATTGATCCCTTTGCAGAATTCTCCAAATGGACTTTTCTTATTTTGAATAATTTAAAGGACGGATTTTAGTAAGAACATTGGAATCTATAATGTAATTCCTTCATATCCGTAGAAAAACACAAGAGTTTCCATGTTATAAACCTGTGAAGATACATGATTCGTATTGCTAAAAAAAATAAAAAGAGTGAGACCTTCGATAATACTTTTGAATTTCACTTCTGCATTTTGTGGTGTGTTTTCAAGCTTTTTCTGCACTACCAAAGGCCAGAAGGCCTACACCAGTTCCTAAGAAATGGAATACTCCAGTGATAGGCCCATGTTTGCTCTGCCTTTTTTCACAATGTCCTTGTGGAAGTGAAGTTCCAGAAGTGGCTTGAAATCTCCAATCTATATGAGATGGACAACAAGAACCGAGAAGCCTGATCCTAGTGCTAACCCCACCTGCATGAAGAGCATCATCAACACTCCTGCTGCCTCGGACAGTTCCTTTGGAGTGACTTTGGGACCATAAATAATCGATAATGTACTCAGGTAGCCATTGCTGAGTCCTAGGGACACAATAAACACCATCGGATACACATCATGGGCAAAGACGACATTTGCAATGTGCATTCGTGGCTGAAAGTTACATAACATGAAGACGGGGATAAACAAAGTTCTCAGCAGTATCATAGTTGGTAGCCACTTGCTTCGTGGTCCAGGTACCTGGACCCATGCGGTCACCTGCCGTCCACACCAGTCAGCAAAATTGTACAGAAGGAAACTAGTGAGAGGTGTGAAGTATTTATCTGTCCACGGGCTCCCTGAGAATTTGTTCACAGACTCGATGCTGGACGAGACTGCAGGGAAAATGGTGATCGAGATGAAGTAGACGTAGAAGACACAGAAACCTAACATGCCGATCTTCTTCAAGATGAGCCACAGAGGAGGGATTTTATCAGTATAGTTTCTGTTTGGCGAGAGCTGGCTGGGATTATCTGCTGCCATATCCTCTTCCTCCAAGTAACTGCTGGGCAAAGCATTTGGTGACAGCGTTGCAGTATAATACCTGAAAAGGGGGGAAGGTGGGGAAAAAAAGTCAGAGAAAAGCAAACCAACAAAAAAAAAAAATCAAAATTGAAATCGAGATAGGAAAATTAGGAGATGGAAAAGAGCTCATTAGTTCATGTTGCTGTTTGTTCAGTCATTCAGTTGCTTCTGATTCTTTCATAGAATAACAGAGTTGGAAGAGACCATGGAGGTCTTATTGTCCAACACCTTGCTCAAGCAGGAGATCCAAGACTATTTCAGACAAATGGCTGTCCAGTTTCTTCTTAAAAACCTCCAATAACGGAGCACCCACAACATCTGGAGGCAAGCCATTCCACGGGTAAATTGTTCTGTCAGGAAACTTCTCCTTAGTTCTAGGTTCTCTCCTTGATTAGTTTCCATCCATTGTTTCTTATCTTGCCTTCTGGTGCTTTGGAGAATAGGTTGACCCCCGCCTCTTCTTTGTGGCAGCCCCTTAAATATTGGAACACTGCTATCATGTCACCCATAGTCCCCTAATCATCTTTGTTGCTCTTCTCTGCCCTCTTTTCAGAGTCTCAACATCTTTTTTTTAATATCATGGTGACCAAAACTGGATGCAATATTCCATGTATGGTCTTACCAATGCCTTATAAAACAGTACTAACATTTCATGTGATCTTGATTCTATCCCTCATATTTAAGTGGTTGTCCACTAGGACTCCCTCTTACTGCTACTGCTATTACAGTTACTGCTATTGAGCCAGTACTCAATATTTGTGACTTACAAATTCTGCAGCTCTACGGCTGTTCCCCAAAGCCATTCTAGACCTCTTCTCTATCACCTCAGAATGGATAACATGACATGTTTCAGAAAGGCAGAATTCAGCAGAAAACTACCTAACAGGAAGAACAATTTAACAAAGGAACCAATTATCAGAGAGGTGGGATGTTCTCAGGGATGGGATTCAGCCGGTTCGGACCCGTTCGGGCGAACCGGATGCTAATTTTACATCTGGTTCGCCGAACCGGTAGTTGCAAGGACTGGCTGGTCCCGCCCACCCAACCCAGGAGTCTCCATGTGGCCTGTTTTGGATGCCAGGTAAGTGCAGGGCCCGCGCAGAGGCTCTGGGAGGGCGAAAAACGGGTCTCCCAGAAGTTCTGGAAACAGGCCCATTTCTGGCCTCCGGAGGGCCTCCGGATCCAGGGGGAGGCCGTTTTCGCCCTCCCGGAGGCTTGAGGAAAGCCTCCAGAGCCTGGGGAGGGCAAAAACGCCCCCCCTCGCCATGGTGCAGGAGGCTGACTAGGCCACGCCCACCATGGCCACGCCCACCCAGCAACCGGGCAGAGAACTGGTTGCTAAAATTTTTGAATCCCACCATGTTCTACTTTGCTGGATGTTTTCATGCAGAGAATGGACTGTCACGTTTGGGGGTTTGCTTTAATTTGACTCTTTGGACCAAGTAGGAAACTGGACTCTACAGAAGCTTTGATGACGCTTCCTAAATCTTTCCAAAATTAAAAAAAACTGTATTTTTTTTTCATGGAGGAGAAGGGGAAAACCCTTCAAGCTGTTACTTATTAAGGAAGAAACTACCCCAACTATTTTCACAGCATGTCCAAATTTAAAATTATATCTGAAGAATGCAACTTTGACAGATGCATTGCATGGAACTTAATCCATGAGAAAATACTGACCCTTTACGAAATTACAGAGGAAGTTTGATCAGCTCAGAGAGCAATACTGTCTAACCTAGGTGTGTGGTATGAATTGGGGGATAATCAAATTCAACTGAGTTGCTCGATTGCGTAAAAGATCGTGAACTCGTTATTTTCCAATGCTGGAAAACGTGCCAGGACAGGCCTAAGAAAGAGGCCTTAAGAAGGAGCTGCCAACCATTGCAAACAAATCGATAGCAACAAGAAGGATAATTAAAAAAGGAAAAAAAAGAGAGAGAAAAGTCATCCTTGAATCTAGCTCCAATCCTGGCACTTTCATCTGCATCCTTTCTTTGGCAGCCTTGAAAAGTAGTTTTCCATTCTTTTCAACGTGTTTTTTTCCTGCCAACTTTCCAGTTCAGCCCCACAGCTGTGGAATTCTTTTATGGTCCTCTATCAAAATACTAACCGGAGCTCAATGTGTTTAGCTTCCAAGATCAGTTAAGGACGGCTAGGTTCTTCTCCTTGCTGAGGGAAGAAGGATAACAGCCAATCTATAAAAGCCAAATCCCAGTTCTGTGAAAAGACCTGGACAGACTGGGCTCCAGAGTTTTAAGACTGGTGGCCACCCCTACCATCAGGAACGCAAGTGACACTGAAACTGGGGTTCGTTTTATATTGACACTGTATCCATACCAGATTGTATGTTTGGGGGTTTTTTTGGGCCAGGGAAGAAAAAAGGAAAGAATACAACTTGTAATATATCATGTATTTTCATTCCAAGATTGCATTGATCAGCCTGGGGAGAGGAAAGAGAAACAGAAGCAGCAGAGGCACTGCCTAACACTTTCCCTAGCTATAATAGGAAGGGCTTTCATGAAAAGGCAGTCTCGTGATATCCAGAGCTAAGTATTTGACAGCCCAATCCTTAAACATCTAGGCCAGAGGTGTCAAACTCAAGGCCCGGGGGCCGGATTCGGCCTGCGGGGTGCTTAGATCTGGCCCGCGGGGCTGCCCTGGAAATAGTGAAGGACCAGCCCGCGGTGCCTCTGCATTGAAAATGGAGCTCGGGAGCGGCACCCGCGGCCCTCCCAAGCTCTGTTTTTGCTAGGAGAGGGTTGCAGGAGGCCATCGCAGCTGAAAAACGGAGCTCGGGAGCCTGTTTTCGCTGGAAGAGCGCTCAGGCCACTACAGGCGCCCCCATGAGTGACATCAAGCTGGCTATGCCCACCCTGGCCCCCTGAGGTCAAACACAACCTTGATGCGGCCTTCAATGAAATCGAGTTTGACACCCCTGATCTAGGCTGATTATTGATCTAACTGGACAATGGTTGTTACCTGGCGTACTCCAGCTTGGGAAGAATCAGATACATCACAATGCACAAAACAATGAAGATGTCCCCTATCAGGAAGTAGGCCAGAGCACTGTTTGTGACTTCCGATGATGCTGCCAGATCCACCACTGATGCCAAGGCACTCACCGTTCCTCCCATGGCCTGACCTATGTGATGAGGATATGATGAGGGGACGGGGGTTGAGGAAGAAGAAGCGCAAACGTCAATGAAATAAGGTCAAGCCAATGCTGGGTTAGTCAGAACGAAACATGTTGAATGAGAATCTGCTTGGCAGCCAAATCGGAGAAGATGAAATCGAGGAGCAAGAGACTGAAATGGAACTAGAAACAATAATCCCAGTTTTGATCCTGGTTAGACATTTTGCCTGGAATTCTGAAGTTTTAGTTTATTATGCCCGTAATGAATTTGTGTCCTTTCTTTGGTTCCAATGCATGTATTCCCTTGTCACTCCATAAATGTGGATGTAAGGTCATTTTTAAGTACAGGCAGACTTCTTAACTGCTCATCAGCAACGTGGCAAATACACACATGTGCACAAATAAGACAGTTGTACAATTTGAGTAATGAAAAAACACACACAACAACTAATTTTGCTTTTAACCCAAGCAAACGTGTTTAGAGGGATTAAATATATCAAAGGATAAGAGGAATTCATTTATCTATTACTAGAGTAGGGGAACTCCCTAGCTATAAAAAGCAAACTACTTTTGAATCTTGTGGGAATTTCAAAAATCACCTCTGAGGAGACTCAAAAAAAACCTATTTGTGGGAAAATAAAAAGGCAACATTACTTTCAAAATCTTGAGATTACCAGCCATATCTGGGTGACAAATTTGTAAAGGAAAGTGATAGAGAACCAAGAGTTCAAAATGTAAAAAAAATATGTTAACTTTAGCTCTTTGGCTCAAATATATACAAATAGAAATATCATCGCTTATTAGGCTGATCTTATGTCCTTTGACCTTCATTTTTGTCAGAAAGATAGCACACCGTGTGACTTTCCATTTTACAGTCATAATAAAATAAACTTATGATAATGTATGGTTAAATGTTGGAAGACTTCCAAAAAGGGCTGTGGTGAAAATCTCCACCAGGGGTCAACCCTTAACTACATTTGCTTCTGCGGTGCAGGAAGAAAAGTAAAAATAAAGTAAAATAAATCTCAAAAATTGATTTTTGTCTCTCCCCTTCTTCCCCCACATTTTTTAAATTCTTAGATTGCATTCCCAGTGCCATCCATCCTTGATAAACCTCAAGGGGACTCATCATTCATACCTGCAAACTTGGAACTCATCAGTTATGGAGATGAGCATTAATGTGAATATCAAATAAGACAATGAAAAGCTTCGGTTTTTTTCCACCCCTACCTCAAAATATAAACAAACATGGAGCTGAATGCAAATGTTTTCTTTCAGTACAGGTAGTCCTTGGAATAGGACTGGCCTTGTTCAAAATTACACCCACCTCCCCCCAAAATACATATGACTCGGTTTTGAAGTTATGGTTCCTGCAGAGCCCCCACAGTCACGTGAATAAAATTTTGGTGGATTCGCCCTTATGACCCACTGCAGGGACCCACCCTGCCAGGTCCCATACCTTCTTCCCCATCTCCAATCACTTACCTGTTACTGTAGATTTCCTTCTTCTTTGGAGATCATGCTGGGGAATGAGAGCAGGTCACTCTGCCCCTCGCCATTCCTAGGCCATGGTGCTCAATCCAGGAAGTGGGCGCCATTTTTGGAGCAACCGCAATAAGTTGTGGCTGCTCTGAAATTGCACCTGCTTCTGGGATGGTACCACACAGCCTACAGGGTACCTGTGGGGATCTGGTTAGCAGGCCCAAGGCCTGTTAGGGACTCTGAGGGGGGTAAAGAGGAGCACAGGGTGCCTGAGGGAGTAAGGAGGTTTGGAGAAGTCTGGGGCAAGTGGGCCGGGGAGTACACAAGGCCTCCCAGAGCCCCCCAAAACCCTGAGGCACCGCATGCTCCACTTAACAACCACATTAAATTGGGGAGAGCAGGGATGGAGTGCATTAAGTGAGGCGATTACATGGGTGCCTCACTTAACAACCGTCATAATGGTAGGTTCCATTACAGCCATAAGTCGAGGACTATCCATACCTGTAAAAAAAAAAAAGTTAAACCACCCCAAAAGAAATGCCACAGAATGAGAGAATAAGAATAAAGAAAAGATGGCCTCTTAACATAAATTTTATTTTAAACTTCCTCTTCAGGCTATTGTAAAAGTCATCTAGGTTAAAAATGTCATTGAGATCGAAATAATTGTCACACACGGACAAAACCCTCAGTGCAAAGTCATGGGTCCGTGTTAACCTGCAGGACACAGTACTAGAAGAATCCCACCAACCTCCTACAATAACCAATCTGTTTAGGCATTTTTTTTAAAAGAAAAAATAAACAGCAAACCTGAAATCAGTGCTTGGGAATTCCTCATGGGAAAGGATCCCGACAAGCCAAAGAGGCTACTGATGAAGATGGTGGCAGCACTGCTGATGACGGCCACGCAAACAACGGTGATGATAAAAAACCACAGTGTCCAAGCTGAAGTGTCCACTTTGACCAGCACTGTAATCACCAGAAAAACAGCCAGCATGACAGCCAAGGAGGAGAGAATACGGACGTTGACAGAAACCCTGGAAAAGAAACAAATAAGTTGGTGGGTCTCTTAACAAGCATCCCCTAAGATTCTCCTCAGCCCTGAGATTACATTGACCCAGCGGTGAAATCTACTTACCTTCCCTACCGGTTCGGAAGCGCTCGCTCTGCTCGCATGCACGCATGCTTTTCCACCCATGCTCCGCTCGCGCATGGGCTTTTTCACCCTCTGTGCATGCGCAGAATGCTTTGTGCATGCGCAGAGGGTAAAAAACAAAACAAAATGGTGGCATCTGGGCGGAGCCTCGCGCTGCCGTTGCTACCGGTTCTCCGAACCACCGGCAGGCGGCGCTACCGGTACGCCCGGACCGGGCCAAACCGGGAGCATTTCACTCCTGCATTTCCCCCCCAGCAAAAAGCTCCTTTGCTTTGAAATGGCCAGGAGATAAATAAATGAATATGAACAGATGTTTAAGAATTGCAGCATCGTAACCAAATAAGTGGCAAGCATCTCTGACAAAGAAGCCCAACCAAAAATTGCTTGGTTCCAGTTCTGTTATCCGGTCAGAACATGTCTCTTTCACTGAAGGCCTCTGTGCTATTCAGAAGCTTACAGAAGTATTACATTTTTAAATTTTTACCCTGGGAAAGACACAGGGTAGAAAGGACAGGGTTCTTGAATAAGGCTGAATATGGTAGGACAAAGAGGCTAAGAAATTAGATGCCGAGATAAACAGCACACAGATTTTCTCTTTCATGTGCTTAATTAAGAAATGCCAAATGACTGAATGCAGCCTTTGTACTGCAAATTAAATGTCCTTCTCTACAAATTAAAAATTCTTAGCTTCTACATATGAGCTGCTTTTCCTGATGAAAATTTTCGAATTTCATGTGCTTCAAGGAAGTTACCGGTATATAGCTAGAAAGAGGAAATCCCAGTCAGGAAGTTCTAAATGTGGAAAAGACCATCTTGAGTAGTAGTGTCCATAGTGAGCCGAGGTGGCGCAGTGGTTAGAGTGCAGTACTGCAGGCTACTTCAGCTGACTGTTCAGCAGTTCAGCGGTTCAAATCTCACCGGCTCAAGGTTGACTCAGCCTTCCATCCTTCCGAGGTGGGTAAAATGAGGACCCAGATTGTTGGGGGCAATATGCTGACTCTGTGAACCGCTTAGAGAGTGCTGTAAAGCACTGTAAAGCGGTATATAAGTCTAAGTGCTATTGCTAGTGCTATTGCTATAGTGGATCTGGGGCAGGGGTGAGTTCTGGATCCTTTTGCTGCCGGTTTGCTCAGGGTTGTGCCGAGCGCGCATGCGCGTGCCCCTGCAGCAATAAAAAAATAGCTTCTGTGCATGCGCAAAAGCAAAATCCAAGATGGCGGCGCTCACGGAGACACCGACAGAACCGGCTCCGTGACATCATCGCCGGTTTACTAACAGTTCTAAAGAACCAGATAGAACCGGTAGGAACCCACCTCTGATCTGGGGGGAAATGGACAGGAGAAAAAGGAAAGAAATGAAAATGAAAGTAGAATGATGATAGGGAGGAACAAAAAGAAGAGCCCTGTCTGGAAAAAGGTTTAGAACGGAGCTTTGGTGTATGTGGTTTATATCTATCAATGTTTGGAGATGGTCCTCGACTTACAACCATTCGTTTAGTGACCACTCAAAGTTACAAAAAGTGACTTACGACTACCGGTAGTTTGAAGACTTACGATTGTTGCAGCATCCATCACAGTGGTGTATTAACAATTAAGCAGACTAAGCAATGTGCTTAGGGCACCAGGCCCAAAGGGGGCACCACAAAGTTGAGAAAGGGGAAAAAAAACAATGAAGATTTGTAAAAACAAATTGATAAAACTAGGAGGGGGCACCAAGATTTGTCAGTGCTTAGGGCACCAGTGAGCCTTAATCTGCCACTGATCCATCCCCATGGTCACGTAGTCAAAATTTGGGCGCCTGGCAACTGGCAGATATTTATGGCAACTGCACTGTCCCGGGGTCCTATGGTCACCATTTGTAATCTTCCCAACTGGCTTCCAACAAGCAAAGTCAATGGGGGAAGCTAGATTCGTTTAACGACCATAAAATTTACTTAACAACCGCAGTGATTTGCTTAACAGCTGTGGCAAAAAAGGTCATAAAATGGGGCAAAACTCACTTAACAATGGTGCCTTGCTTAGCAATGGGGCTCAATTGGGATTGTAAGTCGAGGTATATCTGTACTGGGCTAGAAATTAAAACTGATAAATTTTAAAATATTAATTTATTTGACTTAATAGACCACAGGGATCCCCCAGACCATACTTTGAGAACACTGGTTTAGAAGATAAGGTTAAATTTTCAAGAGTGTAAATAGAAAGTACAGTAGATGTAAGGAAAAAGGAGGTGCAAGATATTTGGATCAAAGCAAACATGTTATATAAAGTAACACAGAAATGTATGGAATTAAGTTAATGGGAAATATTTAAAAAAAGAGTTTGGTGGGATGATGGTGGCTGAATAAAATTCATATAAGAGTATATATCTTCCACTTGTTGAGGATCAGTGAAAGATACAGCTAAATGCATATAAAGAGAAAGAGATAAATGCACAGAATGTAATTCAACATTATTTTTTTTAAATTAAAAAATTAATTAAAAGAAAAAAAATCCAAAGCTATGTTGAAGAAAATAACAATTTCTTTGGGAGATGGATGAAGAGGCCTCCAGGAGAATGAATGCAATAAAAAGAAAAACCGATGAAAGAATTTGGGATGCAACTGAAATGAAGGATTATTGGAAGGTATATTGTGTGACAATAATAGTGATAAATTTGAAGAATGGAACTGAAATATATATTATTAATGTTGGTATTCAGGAAAAAGATGGTGAAAAGGAAGCCATCAATGTTTGAGAATGTTGAAAAATAGTAAGGTTGCAATGTGTAGATTAGAGGTCTTCAAACTTGGCAACTTTAAGACTTGTGGACTTCAACTCCCAGAATTCTCCAGCCAGCATTCTGGGAGTTGAAGTCCACAAGTCTTAAAGTTGCCAAGTTTGGGGACCCCTGGTGTAGATGATGTCACTAGAGAGATGCTTAAAAGATGGAATTGTTTGATTACAGACTGGCTATGTGATGCTTTTAACATGTGTGAAGGTTGCATCTGTGCCTGAACTACAGGGAGGTTAGTTTGTTATAAGTACCTCAAAAAGGGTTGGCAAAATTCTAACTGAAAGGGGTATTACATGTGAAGAATGATTGCACAAATTGGGTTTGTCTAGTCTAGTGAACTTGTCTAGACTCACTGGAGAAGAGCCTAATGCTGGGAAAGATTGAGGGCAAAAGAAGAAGGGGACGACAGAGAATGAAGTGGCTGGATGGAGTCACTGAAGCAGTCGGCGTGAGCCTAAATGGACTCCGGGGGATGGTAGAGGACAGGAAGGCCTGGAGGAACATTGTCCATGGGGTCGCGATGGGTCGGACACAACTTCGCAACTAACAACAACAGTCTAGTTAAAAGAAGGACTAGGGGGGACATGATAGCAGTCTTCCAATATCTAAGGGGCTGCCACAAAGAAGAGTGGGTCAACCTATTCTCCATAGCAGCTGAAGGCAGGACAAGAAACAATGGATGGAAACTAAACAAGGAGAGAAGCAACCTAGAACTACGGAGGTATTTTGTAACAGTGCAGCAGCTTGCCTTCAGAAGTTTGTGGCTGTTCCATCACTGGACATTTTAAAGAAGAGATTGGGGTGGTATAAAGATTCCTGCCTTGGGCAGTGGGGTTGGACTAGAAGCTCTTCAAGGTCCCTTCCAGCCCTATGATTCTATGAAAGGGGAATAGATGTAATATAATATATGTTATAAGCAATTACAAAAGAACCCATAACAAAAAAAAGCAGAAGAGCCCAGAGAAAAACATATAACCAAAGAATTTCATGCCCACCAGATATTTATTTTATTTATTTTATTTATTTATTTTGCAAAATTTGTATGCCGCCCAACTCCCGAAGGACTCTGGGCGGCTCACAGTATATAAAAAACAAAAAACAAAAAAACGACAATAGAAACATATATAAAAT
>QLTV01002671.1:69361-89990 GCA_003457575.1 Thermophis baileyi
AACATCCCCACCCCCGCGCCACTCCCGCGGGAGGGATACTGCAAACTCCCCATCCCCTCCCCACTCCAGGGGAAGGATACTGCAAAATCACCATTCCCTTCCCACTCTGGGGCCAGCCAGAGGTGGTATTTGCTGGTTCTCCGAACTACTCAAAATTTCCGCTACCGGTTCTCCAGAACCTGTCAGAACCTGCTGGATTTCACCCCTGACACTAATCATTTGCATTTTAAGTGTTTTTTCCCAGCACTCACTAGAAATGAAATATATATCAGTGGTATCTACAGTCTGAAGGTGGCACCTCCCAAAATTTCATCATAGTTACCATATTGTGGTGTAAACAATATACTTCTCTAGGCAACTCTACAAAGAGGGATTATGCTGCTTTTTCAACAATTCTCTCCTGTAATCACTTGGCAACTAGCATATATTATTTGTCTGCCACTCTTACATATTCTTACTGGCATATCCTTGTGACTCTCCTATGTTGGGTACATGCAGTGGGAGCTACGGTACTATATTTGTGAAGACTCCTCGCCCAGGTCTCTACATCAAGATGGAAAATATATAGGTTTCCAGATGTGACTGAATTACAACTCTCAGTGTGATAAAATCTGCGGCAAATTGTAGTTTAGCAACAGCTGGATGGCAGAACTTCCTTACCCATTCGAGATTGTGTGAGCAGCTTACACAATTATGGCAAGCTCCCTGCTACACAAGCTTGTCAATCTGGAGAGTAATAAAACAAACTGTAGTGCGGAGCCAAATAGTACTTTCTCATTCTTCCCACTTACAGAATTGAACTTCAGGGTGAATGAGCAGGAATGTAGACAAGTCATGCCATTTTCTTTCCCAATCAGCAGACTAAGAGATAGGACCACAACATCATAAACAAAGCCTTTCATTTTCCAGGCCTAGAATGCCAGCAATTTCCATAAGCAAAAAAATTAACAATAACTTAGGGTCCCTCTCAGGGGTGGGTTCTAACTTACCTCGCTGCCGGTTCGCTTCCTCCCGTGCATGCGCAGTGCAAAAAACTCAAAAAAAATCCCCCCCCCCCAAAAAAAGCCGAAAACAAGATGGCGATGCATGCACAGTGCCGGAAACTCAGCTTCTGCACATGCGCAGAAGAAAAAAACCCCAGAAAAAATCCCCCAAAAAATTTTTTTAAAAAAAGATGGCGGCGTCCACAGACCGGCACCGATCGAACTGGCTCTGTGATGTCATCGTGACGTAACCAGCGGGTCACTACTGGTTCGGGCGAACCAGTCCAAACCGGGAGGAACCCACCTCTGGTCCCTCTTCTCCCGTCCATTCCAGCCCCTTCAATTTCCTTATCAAAAGGCAACTGGACTTCGTTTTTTCCTTGAAGACATTTCACTTCTCATCCAAGCAGCTTCTTCAGTTCTGACTGAATGCTGGAGGATGGAAGGATTTATATATTCCCTGTAGTCACCTGGTTGTTAGCATGCTCTCTGAGAACTATTGAGGAAACTTGGAGGTTTATCTGTGATAATCCAAGTGGCCTCAACAACTCCCAGAGAGAGGGGAATGAGACCACTTGCCACAGCCAACTTGCTGCTGCCAACTCACCATGGCCAACTTGGCACAGCCAACTCACTGTGGGACAACTCGCTTCAGGACAATTTAACAATTCTATTTAATTATTTAAAATAAATAAAAATTATTTTAATTTTTGACATTCACATTTCATTCTATCCCTCCTTTTGCATTCTTTCTTTAATGATTCTATCCAGGGGTGAAATTCAAATTTTTTCCCTACCAGTTCTGTGGGGGTGGCTTGGTGGGGGTGGCAGGGGAAGGATACTGCAAAATCTCCATTTCTACCCCACTCCAGGGGAAGGATACTGCAAAATCTCCATTCCCACCCCACTCCAGGGGAAGGATACTGCAAAATCTCCATTCCCTCCCCACTCCAGGGGAAGGATACTGCAAAATCTCCATTTCCACCCCACTCCAGGGTAAGGATACTGCAAAATCCCCATTCCTTCCCCACTCCTGGGGGAAGGATATTGCAAAATCTCCATTCCCACCCCACTCTGGGGCCACGCAGAGGTGGTATTTGCTGGTTCTCCGAACTACTCAAAATTTCCGCTACGGTTCTCCAGAACCTGTCAGAACCTGCTGAATTTCACCCCTAATTCTATCCCATCATTTATATATATATATTAGTGTAACTCTTGTCCCCTGTGGTGAAAATGGCCACGGCAAGTTGTCCTGCAGTAAGTTGGCCATGCGAATTGTTATAGACCCCAGAGAGAATGCTAATGACCAGATGACTACCAGGAATATAAATTGTTCCATTTTCCATCATTCAGTCAGAATTGAAGAAGCTTTTAGGATGAGAAGTGAAAGATCTTCAAGGAAAAACAAAGAAAGTCCTGTTGCCTTTTGAAAAAGCACCTTTGGGACAACTATTATCTGGATGACAGAGAATCTCCATAGACATCCTTATCAAAACCATTTGCAATCTTGTTGTCACGGTTCCAAGTAATACACCCATAGCAAACAGAACTCCGAGGCAGGTAGGTTCCTCAAAGAAGTTTTATTGGACATACCATATTGGCACAGGCTGGTGAAAACCAACTCTGAATGTTCCTGCGGTTTTCACCTAATTAAAAGTTTTTCACATTCCCCAAACAATCAGTCACATGGTCCAATCAAGGTGTCATCCGGTTGCTTGGTAACTTCACTCCTCCTCTCTCCGGCCAACTGTGGGAATGTCCTTGGTTCCCAGGAGAAAGTATTTTGTTTTGGCTACCAAAACCCCAGCTATCTCTATTCCCCCCTCCCTATCCCTCAGCTCCAGTGTGGCAACACTGAAGCCTCAAAATGGCCTCGGCCAGGTCAGCTTCAGGGTTGACACTTGTTAAGATTATGTAAACCTGAAGAGGGGGTAATGGAAATATGAGCAGTATCCAGCAATAATCCTTTAGCAACATGACCTGGGTTATTTATCTTTTTTGTAGACAGACATAACAACTCTGATACACATGCGGATAAGTCAAAGGTGCATAGAAATCATTTGGAATGCGCAGAACAATTCCATTTATGTCACTTCACCTGCCTTCTTTGATAATTCAACAGCAGAAATCTTTAAAAGTAGAAATAGAGGAAGGGAATGATTTAGAAGTGTAACAACAGCCTTTCAAAATAAATTTTCATTTTTTTCCTACGCCATAGGCAATTGCGCTAGAGTGCTGCTTTCCCAGCACAAACTTGCATTAATGGCCCAAAAGGAAAGAGACAGAATTAGTTTTAGTCAAATGTAATCTGGAGCTACATCTTGCTGCTACAGGAAATCAGGCGATAGTACATGGAACACACACACACACACACACACACACACACACACACACACACACACACACAATTCTAGTAAAGTTTGTTCTGCACTAATAAGTGCCTTGATTAAATCACAATGGACAAGCGCTGATTTCAATGTGACTTAAATAGTGCTTCCAATTCCAGTTACAATTGAAGTTTCTTTTCCTTTTGTATTTTTTAAACTCAGCATAACGTCTCAGTCTCTAGAGAAACTCATTTACTGTATTAATTCAAGAGGAAGATGAGCTAAATTTTCTCTCTCTACTCAAGGCAGGTAACACGAGCATCTCCCCATGTTTTTCTCCCATAACCAACCTCTGAGTAGATTTGGCTGGGCAAAATGAATGGCTCAAAATCACCCGCTGAGCTTCCAAGGCTAAGGATGGAGTTCAACTTGGCTATCCATAGCTTTAGTCCAACCATAAATCAATTGTTACACCCCCATTGGCTCCCTTCCCCAGATTAAAGGAAAAGTGGATAAAATATATATTAATAGAAACAGAAATGCTGTGCAATGCCAAGCTTCTTTGTTTTGTCAATCCAGGGTTGCCCACTCCAACTGACACCCATCTGACAGGTTTTGAGGCATGCAAACTCAGGAAACTAGAACCATTTGAATTTTGGAAAGGGCTTTATTACTAGTAGGGTAAAACAGAATTTTTGAAGCCTACCAAAGTAATTCTCCCAGCTCAACTTATACCTAGTGTAATTATGGCAGGTACTATTTTCTGTAGCAGCCCTGCTTCTTCCAATAGTGGTCATGTTCCCTCGATCATGCTCCAAAGGTTTGTTAGAAATTTCTCCACTTTGCTTGTGGGGAGCCTTCAGGGAGAAAGTCACTCGGGAAGTTGCAATTCCAAGGCCAGCAGGCAGGTAAGTGGCTGCTGTTGAGGGAGGGAGGGCACAGTGCTACTGATCAAGAATGGCATATAATAGTGCCTACCCATGTGGGTGGGTAGCATAGTTCGGGAAGGGTGGCAAGGGGTGTACGCTGTGCAGGTTGAGAAGGGAGCACAAGGTGGTGATATTGAGCCGAGGTGGCGCAGTGGTTAGAGTGCAGCACTGCAGGCTACTTCAGCTGACTGCTAGCTGCAGTTCAGCGGTTCAAATCTCACCAGCTCAAGGTTGACTCAGCCTTCCATCCTTCTGAGGTGGGTAAAATGAGGACCCAGATTGTTGGGGGCAATATGCTAACTCTGTAAACCGCTTAGAGAGGGCTGTAAAGCACTATGAAGCGGTATATAAGTCTAAGTGCTATTGCTATTGCTATATATTTCAAGGAGGGTATGTTGAGGTCGTAGTGTGGGTAAGAAATGTCACATGGGTGAAGTAAGGTGTTTGTGAGGATGGTGTAGATCAGGGCTGTCAAACTCCTGGCCCGTGGGCCGGATGTGTCACGCGCTGGCCACGCCCACACAGCTAGTTTATGAAGGGGGGAAAAGTCCTGATATGTCACGTGACACCACCGTGATGATGTGAGTTTGACACCCCTGGTGTAGAATCAAAAAGAACACATGGGGTTGCAGGAGTGTGTGAGAGTAGTATGCCAATTGGGGATGGTGAACTGGAGAGTGACATGGATCAGGAATGGTGTAGAGGAAGCCCAAGAGGCACTGCATGGGTTGGGTAAGGTGTGTGGGAGGGCTGCAGGTTGGGAAGGGTGCATGGGGTTGTGGAAGAGGTGCCATGGAAGGCATGGGGGAATGGTAAGGGTCAGGGAAGGTGTGTGGGGGTGTGCAAGAAGTGCTTAATGGGTAGGGGAAGGCACATGGGAGGTGGCATGGGTCACGGAAGGTGCACAGGGGGCAACATGAGTCAGGGAAGTGTGCTGGGTCCATGGGCTCCCTTCCTCTTTGTTCTTCCCTCCCCCTCTCTCTCCCTCCCTTTCTTCACCCTTCCTGTTTCTTTCCAGTCGTTAAAAAAGGTTAAATGACTGCTGCTGGGTAAGGAGTAAGTGAGGGATTGCAAGATTGGCTGGGAAATTGTCACAGAATGTGACCATAACAGCAGTCAGTAGCACTGAACCACCACAACCTCCCCAAATTTCATTCCCTCTGGAGTCACGTGTCCCAGATTTTGGACGTGTAAGAAAGCCCATTTGAGGTACCTTGGTTCCAAAAATTGTTGCCCTAAGATGCACTGTTTCACTCGGTTAAAGGTCATGACAATGGGAGTTTCAGTAGTACAATGTTTAGGAAAGGTACGTTAAAATGGTGTTGTAGAAGGAGAAGCAAGTTCATCATTTGTCTCATTCACAGCATTTCCTTTTTAGCTGCTACACTGTTGTGGATTGAATTGAATATGATGAATTAAATTTTCTCCACCAGATTGCCCAGAAAAAGAAGGCAAGTGAACAAAGAGCAATAATACCTCTTTCTCTAAGGAAAGAGAAAATCCTGAAAAACTCAACATTTTGCTTCCCTTCTTCTAAATGCTGATTCCATCCTGCTCCTCGGTAAATCTTCCTCAAACAAAAGATTCATGAGCAAGACATGTCTTTGAGGGATTGAAAATGGATTGCTAGCTGGAGATCCATTCTCACCCAATTCTTGCTACTGGGAGGACCACAGGTTAGCAGATGGGGCAACAGTTGCTGCATCTTATCTACAACATACCTCAGAATGGGTTTATGAGATCATCACTAGGTCAAATGCATAATTTCTACAGGTCTCAAACACACACACACACACACACACACACACACACACACACACACACACCCCTACCTGGTAATAGGCATCACATGGGATGATAGGTAAGAAGGGGGAAGGGAATTTCTATTTTGCAGAATTGAGAAGGAACAACTGTACAGCTGCAAAGGCCTCATAAATAACAATTAAAGGCCAGGACACATTTATGGGAGGATGTCAGAATATGACCTCAAATGTTAGCTTTTGGGGAGAGGGAAGGTGAAGATACAGACCTCCCCTCCAGAACCAATTTCCTTTCCCAAATAAGCAGAGATAATAAAAGCTTTACAGCCATGGAAGACATAACCAAAGGCACTCGACCGATTTTCTGTTAATCAACAGCCAAGAACAGTTGGAATTTACAGAGGAGGAAGATGTGAAACACAGCCAGGAGAAGAGAAGGTAGGAAAGAAAAGCAACAAAGCTATCATAATTTGATGTCATGTTTTGTCACTTCCTTGTCAAGGAACAAAGAAGTGCTTTGGAATGAAGAGGGCACATAAATAGCAGTTGTTAACTGTACTTTAAAGCGGGGGGGGGGGGGGTCTCCAAACTTTAAGATTAGTGAACTTCAACTCCCAGAATTCCTCAGCCAGTGTAGTTGAGAGCTGAAGTCCACAAGTCTTAAAGTTGCCAAGTTTGGAGGCTCCTGCTTTAAAGCAGCTGCATCTTTAAAGCAGCTGCATCTTTTCCTGGCTGACACAGCTGTTCTTCTCACTGCAATGCAATCCTACAAAAAGAAATTGCAGACAGATGTCACTTGAACATTCCCATATATTCCAGATCTCCCCCCCCCACTTTTGAATCTAAAGCACTGCCAAGTTGTAACACTGACTATATTTATGAACACAATACATCTGTGCAGTTTACTACAGTGTTATTAGGTGGTAAGAATTGTTGACTGCTCTAGGGATGCATTTAGTCATCTATCCAAAAACACTGTATGTTTACATCAAATGTTCAGGTAATGCTCTTTATCCTGAAAATATTACCATAAAACATTCTAAAAATTGTAAAATGTGAATGCAAAAAAGCAAATTTAAAGAAGTCAAGTGTCTGAGAAGTGGTGATACTATTACTGAACAGTGTTTAATACGCATTTACTAGGACAAAACTTGAATAAAAAAAGGAAAAGAAAAAAATAATCTCTATTGTTAGAAAGCTGAGGAAAGAAGACAACCATATTCTAATGACATGAAAACATATACTACAATTGCGAAGCAAATCTCTTTTTAGAAATTATGAGATCAAATCCCAGTACAAGTAGTTCGTTCATAAACAAGGATTAATAGAGTTCTTTCACAATTCTAAGTTTTAAACATTGCCAAACTTACTTTTGCAAAAGTTATGTTGATTCTTTGTCACCAAGACATGTTTTATTTTCTTCCAAATGAGCAGAATTTTCTAGACCAAAGACACCTCATATATCTTTTTTTTAAAAAAACGAATATTACACTAGCAACTTTATAACTCTCTGGTACATTCAAAAAGTGTTTTCAATAGCCAAAACATTGTGCTAGAGCAGTGTTCTCAACCTTTCTAATGGCGCGACCCCCCCCTGCCGCCACGACCCCCCCGCCACACCACCACCGCGACCCCCTCCTCGCCCCCTCCCCGCGCGGGATGAGGTGTCAAAGGGGGCGTGGCCCGGGGTGCGGGTCGCCGGACAGCTGATAGCGATGGAAGCGGGAGACTTCGCCCAGACGCCGCCATTTGGGTTCTTTTACCCTGTGCACATGCGCAAAGCGTTCTGCGCATGCGCAGAGGGTAAAAGAACCCAAATGGCGGCATCCGGGCGGGTGGGCGAAGTCTCCCGCTTCTGTCGCTACCGGCTGTCCGGCGACCTGCAGGCACGGCCGAACCGGGAGCATTTCACCCCTGCAAGTGACGGTGGCACCAAGATGGCGGGCAAACACGCGCGCAGCGACCCCTGTTAAATGGTCGTTCAACCCCCAAAGGGGTCGCGACCCACAGGTTGAGAACCGCTGTGCTAGAGACTCTTAGCAAACCACACAGATAGACCTTCTCCAGGATAATCTGTCCCCAGCCTGGCTTCATTGCTACCCTACCAAGTGCCAATCTGTGGTGTATTTTTGGTCTGCTGGTTTTTTTTTTTTTATTCTTCATAGTTAATCCTAAAAGATATGGGCTCTCTATTATCTTCATTATCAATTCTAAGGCTGGATGCTGCACCTGCATTAGTTTGGGTTTTTTTTTATATATAGATTTTGTATAGTTGGGTGGCCAATACATTTTTAAAAATATATAATACAGGTAGTCCCAAAGGTGCTTTTTTTCAAGGGGCAACATAGGAGAACAAACACATCAGGACTAGATTCAGCAGTCCATCCGCATTTAAAAGACACAGGCCACTCTTTTGGAGACAACAAAGTCCATATTTTGAACACGGAGGACAGCTGGTTTGAAAGAGGGGTCAAAGAGGCCCTCTATGTCGAAATTGAACAGCCCTCTCTCAACAGAAGGGGTGGGATATGACATCATCTATCTCCAATCTACAACACAGTCCTTTCAACAATTCCAAGAAGGCTCCACCCCCATTTGCACCACTCAGGTGACCCTGATGACACAGATAAACCTCCAGGTGACTTTAAGGACCTGCTAAAAGAATGCAAATGTCCAGCTGCCTGCAAAGAGTATAAATCCTTCCATTCCCGACCATCCAGTCAGAGCTGAAGAAGCTTCTTGGATGAGAAGTGAAATGTCTTCAAAGAAAAAAACAAAAACCAGAAAGTCCAGTTGCCTCTTGAGAAAAGCACCTTTGGGACAACCATGACCTGGATGACTGAGAATCTCCATAGACATAGACAAATACAGGTAGTCCTTGACAATTATGACCACAACTGAGCCCAAAATTTATGTTGCTAAGTGAGTTTTGCCCCATTTTACAAACTTTTTTTTGTGGCCACAGTTGTTAAGTGAATCACTGCAGTTGTTAAGTTAGTAACGCGGTTGTTAAGTGAATCTGTCTCCCCCCATTGGTTTTGCTTGTCGGAAGGTCACAAAAGCTGATCACATGACCATCCCGGAACACGGTGACTGTCATAAATATGAGTCAGTTGCCAAGCATGTGAATTTTGATCAGGTGACCCTGCAGATGCTACAATGGACGTCAGTGTGAAAAACGGTCAGAAGTCACTTTTTTCAATGCCTTGGTAACTTCAAACAGTCATTAAACGAACTGTTGTAAGTTGAGGGCTACCTGTATTTAATTTTAGTCTTTTCTAAAAGACTAAAACAAGACAATAGGGCAGAGGTCTTCAAACTTGGCCACTTTAAGACTCGTGGACTTCAACTCCCAGAATTCTGGGAGTTGAAGTCCACAAGTCTTAAAGTGGCCAAGTTTGGGGACCCCTGCAAAAGGGTATGTGTACAAAAATCAAACAGCGCTGGATGATAATTCCTATCACACCAGCAGCAGCAACAGCAACACCAGCAGCCTGATTGGCTTCATCCTTACACCGGAGATCTTCAGCAGGAGTAAAACCTCTCTAGGCCTTCCAATCACTATAGAAATATTGCACTCTTAACAGGTACTATAAAAAGAAAGCTGCAAGGCTCCAGAAGTGCTGAAGGAGAACAGGTATGGAGAGAGGGGGAAAAGGTATAAACTACTCTGTATTCGCTGTTTCCCCTTGCAAATCAGCATCAGGAGGAAATGAATTTCAGGCAGAGAAGAGGTGCCTGGAATTTTAAAACACGTTGGCTGCAAAAGGTGCATTTTTGGCTTTAGTATTTCATAAAGGAAAGGGAGGACAAATCCTTTTTATATTTTTATTTTTAAAGGGCCAATTCAAATTTACTGTGCCAAGCCCTCCTGTATCATGCTTTTCCCTGAAGCTGTCAAATACCAGCCTGTTAGTGGTCCAATATTTCCTCCTAGCCTCCCAAAAAACACTGAAGAATATTGGCTTAAGTGCTGGGATAGGATGAGGTGACGGCATGTCGGAAGCTTGACTTGGTGCCAGATTTTTGTTTTTAATGTTTATGGTTTTAAATACTTTTATGTGGTTTTCATTTTTGATTGGGAGTCTCCCGGAGTTTGATGTAAGATGGAGGGCTATATAAATGCAATAAATCAATCAATAATACCTAATGGAGTGCAAGTTAATAAGATACTGAAGGAGTTGCTATATATTTGATAACTAAGTACCTTCACTCTTTTTTATTTTTTATCCCACCTTTATTATTTTTATAAATAACGCAAGATGGCAAACATGCATAATATTTCTTCCTGCCCTTATTTTCCACACAACAACAACTGTATGAGATGAGTTGGACTGGCTCAAAGTCACCCAGCAGGTGGCTTTCATGCCTAAGGCAGGACTACAACTCACAACCTCCTGGTTTTAACCTGGTGCCTCAACCACTAGCTCAAATGGGCACTTATGTATATTTCCACATCCGTTTTATCATATCTGTCTGCACAATACGCCATACGGAGTGACCTCAAAGCAGAGTTTCTTGGTTGTATGAAATGACCTTTAATCAGCCATATTAACAAGGCAACAAATATTATTAGCTGGGAAGATGATGTTATTAAATTTCCATAAGGCTAGCAGCCTCATTTCCACGTTGGCTGCAGAAAAATGGTAGCAATTAACATGGAAACAAAGGCTTCTAATCTTTAACACCCCAAATGGAGAAATGTAGACTTGCTAGAGCGGTGTGATATATTTTTGCTTTTCTAGTCTTGTTTGAAAGAACGGAATGCCTTTCTTCCCGCCAGCACAACCACTGAGAGGTCCATCAGAAGATGGACTAAAGAGATCCATCTCACTTTCCTGTAAGAGACTGTTATTTACCAGTGGCTCCGAGACAATTTACTAAAGGCAAGGCTGCACTACTACCAATAGAATCACAATGCCTGTGAGTTGGTGCACTGCTGTTCTTCTACTGCACCTCTGGGCTGCTTTACCGTGATTCACTTCCAATGGTGGTTATAATTCAGGGTCTGAGCTGTTATCCTAAATAAACAGCACTGCACCAAGTTGGCACATATCATTTCTTACTGACGTTTTGTTTCAAGCTGAACATCACTCCTATGTTAAATGAGAAGCGAGAGCCGCACGCTGTTCTTGCAAGTCTATTACACTAGTGTTCAGAATGAAAACTGCCCCCATGATACCCCACCAATGCAAAAGAACCACACGTCAGGAGCACCACCAAAATACAGTGATGGCGCTTCTAGAGAAGATCTATAACCATTTCCTCCTTTTGCTAGCAGGAATGTCTCTCACCGAGTTTACAAAATGAAGTCACCGCTGGAAGTAGTCACTTTGTCCTTCATGCATATGTTCTACCGCGGTGGGAAATGACTTATCTCCATGCATCTCATCAACACAGGAATAAGGAGCTAGGGAGCCCCTCCTCAGATCCCTGCTCATGCTGGATGCCTCTATGATGTAAACCATAATCACCTATATCTCTAGTTTATTAACTCTGAATTCACATGCACGACAGCCATGCTATCTACTCAGAGCTTTAGCAAAGTGCTTTCAGTATTTTATACATCAGCCATTGACTAAAATAGTCCGACAGAGATCGGCATATGTGGGCCTGATTGGGATGGATTGTAGGGGTGATACAGAAATATAATTTTATGTTATTTTAGTCTATTTTGCGTATTTTATGTATTAAAGTATTGTATTTTATCCCATAATTATTGTATTTTACCCTATTCTTATTTTAAATTGTTTTTATAGGATTTTATTGATAATACATGTTTGAACCTTGTATTTTGATATGGCCTATAGGCTAATCAATAAAGCTAATCTAATCTATATCAACCACATATCCTATCTAAGGTAGAGGCTCCCCCGAGTCCAGCTTGATGCTAATTTTTTTTTTTTTTTTTTGGCAATTATACTGCTGCTGTTGTCTTCTATAACAACAATAATAATAACACTTAGACTTATATACCGCTTCACAGTGCTTTACATCCCTCTCTAAGCGGTTTACAGAGTCAGCATATTGCCCCCAACAATTTGGGTCCTCATTTTACCCACCTTGGAAGGATGGAAAGCTGAGTCAACCTTGAGCCTGGTGAGATTTGAACTGCCAAATTGCAGGCAGCCAGCAGAAGTAGCCTGCAGTACTGCACTCTAACCACTGCGCCACCGCGGCTCAGATTTCCCAGGAAAACCTAGACTCATAAGATTCTAACTAAGCCTAGCTCTGCTTATGAATGAAGACGAATATCCGTGTCCCAGGATAATGTTGCAGGATCCATCCAATCTGGGTCTGTCACTGGGAACAGAGGCTTTGTCTTCCAACCTTTCAGACTCGTGCTGGAGCCCATCTTAAGGGAATTTCTCTCTAGCCTCTCTAGCTCTGCTTGCTAGTTGGTGTAGCCATCAACTCTATGGTCATACTTCATTGAACAGCCATTTTAGTAATTCCTGGTTTTTAGGATTTATAGCCTCATAAATTGGGAAATTGGGAAAAAATATCCCAGAAGGAGGTAACTACAAATCATTTCCATTGCGACACAGAAACCACACATTACACAAAAATGTATATTACTCGTTTTCCCACAATTTACCTGAAATGTATGGGTATTTTTTCCCCCCTCAGCACAGCATTATTCGTCTAAGTAGGAAAACATGGCTTTTCAGTAGAGCCGCAAATCAAGTTAGTTAATTTTACCATGTCAGAGTTTGAAAAATGAATACAATAGTAGCATCCAACCATACATTCAAGCTGGGGTAGGCAAGCTAGAGAATGAAAGAAAAAATAGATCACAACATGTTATAGTCGCCTGCTATGATAGATGTCTTAATGTTTACCATGAGAAGTTACGGTAAAGGGGAAAAAGAAAAGAAGGAAAAATTAGGAAAAAAGTTACACCCCACACTCGCCTACCAAGCGTTCTCAGGTGGCTTTTCATAGCAGACTGTCTAGACCATGAATTGAGAAGTGACATCTTCCTAATTCGGCATGCCAAGACCAGAGGCTCATGGCTGCAATAGGCTGCCTCTTCACACCTGCCAGGGCATTGGAAAAAGCCATAAAATACTATAGGCAGCTTGCTTCATTCCAAATAAGGTTGCTCTTTGGAAAAGAGAGACCATAATTGGCACCTGTAGAGTTCTAGACCACATCTGGACTCTGTTTTTATATACCTACTTTGGCAAAGAAATAGGATGCGTGCAACAGAACCCCAAAGCAAGGTGCACAATATTAGCTTATTAGAAGATGATGTCTGATTTCCTTAAGTCCCTCCCTTCTCTTGAGTTCTCTAGGAATAACCAATCTGTGAAAATCCTGTGACATACACACGTATTTGGTACTGAGTTTCCAATCAGCAACACATTCAGATACAGATTGTACCAAAGCCTGCCAGAAAAATCTTTTTGCACAAAACTGTATGTTCTGGCTACTTTTCCTCTCCATGTGCCAGGTGAGGTGAAGGGAAGAAGCAAGCAGAATAGATTAGATTAACAGAGTTGGAAGGGACCTTGTAGTTCTTCTAGTCCAACCCCCCGCCCAAGCAGGAGACCCTACACCATTTCTGACAAATGGCAGTCCAGTCTCTTCTTGAAAGCTTCCAGTGATGAAACTCCCATAACTTCTGAAGGCAAGCTATTTCATTGGTTGAACATTTTCCACTTCTTCTATGCTCCTTCAGCATTGGGAACGAGATGATAACATCCTATTAGGAGAGTCGTAATAGTCATCTATTTGCATTTGCTTTGAAAGCAAAACCAGAATCTCTTGGTTAATTCAGACCAGTATGTTATTCTTAGGAATGATTATAAGCTGTTGTATTTTGCTTGAATTTAGAAAAGGGACCAGCAATCATCATCTTCATTTAATGACCCCATAATCCCTTGCGGGGTGGAGTCTGGGCAACTGAATGGAGCTAGCAGTGTTTTAATGGCCGGATGCCCTTCCTATCGCCAATGCCGAGTTTTGTTCAGCAGATATATTCTCATTGTGCCCAGAGAAAGAAATATCTGCCTTTACCTAGGTATATTTTGAGACCCATTCATCCATCCATCCATCTCCAGGGGGTAGTATTGATGAACTTTGCTTTCTTTTCATATTCATATTAATGCTTTAATGTCTAAGCCTGCACACATGCGCAACTAGCTAATATTTCCAAGAGACATTTCAATCAGAAAGCAAACAGATATAGGCTTCCTACTTTTTGGAATTTAAGGTCCTAAATATCCTCTGTGTCCTCTGGGGACCTCTTCTCAAGATCCAGATTAATTTATTTGTTTATGCTTTTCTCAGTGTCGTACTCTAACAGCCAATCCTCACTGCTTAGGGCTATGCTGTCCAAACTTTGCTTTAATCCTCCCTAGACTCTCTTGCAATCTGTCAGATAGGCCAGTAAGCCTCTGATGGAATTTGATAGCCCTTGCAAAAATTGGTTTTCCTAGACAGCTGCAGCAGCTACTTTACAAACTCAGCAGCAACTACAGGAAGCATGAGTTTCTGAAAAGAAGAGAAGGAGCCGTTACTTCATATTAGACTTGCGCAAAGCATTCAGAAGTGGGGCTTGGGACACAAAGCATGTTGTCAGGAGTGAAGTGCCCTTCCTGAAAGCAATAAAGCAGCCGTATCCTATGGAAGACTCACACTTGGCTCCAGATCTCTCCCTAGCTGTGACTGAGTTGTGTCCACGCACTATTATTTCACTAGCAGACTCAATATTGGTATTGTTTGTGTATGTGTGCAAACACACACAACCAATTGGAGAGTCATCACAGGAGCCATGCCATGAAACAAACATGGTAGCTTTAACATTTCAAGGAAAGCTTGCTTGTGCTAGCATGCATTGTGAATAACCTCCTCTCGAATGCTTTGTGTGGTCCAGCTACACACAAAGATAGGGCAACTGAATATAGCAAATGGCTTTTGAAAATGTCTACCACTAAGTCCTCTGGGAAAGACACTAGCACATACAGGACTGTACTTGGAGGTGCAGCTGAATGGGAGCTTCAGTCCTTCCTGGAGAAACCACCTCAGAAGCTAGTGCTGAGCTATGTATGTTCAAATTTAGTTTAATCAGATCTCTCAATATTTCTCTTTGCCTTTACAGGTTTTTTTTTTTTTGAACCTATGCTATGTACAGTATCTAAAGATACTAAACCCAATCAGGTAAACTAGACCATTGTGAAGTTTGGTGTGCCAAAGCATTTTATCTTTGCCTTACTAGTAATTAAGTCTTGCAATCTGAATTCTTACCTCCATACTGAACAAATTTCTTAGCACCTTCTTCTTAATAAAAATAAACATTTAATAACGAAGTAAGAGGGGAGAAATCTGGAATGCATAGATTTTTAATAATATGGATTGATATTGTGTTGACAATTATTATTTAATATCTAATTATTCATAAAGAAAGGTATTTTGGAAAGTTATGAGTTCCATGACATTTAAATCCCTGGTTTATTTATTTGTATTGCATTATTTTTCTTTTCTTTTTTTCATATTCTCTCTTGCACTTGTTTATATATGTTCTTAGAGAAAGTAATAGTAAATGGAGAAGCTAAAGTGGAATTTTAGAATTCAAACAGACAGGCACCTGCCAAATAACATCCAAGATTTAACAACTGTCCATAAGAAAGACAAAAAATTCTGGATAATGGACATGGCAGTACCTGGAGACAGCAGAATAGAAGAGAAGGAACTGGAGAAGATAACAAAATGCAAAGACCTGCAAATCGAAATGGAACGACTGTGGCAAAGGCAAACAAGGGTAGTACCAATAGTAATAGGTGGCTTGGGTTCAATCCCAAACAACTGGAGCACCACTTGAACACCATAGGCATTGACAAATTTGCCACCAGTCAATTGCAGAAGGCAGCTTTACTTGGAACAGCTTACATTCTGCCATGATACCTTTAACACATGAAACAACCACATCTGCCTATCCCAGGTTCTTGGGAAGGACTCGATAGGGGGACAAAAATGCCAAATCCAGTCTGAACATCTGTCTGACTGTGAGACGAACCATAATAATGACAAAGAATCAGCCAGCACTGAGACTCTTCTATTGACCTTCTGGCTGGTGGCCTATAGTATTTCATTGGGTTCTATACTATTCCCCCATGCTGTTTAACATTTACATAAATCCCCTGGAGCCTTCTGTCAATAATAAGCAGACGAAACCGTACTTTCTCTCTTCTTTGCATCTCATTCCAAGCAGGTGGCACAGGTCTTTAAACATTTAACAGAGATCTGTTAGCTACATCTCGTAGCCATAGTCAATTGACTTCTGAAAAGAATTGTGCTTGAGCAACAGAATTGACCTGGGAATTGGAGTTCAAGCTGTGTTGAATAGTAGCACTCCTCTTGAGAAAACAGATTCACTGTTTCTTCTGGGCTCATCTTTTTAAGCTTGAAGGCCCAGATATTACTAAACCCCAAGAGTATCTTTATTCTGTTTAGGCTGCTATGCCAAGCCTAAATAACTCAGGTTTGTCCAAGGAAACCTATGCTTTAGGCCAGTGATGGTGAACCATTTTTGGTTTGTGTGCCAAAAGGGTGTGTGTGCGCGCGCTAGCATGCGTGCACGTGCCCACACCCATTCCCTCCCCCCGTGCATGTGCACAATCCCCACGCTGCCCCCTGTGCATGCGCACAACCCCCCTGTTGCCCCCGCGCATGTGCACAGGCCTCACTGAAGCCTGGAATGGCAAAAAACGGCCAAACGGGCAAACCAGAAGTTGGGGAAAATGGACTTCCGGTTTGCCCGTTGGGCCGTTTTTTGCACTCCGGAGGCTTCAGGGAAGCCTCCTGAAGCCTCTGGAGGGCGAAAACGGCCTTCCCCAAGGCCGAAAATCAGCTGGCCAGCACGCACATGCGCGCTGAAGCTGACATAGGGCAACGCCTCTCGTGCCCTCTGAATGGCTCCGCGTGCCACCTGTGGCGCGCGTGCCATAGGTTCGCCATCACTGCTTTAGGCTCATGTTGTCTGGACTACTACACTACACTGTAAAGAAATCTCAGCAAATAGCAGCAGCAGAATAACCTTGTCTTTGTTTAGAACATAAAAGACCACCAGGGAGTAGCAGGGCAAGAGGCTAGATGCACAAGACCTCAATAGAGTATCCAGAAATGAAAATTGGATGAAAATTGGATGAAAAGGCTGGCTCCAAGACAATTAACAGGAAGGACGTTTCTCTATAACAACTGTCTTGCTTAGCAATAGAAAATTTGGGCTCAAGATAATAAACTGCAAAAATACTTCCATAGACATATGATCAGAGACTCATTGATGCAAATTTGGCAGGAAGTGAAGAAAAAACACTATATGAAAATCCCAAATTGGCTGTCCACCATGGAGGCAATGATATATCCAAACACTATTGATGTAAGTAAAATGATTAAATATAAAGATATCTTGGATAGATCAGGGAAACTAAAAAATAGAGAAGATTTGGAACAGCAGGGTATAAGCATAGATTGGTGGCTTTACCTCCAAATTCAATCGCAATACAAAAAAGATAGCGAAGAAATTGGAATTGAGATAGAAACTAAACAACTGGATAAACTTTTGACGGGCCCAGAGGATAAAATCATTTCTAAAATATACAATTATTTGTTGCAATATGAAAGAGCCGAAGACATAGTAAAAGGTACAATGATTGCATGGGTGAAAAATGTAGGACATAATACAGTATATACTTGGCTGACTGGGAACAAATTTGGAATAGGAATTATAAATTAACAAAATCGGCATCTTATAAAGAAAACCATTATAAAATGTTCTACCGCTGGTATTTGACCCCAGCAAGATTAGCGAAAATATATCCCAATTTAAAATCGACCTGTTGGAAATGCAAAACAGAATGGGGCACCTTCTTTCACATGTGGTGGTTGTGTCCCAAAGTGAAGAAGTATTAGATAAAGGTACATAACTGGTTACAAGAAATAATAGGATCAACAGTAGAATTCACCCCGGAACTTTTCTTGCTAGGAATATTCAAAAGTCAATATGGCAAAAATATTAAATATTTAATTCTACACATCACAACAGCTGCCAGGATCGTATACGCACAGTGTTGGAAGAACTCTAATACACCCATCGAAAGTTTAACAATTAAGAAAATATTTGATTGCGCAGAAATGGACAAATTAACCATAGAATTAAGAGGACAAAAAGACTCAGATTACTACGAAATATGGGAAAAGTGGTACAAATGGATTGATGATAGAAAACGAAAGAAGAACGAGACAAAGACGTAGAATATTGTAAGATAATGAACTGTATAAATATAAAATCAATGTAGATAACAGGCTGTAGAGTTGCTTAAAGATTTATTGTGATTTGTAAAATGTGAAAAACCAATAAAGATATATTTAAAAAAAAGAAAGAAAGAAAGTTTGGGCTCAATTGTGGTCGTAGGTTGAGAGCTACCTGTACACAGGAGGCTGATGTTTCTCAATCTGAAAATTAGGGAACTATTAAGAAAACTGAGAAAGAGAGGCATGTGATTAAACTGACAGCTTCTTCAGTAAAAGCAGAAAGCTGGCAAAATGTTCAACTTTTAGGAAGGCAGATATCTCATCCACTTGCTTGTCTTTCCAGGAGCAAAAAGTTACATATGAAGAATCTTCTAGACCAGGGGTGTTAAACTCATGTCATCGCATCGTCGTCACGTGACGTATCACGACTTTTTTCCCCTTCGCTAAACCGGGCGTGGGCGTGGCCAGCACATGATGCATTCGGCCCGCCGGCTGGGAGTTTGACACCCCTGTTCTAGACCAACGGTCCCCAACCTTTTTGGTTCCATGGACCAGCAGTGGTGGCAGCGGTGGAGGGGAGGGGATGGTTTTGTGTGTGTAATCTAATCCTGCACATGTGCAAATGAAGCTTTGCACGCTCACCCATCGCTGATACAGCCCGGTTTCCAATGGGCCATGGACCAGTACCAGTCCATGGCTCAGGGGTTGGGGACCCCTGCTCTAGACCTAGTACTACTGTATCTCCCAGCATCTTGATTCTACATTTTTAAAGGACATCTTGCAGTCAGCCTCTAGGAATTTTGATTTTTACTGGAAGAGAGTAGCTAGAAGTAGACACGCGTAATTCTCGACCTATTGTCTGAATCTTAGTTCACCTTCTTACTGAATCTCCTGTTGAGAATCTGATAGCTGTTGGAAGTGGGAATCTATTCTTCTTCTATACTGGTACTGTGATTAAGACTGGAGTTGAATATAGTATATATTCCAAATAACCAGGGCTTGGAAGAGCTGACTACATGGGAACTATGATTTGTCTTTCTGCTTGGCTAGAGGAGTTGATATCTCAGTGTAAAAGGCACATCTACCTTTTCCAAAGGTGGTAACTACAAAGAGTAAGCTATACTGCCTCTTCTCTAATTCAGCTATTCATCCTAGGTACAAGGCAAATAAATACTGGGCCCAGGTCAGCCTTGTATGCCTGATAGTGATTTGAGCCTCCAAAATCTGCTTCTTGAACTTGCCATGGCCATGAGGTCTACACGTGATGACTAAGAAGTGCACTGCATTCCCAAAACCTATCATGAGAATTCTGTCTCCATCTTTGCACGTCAGATCCAAACCTGTCATCTGCATTGCTCTTTTATTCGATTGGAGCCCCTGATTTAAATAGCAGTTACAGTTATGTAGCTGGAAAATTGTCACGGTCCATATGTTATAACAAAGTCTCTTTAAGTCTGTGAGTTTAACAGATGACGGCCAGGGCAACTGGGAAAGCTATAAACATTTATCAGGCTCAGAAAGTCTTTTATCTCAAGGCTGGCAATTCGTACCCTCTCTTATATTGATTTCTCTATGAATTAGGACGCCTATGCAAGGCAGCGAAGGAATTTCAAATGCCTATGCAGATATTTAAAAAAGCAAAAGGATGTATTTATTTGTAAAGCAACAGCATTAAACCATCTCTCTCTCATTGTGCTACACACACACACACACACACACACACATCTTCTAAACATCAGCAAAATCTTTCAGGAATTGGGATGAGCAGTGAGGTTCTTCCACTATTAAAGACAGACCACAAGTTTGCTTCATGCCCCTTTCATTAATAGCAATAGCACTTAGACTTATATACCGCTTCACAGTGCTTTACAGCCCTCTCTAAGCGGTTTACAGAGTCAGCATATTGCCCCCAACAATCTGGGTCCACAGGTGGGATTCAACCGGTTCTCATCGGTTCGCCCGAACCGTTAGTAGATTGCTTATGCAGTTCGGAGAACAGGTTAAAAATAAAATGCAAGAGAGGCGCTCTCTCTCTCTCTCTCTCTCTCTCTCTCTCTCTCTCTCTCTCCCCCTCTCTCTCCAGTTAATAGCTCCACTTAACAGTTGCAGCTGGAATGCAGCCGATACACGCTGAATCAAGTCAATAAACAACAGAAACTGACAGCATTAGGGCAGGGAAACCCATCAATCACCCATCTAGGGATGGGATTAACCTCTTCCCTTCAGGAAGGACAAGATTACAAACATTTTCATTATAAAGAGTATTAAGTAACACTTCTGTGATCAGCTAATACTCCCTGGAGTTTCCCAAGACCGTTTATAGCTGCTGCAGTATAGCTACTTCTTATTTCTTCCTGGGGGGAAAAATACAG
>QLTV01002671.1:90220-100797 GCA_003457575.1 Thermophis baileyi
TCTGACAAAACAATTAATCAGTGGAACAACTTGCCTCCAGAAGTTGTAAATGCTCCAACACTGGAAGTTTTTAAGAAGAGATTGGATAATCATTTGTCTGAAGTGGTGTAGGGATTCCTGCCTAAGCAGGGGGTTGGACTAGAAGACCTCCAAGGTCCTTTCCAACTCTGTTATTCTCTTCTCTTCTCTTCTCTTCTCTTCTCTTCTCTTCTCTTCTCTTCTCTTCTCTTCTCTTCTCTTCTATTCTATTCTATTCTATTCTATTCTATTCTATTCTATTCTATTCTATTCTATTCTATTCTATTCTATTTTCTCTTCTCTTCTCTTCTCTTCTCTTATTCTCTTCTCTTCTCTTCTCCTATTCTATTCTATATTCTCTTCTCTTTCTCTTTCTCTTTCTCTCTTTCTTTCTCCTCTCCTCTCCTCTCCTTTCCTCTCCTCTCCTCTCCTCCCCCACAGAACCGGTAGTAAAAAAAATTGAATCCCACCACTGTCTGGGTCCTCATTTTACCCATCTCGGAAGGATGGAGGCTGTTAATCTTGAGCCTGGTGAGATTTGAACTGCCACATTGCAGGCAGCCAGCAGGCAGCAGAAGTAGCCTGCAGTACTGCACTCTAACCACTGCGCCACCAAGGCTCATTAAAAGTAATCCTTAAGTGTCGGCAATACAGATAACCCTCAACTTACAACCACGATTGAGCCCAACATTTCTGTTGCTAAGTGAGACATTTGTTAATAGCAATAGCAATAGCAATAGCACTTAGACTTATATACCGCTTCATAGTGCTTTGCAGCCCTCTCTAAGCGGTTCACAGAGTCAGCATATTGCCCCCAACAATCTGGGTCCTCATTTTACCCACCTCAGAAGGATGGAAGGCTGAGTCAACCTTGAGCCGGTGAGATTTGAACCGCCAAACTGCAGCTATCAGTCAGCTGAAGTAGCCTGCAGTACTGCACTCTAATCACTGCGCCACCTCGGCTCTTAAGTGAGTTTTGCCCCATTTTACAACCTTTCTTGCCACAGTTGTTAAGATAGTCACTGCAAGTTGTCAAGTTAGTAACACGATTGTTAAGTGAATCTGGCTTCCCCATTGACTTTGCTTGTCAGAAGGTCGCAAAAGGCAATCACATGACCCCGGGACACTGCAACCGTCATAAATATGAATCAGTTGCCAAGCATCCGAATTTTTATCACATGACCATGGGGATGCTGCAATGGTTATAAGTGTGTGTGTGTGTGTGGGAAGCCGTAAGTCACTTTTTTTCAGCGCTGTTGTAACTTCGAATGATGGCTAAACAAATGGTTGTAAGTCAAGGACTACCTATAAAACTAATACAGCTGATGAGACTAGACAAGCACAAATTTAAACCAAAGCTATAGCATAGAGGTGGTCAGGAAGATCTTTTAGATTAATGTAGAAAAAAATGGAGCTTTATATCCCACCTTTGCATCCTAGATAGAAACAAAAAAAAAAAAAAAGAGGGGGTCTGAACATTATGCTCTCTGTCCCTCTTCTGCTGGACAGGCTTTTAAACATGTCTTGCAGATATCAATTTGGGGAATTAATTTAATGTTTAAATCAAATCGTTGAAAAATTCCCAGTCCTGAGAAGGCATTAGTGACACTGAAAATTCCCTCCCTTTTACAATACTGGAATAGAAATGTGCCTTTTGCCTCAACTTTCTTTTGCAAGAAACTACACACACACAGAGAGAGAGAGAGAGAGAGAGAGAGAGAGAGGGGGAGGGAGAGGGAGAGGGAGAGGGAGGGAGTGGTGTTCAACTTTGGAAACTTTAAGACTTGTGGACATGGCTGGCTGGGAGTTGAAGTCGACAGGTGTTAAAGTTGAGGGAGAGAGAGAGGGAGGGAGGGAGGGAGAGAGAGAGAGAGAGAGAGAGAGAGAGGGAGAGGGAGAGGGAGAGGGAGAGGGAGGGAGTGGTGTTCAACTTTGGAAACTTTAAGACTTGTGGACATGGCTGGCTGGGAGTTGAAGTCCACAGGTCTTAAAGTTTCCAAGGTTGGATGCCCAATCTAAAATCTGATCTGGATCTAGAATCTTCTGCAAGTCAATTTCACTGCATAAAACAAAGATCCACCTAATTCCAAATTCTATTTCCCATGGTGGAAGAAAAATCCAGAGAGAGGCAAGAAAAGAAAACCTGTCCTCTCTCAATTTCTCCGCCCAACATATATTTTCTATAAATTCTAGTAACAGGGACGTCATAGCAGTAGGAAATCTGCTATTTAGCAACCACATTGGACATCACCTCCCATCAGTCCCGCAGGTGTGGTTGTTGGCAAAGAGTTGTGGAAGTTGTCTTTCCAAAAAAATCAGAAGACCATCACCTGACTTGACCTGCTTTATCATCCTGCTTTTCTATTTCTCCAAATGAAAACACCCAATTATTTATTGACAGAAATCACATATATCTTTGCCAACCCAACTGAAGTCAGTCAATGATTTCCTTCTATACACTATAGGAGAAATTGATTAGTCTATCTATGGCAGAGGTGTCAAACTCAATTTCATTGAGGGCCGCATCAGGGTTGTGTTTGACCTCAGTGAGCTGGGTGGGCGTGGCCAGCTTGACGTCACTCGTGTCGGAGGTGCCTGTGGAGGCCCGAGCGCTCTGCCAATGAAAATGGAGCTCGGAAGGGCTGTGCGCAGCCCTCCTGAGCTCCGTTTTTGCTAGCAGAGGGTTGCAGGAGGCCGTCGCAGCCAAAAACGGAGCTCGGGAGGGCTGTGTGCGGCCCTACTGAGCTCCGTATTCACTGACAGAGGCACCGCGGGCTGGTCCTTCACCGTTTCCAGGGTGGCCCCGCTGGCCAGATCTAAGCACCCCGCGGGCCGGATCCTTGAGTTTAACCCCCCTGGTCTGTGGCAACCACAAATCAGGAGGAGTCCAGTAGCACCTTTTCAGATTAACAAATTTAATAAAACTTTCTGCCTTTTAATCAGACTTGTTAGTCTTAGAAGGTGCTGTCTGTGACCTGATTTTATGTAAGCAAAATTAACTTAAATCACACAAATGTCATACTTACACGGATATCTGAGGATCCCTGCTCTTCAGGAGAAATGTCTTCTGAGCAGTTCTGAAGCTTGTACATCCAGTAGTGCTTTGCAGTGATGATAAAGTTTAAGGGCAAGAGAGAGTTGGTCCCAAGGAGGAAGAAAATAATATAGGTGGCATTCCAATGGTCTTTGGGCTTTCCGAAGACATACTGGTTTGCCCCCGATTCCTCAAGGAGTGCTTTCTCTTCTTGGATCGTGGGGTTCTTTGACTTGTACAAAGAGCTTGTGCTGGGCTGGAAGTCATCTTCGCTGTCTTCCAAATCAAGAGACACTTTTATGAAGAAAATAAATATCATTATGATAATATATTAATCACAAAATCTTTGTTACCCAATGCAAGTCCTCACCATCAGAATTATTGTATGGTTTGATTCTTTGTACCAACAAAGAGCTATCAATTAAGTTAGAGCTTTCTTTCAGATAGATATGCACAATGGGGATTTCTTCTAACTCCTCCAATCTTAATTCAGTTCTCATCCTATGAAAGATGACAGTGGAAATACTGGTCTACCTTAGGGGAAAAAAATATAAATCTTATTATTTGGTCTGATATTTTGTACCAAGTCAGACATTGGCTTCTTCAGCCCAGTGTTCTCAGTGATTACTTTTGCTCCCTTCAGGATGGAGAGAGTTTACCCAATCCTATCTGAAGACACCAGAGACTGACGTTGAGAACTTCTCCATGAAAGGATGTAGGCTCCTTGATTAGTTACCAGAAACAGTCTGCAGCACTCCAGAGAACTGCTAGATGGCAGCAAAGTTACAGAACATTTACTCTTTCCTGCCATCTATTGGTGATTCATAGTTCTGCAGCGCAGAAATGGTAACTCTATCCTTGGGTCTATTGAGAAACAAAATCCCATCTAACTATCATTAAGCATTGCAGCGACAGATTAAACATTCTTGATGTATTTCCAGGAGGTCCTGGAACTGGACCGAAAAACTGTTAGGCACTGGGCACTAATTTGTAATCCAGCACCAGCTTTCCCCAGTGTGTGTGTGTGTGTGTCTGTGTGTGTGTGTGTGTTTGTATCTGTATCTGTGTCTGTATCTGTATCTGTATCTGTATATCTATATCTATATCTAGAGACAGAGACAGAGAGACAGAGATAATTTGCCATAATCAGTTTTCCTGACTGGACACTTAGACAAAATGGTTGAAATAGGACAGTTCGACTGCCTGTTCACAAAATGGCTGCTATAGTTGGTATATTAAGTAGAAGGCAAGCTGGCAATCAGGTCTAGATGATCAGACACCCTTTTTATGTGCCACATACACAGCACATGTAAAAAAAAAAGATGTGAATCATTCTGTATTGATCTTGATTTTTTTTGAGAATCAACTGGAGATCTTCTGCCAGTATGGATGTTCCTTAGACCCTCTCCCCTTTCACCCTTTTTCTGGGCAAATGGGCCAAAGAAATCCCTTTCTTATTTTTTGTCTAGAGATGCTTGTAATTGATTCGGTGCCCGAAATTGTAATCAGACACAGAGGGTACTCTGGGCTGGCACTCTGCCTTTTTCTAAACATTTTAACAAATCTAAACATATCTAAAAACTCTGGTGGAACAGTCTAATGAGTGCTCAGGCAGTATCTGCAGGCACACTGGGACTTACTGGTACCAGTAAGAAATCTGTCTTCTGACTCTATTTTGTCATATGGCTTTATTGAGAGAGTTTGAGGGCATGCGTTCAGTTTGCTATTCATTTACTTGGGGGGGGGGACACCTCTAAATCAGTGGTTCCCAACCGTTTTTTGGCCATGCCCCACCTAAGCATCTCTAAAATCCTGATGCCCCCCCCCCCGTGACATATAATTCTTACTATTCAAAAAGTGAACTCCTACTCACGCGGAGGAAGCCTAAAAGGCCATTAACTTGGTTTAAACAAGGTTCCAATTGCCCCCATTAAAAATCAAATTGCCCTCCCTGTGGGGCGTGTGCCCCACGTTGGGAAACCACTGCTCTAAATTGTTACTTGCTCAGTTTTAAAAGAAAGCAGGACAAAGGAGTCTGGTGTATAATGAATACCCCTCTGGAGGGATTATAGGTAGTCCTCGACTTATGACCACAGTTTGGGCCACATTTTATGCGGCTAGGCAAGGTGAATGTTAAGTCAGTTGTGCCTAATTTTATGACCTTTTTTGTCACAGTTGTTAAGCGAATCACTGCAGTTGCTAAAAACCCGTATGGCCATTAAGTAAATCTGTCTTCCCCATGAACTCTGCTTGTTGGAAGCTGGCTGGGAAGGTTACAAATGGTGATCACATTAGCCCAGGATGCTGTAACCGTCATAATAGCAATAGCACTTGGATTTATATACTGCTTCACAGTGCTTTACAGCACTCTCTAAGCGGTTCACAGAGTCAGCATACTGCCAATAATCTGGATCCGCATTTCACTGACTTCTGAAGGATGGAAGGCTGAGTCAACCTTGAGCTGGTCAGGATTGAACTGCTGGCAGTCGGCAGAATTAGCCTGCAATCCTGCATTCTAACCACTGCGCCATCACGGCTCTTAAATGACTATATACCCAGTAGTATACAATGCATTTTGGAGGTCTGGAGGTCCACAACGCCACCACACCCATACTGTACATGCCAGTGGCCAAGCACCCAAACTTTGATGCTGCAACAGTCTTAAGTTCAAGGACCAGTTGTCACTTTTCCCAGTGGCACTGTAACTTCAAACGGCCACTAAATGAATGGTTGTAAGCTGAAGACTACCTGTAGAAGGCAGGTATTTGCTGCATAAAAAGGAAAAAGGAATCCAGCCCAATAGATGTTTTGGGGTTCAAATACTCTTGATCATTTCCCCCCCCCATCCTTGGCAACTTTACTTAAAAGTCCACAGTTGTCCAGGTTGTGAAAAACTGCTCTAAATCACAACAGCCCAGTTCTATGAATAATTATCTCTTACAGCCACATTATCTGGCCTCCCTTTTCTCCAGATGCCCTCCCATTTGGGGGTGGGGATAATAGGATACAGGTAGTCCTTAACTTACAACCACAATGAGCCCAACACTTATGTCGCTAAGTAAGTTATGACTTTTCTTGCCCCGTTTGTTAAGTGAATCACTACAGTCGTTAAGTTAGAAACACGATTGTTCAATGAATCCGGCTTCCCCATTGACTTTGCTTGTCAGAAGGTCGCAAAAGGGGATCACATGACCTGGGGGGGCACTGCAACCGTCATAAATATAAGAAACAACTGTGAAGCATCCGAATGTAAACCACACGACCGTGGGGATGCTGAAACGGTCATAAGTCACTGTTTTCAGTGTCGGCTGTAACTTCAAACGGTCACTAAACGAACTGTTGTAAGTCGATGACTACCTGTATAGCCAACACCCTTAAGGACTCCCTATGGGGGAAGGGCTGGGTCAACCCCAAAGCCAAACCCCACGGCTGTATCCTCCTAGGATACAGCTGCTGGGTTGACCCTGGAAAAGATAACCCCTTAGAGATGCCAGCTGCTCCAAAGCTGACTGAATTCTGACTTTGCTAGACTGTTTTGGTCTAGCGCGCAAACGAGACTCGCGCGCGCACCCCGCCGGGCACACTTCCTTGCACGTTTAAACAAAGTAACAGAATCTAAAACCTCGGAACATCCAGCCCGGAAATTGCTCTTATTTTTCCCATAGGATCGCGGGGAAAGATTCCCTAGAAAAGGTTTTCTACCCGCTGTGAAGGAAAGCGGCGTGGAGACAGCCTTCCAAGCCATTAGCTTTTAGAAAACAACCCGGGGATTCGTAAGCGTTCGTCCGGACAGAGCCTGCCAACCGATTAGGGCGAGGTTCAGACGCGCAAGAAAGACGCGCGTTAAAAAGCCCCGATCTTTCCAGGGAAGGAAGAAAAGCGAAGGGCCGCTGCAAGCGGAGGAGGAAAGAAGGAAGGAAGGAAGGAAAGGAAGGAACGGCAGCCGAGCGCGAAGGCGAACAAAGCCTCGCCGGGGCCGCGCAAAAGCGAGCCGGAGAGCCGCGGAAGAAGCCACTTACTGTCGCCGCTTCTAGGCGCCTCCCCATCTAACTCATCCGTCCGGCTCGCGGTCGGGGCTTTTGCCGAGCAACGCCGACGCCGCCGGCCCTCACAAAACCCCTCCCACCGGCCGCCTTCCACGCCGCCTCGGCCCGGGCTCGCTTCCCTCTTTGCAGCCGGGCGGAGCCGCGCGGCAACACCGGCCGCCCTTCGGAGGCCTAGTCGCGGCGCGCCAAGGCTAAGACCAATCCTGGTTTTCGGGCTCGCCGTTCCGGAACGGTTTCGAATCAGGTTGAGGCCAAGAGGTGCGCCTTCTCTCGCCCCGGGAAATGCCGCAGAGACGCCCCGAAAACCTTCCTTGGGGGCACCGCTGAGGTTCTTCTCTAAAGGCGGAGGTGTCTCCAAACATCTTTTAAGACTTGTGGACTTCAACTCCCAGAATTCCCCAGCTAGCAAGGGGTGTTGAAGCCCACAAATCTTAAAGTTGTCAAGATTGGACACTCCTGTTCTAGATACTGTATATGAAATGATTGGCTTTGTCATACAAAACTACTTCCACATACAAAACTGATCCTTCATACAAAACTGATCCTTCAGAGTGCTTGTGTGCCTTTGTGCCTGTGTGTGTGTGTGTGTGTGTGTGTGTGTGTGTGTGTGTGTATAGTTTCTTGCAAAAGATGAAGCAGAAGGCACATTTCTATTCCAGTATTGTAAAAGGGAGGGAATTTTCAGTATCCTCCGAAAACCTTCCTTGGGGCATCACTGAGGTTGTTCTCTTAAGTCCAAACTTAAGTCCAAACCTGGCACCTTTAAGACTCGTGGACTTCAACTCCCAGAATTCCCCAGCCAGCATGTCTTAAAGATGCCAAGTCTTAAAGATGCCAAGCTTGGACACCCCTGTCTTAAGCGGAGACATCGTTGGTTTTGCTAGATCTGGGCAATAGCAAAAAAAAAAACAAAAAACAAAAAACACCCCAACAGATGTGTTTGGCTGTATCTTTTTTCCCATTTGGAAAATTTGCAGTTTTGACATGGTGGAACCTATTAAAATTATTTCCCAGTTGTGAAGTTTTTGATTGTTGACTACTTGGGCTTTCCTTCTCTCCCCCAAAGCCTTTCAGAGCCAGTAAATTAATAAACCCAGCTTCCTTAACTACTTACAGTTGAATAAAGTAACGACGTTAATCATTTATCATTTATTAACCTGCTACACAGCATTGTTTATACCTACAGCTGACTTCTGGAACATAGATGTGATTGCAGATAATACAGTAAAGCAGTCTGCCACGTAGATGTTAGCCTATAATTCCTTCTTCAAAGAAATCAGGATCTTCCAGCCTTTTGCTCTTCAAAGATACTTGTCTATAACTTGTCATTGTCCACTGATTGCTGGGCCAAAGAATCCATTATACTGTGAACCAATATACTATAACTGGAAGGCACCAAGTTGGGGTAGGTAGGCTGTTTGTTCGATGTGACCAGAGAAGGCTGCACTGTATGAGGATGTGACTGAACAGCGCCCCCTAGAGCCTCTAGTAATTTATCGAGCTTGAATAAAGGGGACAATCTCTCTCCCCATATGGATGTCAGACACAGTATTTTTTCACCCAGTATTTTAACGACTGTAATTAAAAGTAGTTGGGTCGGTTTGTCATTTAATTATAGTATCATTTTGTGGAGTCACAAGGTAATTTTCTGGTTGGTTGGCTAGAGATGGTGCATATGGGTTGATTAAGATACAAGACCAGCTAAGCTCTTCTGAAAGCCTAAGTTTGATTTAATTCTGCATTTATTTAAAATAGACTTCCTTTGGAAAAGAGAGAGAGAGAGAGAAAGAGAGAGGGGGGGAGAGAGAGGGAGGGAGGGAGAGAGAGAGAGAGAGAGAGAGAGAAATTGGGAAATTGGCTCAGAAAGCTGGTTTCATTCAGAATTTCAGATGAGTCTGGAAAGTTGATCTGATTTTGACTTTTGGATCTTTTTGGAAAATCAAGTTGATCCCATTTAAACATTCCAGATTGGTCCAGGAAAAATGTGTTTGCCCCTGTGCAAAAGATTTCAACTCCCTGAACTTTGTCTGAATTTCTCCAACTGGTTTTCGAGTCAGAGGCATCCAAACTGAATCAAGACTTTGCATTCCTTTTTTGCAATTCTATTCAGAAATCCAAATGATCAAATCGCTTTCTGATTAAATCTCCAAATCAGTCCCATAACCCTTTTCTTCACAATGGTTTTCTTCACAATGATTGTTTTGAACTATTAGGGCCAGACTAATATTTTTTCCCAAATTGTGTAAACAGTGCTTGTAAATTCTGGAATGCCATAGACTTTTTGCTTGGCTAAAATATGGAAGAGCATTTTCTAAATACTTTCCTGCAGATGAGTGGGACTGCAATACCATGTTAATTGAAAATTATGGAACCTGATTTGATTTGATTCCCCGGCTGGGGAATACTGGGAGTTGAAGTCCACATATCTTCAAGCTGCCAGAGTTGAGAAACAACACGATATAAAGTGTTGAGAGAAGAGGGATATATGGAGAAAACATCTCTTTATAGCAATAGCAATAGCACTTAGACTTATATACCGCTTCATAGTGCTTTACAGCCCTCTCTAAGCGGTTTACAGAGTCAGCATATTGCCCCGAACAATCTGGATCCTCATTTTACCGACCTCGGAAGGATGGAAGGCTGAGTCAACCTTGAGCCGGTGAGACTTGAACTGGCAAACTGCAGCTAGCAGTCAGCTGAAGTAGCCTGCAGTGCTGCACTCTAACCACTGCGCCACCTCGGCTCATTATCATACATACATGGTGGTAGATACCAGCAAATACATGGAAACATCTTCATATAAGTTCATACACCTTTTGTACGAAGAATAAGCTTCTGTATAAAGAATTATAACTTCCTTTATGGAATACAACCCATTATTGTACTTTTAGTAATGTTGCTATGTTCAAATCATCATTTATGTGTTGGAGAGAAAGTGCCTACTTCAAATTAATTCATTTTCATTCTTCACTTCACTTCCTTGGAGGCATCACATAGCTGAATTTCATTTGCAAGTTACTGATCTGCCTTAACATTTAAATTTAAACCAGTCACCTTTAAGGCAATGTGAGATTAACAAAAATGAAAGAGGATTTTTCAGATTCTATCTCTCCCCTTGTTCTTTATGGAGAAGATAAATTTGTGCCTAAGCTCTGCCATTTCAGACTGTGTAAATGAACGTGTCTCCGTATTGCATGGAATAAAATCCTTGCCCACAGACAACTAGCATTTCAGGGGCAAGATTAAACCTTTCTTCCTGAAATCTCTTCTCCAGGCTGCTAAAAGGGAGAGAAGGATTGAGAATAAAGTCCCTCCCTCCCTCCTTCCTTTCTTCTTTCTTCCTTGCTGTACTGTGCTGCTGTATGCTATGCTATGCTAATGCTATGCTAATGCTATGCTAATGCTATGCTATGCTATGCTATGCTATGCTATGCTATGCTATGCTATGCAATGCTATTGCTATGCTAAGCAATGCTAAT